>OX375869.1:34998222-35245046 GCA_947359475.1 Heligmosomoides polygyrus bakeri
GTATACACTGTTTGAAAGGTGATAACTTTGCTCACAGTAGAGGTACTGAAGAAGTTAAGAGCTCATATGAAAGCTTAAGAAAATGGAAATTTTCTGAGGCATGAGCGGTATGGAATGCGCCATGCACTCGTCTGAAATTTTGCGTTTTACACTCGATTGATTGTGCTTCGCTTGAATACCTGCTATAATTTCTGCGCAAAGTGATCGTACCGATTGATTTGTGCTTCTTAAGGTTTAAAGCTCAAAAACACTCTTCTGATTGCGGAAAATGCAGTATCTTAAAAAATGCAGGTACTGTTTGAAAGGTTCTAAAATTGCTGCTGAAGCTTTTGGAAGATGTTTGAGAATCATATGAAAACAAAGATTAACGAGATTTCTGTGGCGCGTAAATAGTCAAGATCGCGCCATGCCCCCGTCTTAAATCTTGCATTTCAGACTCGATCGATTGTGCATGGGTGAATGCTTGTTACGTTTAGAACTTGACAATTATGTGAAAGACAAGTGACATGCGAGGTTGCTAATTGCACAAAATGTGAGCAGGAGCCCCATTTTCCAAGACGGATTTTGTGGACTGATGAAGCAACATTCAAGCTGAATGGAGAGGTTAATCGCCATAATTGCAGCTCCTGAGCAACGGAAAACGTTAAAAGACGCACAACACAGGTTAATCTGGCCAAGTAGTAACAGGAGAAAAACAAAGTAACAAGCAACAACCGCATGGAGCAATTCATACCACTTATATGTTAAAAAATTTCCATTTTCTTGCTTTCATATGAGCCCTTAACTTTTTCAGTACATTTACTGCGAGCAAAATTATCACCTTTCAAATAGTGTATACATTTTTTGAGACACCCTGTATTCTAGAATTCGAGGAAAGCTGAAGAAATTTATTAAACTGCCATAACCAGTAAAGCTGCCATGACAGAAACGTAGAAGTCGCTATGACCGTGGTTTGTTTAGAGAATTTGCGAAGCAGTGGAGATTGCCTTGTGCTTGAGGTCGCACGGACACTTCATGGTTAGCAAGTTAAAGCAGCAATCAGCATAAAACTTCCCAGTTGGAATCCTTTGTTCAAATCTCGGAATATCAACTTCCCCTCATTAAACTTGCAAGGACATCTACGGATCACCGATCCAATACCTGCAAGGAACAACGACAAAGAGACGAAATCTATGGCGGCAGCTTTAAGCACATCAGAAGGCAGTATCTGAGACGTCAATGAACTAGAAATTAGGAGCGTAACGAGAGATGTTACCTACTACGATCGGACAGACACATACATGCAAGAAGTGTGGACTGACCAGGCTCACTTGTTGCCCTAACACAATTTGATGTGCGAACATACATCAAAGCGCCACCCGGATGCCGACTGCCTGAGGTAAGTACTAGCCAGCTCATAGTTTCACTATAAATACTCGAGATAACGGCGGCAGTTTTATATGCCTTGTTGTCCTACTATATATAAAAGAGTAGTGTGTGTGTTTCTGTCCTTACGTCCGTCCGTCCGTCCGTCACAACTGGAGTGGGGGCACGGCGTATTGGCGATTCTCAGAGATTGATGGCAATCGAAACCGGCCAGAAACTCCATCCCTCGGGTAATCAAGGTCGCTAAGCACAAATCTGGAGTTCGTTTTTGAAGTATCGATTGCCATCAATCGATACTGATCAAATTGTAGAATTTTATGGATGTTGTTCAAGCGGTCCGAAACTTTAGCCTTGATTTTATGACCACTTCCAACATCCTTTCACATGTTATATTGATTCCCCCTGTTAAAACCTCGTTTGCGACCTTGTCATTAACAAGAGACCGTCGGCTATTTAGCGCGCAATGGAGGGTCCGAAAGGTCAATTAGTGCCTAGCATTGGCACACATTAGTCGATTTCCTCCGGCAATGCAAAAAAAGGAGTGGCGCAAATAGGGTCCGGGTGGGGGGGGGGGTCACCCCTTACTCAGTGGTGTACGCCTTGGTAAGAAGGCATATATAGTACAGTTACTTCATAAATGGCCTACCCCAATTCACTGTAGGGGTAGAAACACAATTGCTGCAAAAAGTTCCGGTTTCAAAAAGCAAATAGGGCTGTAATACATGGTAACACCCCAGACCCTATTTGCGCCAAAAGAGTAAGTGGACTTACCAAAATGGTAAGAATTATATCCTTCCCAGCCGTGAGAGCGAAAAAAATCCAACATTTTTGAATGCTATGAAATATTCAGAGAATCATCATTTCATTATAACGGGGCAAGGGTATTAAAAATCTTGTAGAGTCTATAAATACAAACGTTCATCGACTACCCTCCAGCGACCTCGACTAGCCCCAGGGCTGAAGGTTCTAGCCGCTGTCAATCACCATCAAACGTTAAGTACCGCCAATTCACCGTGCCCCCACTGCAGTTGTGACGGATGGAAACACACACTACACTTTTATATATAGTAGGATCAACAAATTGATCAATACCGGTTGACGGCAATCGATACTCCAAAAAAGAACTGAAGATTCGTGTTCAGCGACATCGACTACCCCAGGGCTGAAGTTTCGGACCGCTTGAACGACATCCATAAAAACCTACAATTTGATCAATATCGATTGATGGCGATCGATAGTTCAAAAACGAATTCCAGATTCGTGTTCAGCGACCTCGATTCCCCCCAGGGCCGAGGTCTCGCACCGCTTTAACAATATCCGCGGAAAATTGATGATTTGATCAATACCGGCTGATGGCGATCGATACTTCAAAAACGAACTTCAGATTCGAGTTCAGCGACCTCGACTACCCCCAGGGCTGAAGTTCCTAGCCGCTGTCGATCACCATCAATCGCTAAGTACCGCCAATACACCGTGCTCCCACTGCAGTTGTGGCGGACCGATGGAAACACACACTACACTTTATATATAGTACTAAACCTACCTTCAACGTCATGCAGCACCCCTACACCAACATTCGACCTCGTCGCGTCCGCCGCGCTCGACACGGCCTCTGCGGCAGTGGCGGCCGACCCTCTGACAGCTGCCGCGCCCGCTGCCGCGCTGGCTGACCTCATGCCGCAGACGCGACAATAAATCGTTTGTATAGCTACCCCCCCGAGGAAATTGACCAAGAAGGCGAAATGAACAATTATATTGAATGTACGCAAAATCGCGTCAAGAACAGGTCAATAAACCATGCAGCCGTTGCGGAGTTGGGGCCGCCCCTTGTATTTGGAGGCTGCACGATTCAATAATCGCCGGTTTCTTTTACACTGCATTTCCTCTTGATAGCTGCTGCTCATTCTCGCCGGACTCGGCTGCGTTTTCTTGCTCCATTTTGCCGGGCCATTCAGTCCTGGTAGGTTTCTTAGTGACAGAACAGATCTGCTCATTTCGCTCACGATTTTACTACGCACATTCCGGATTCACTCGGAAGCCACTACCTTCCACATTTGCCTTGACCTATCAAGTAGAGTATTTACGGAGTTTGGTTTTACATATCGAAGCCCGTCATCTTCTGTAAAGCCTTAGTAATGGACTGCTGCTTCATATTCTGTTATAAAGCTCCCGCCTGGCGCTTTTTATGCGCTCGACGCTGTCATATTTTGCTGTCATGAATTGGTCGGCGACATGATTGGATCAATAGGCTTCGACAAGGTTGCATTCTGATGTAGACCTAGAGATCCTTTAGTTTCTCCCGTGTGATGACAGTGGTTGCTTTTAAGAAATCCACTAAGGTGGAATCCTAACTAGGGAGTCCGTTTTGCTCATCTTCATACGATTCAGACCTTTCATCCAAAAATTTTAGCACATTGACGATCGTGTGTGACACGATGTGGTGTCACACCGTTTCGGCGACGTGGGACCGCGTGACACGATGTCATGTCACTGTCTTGTAATTTATTATTCTGGTTGGATTCAAACCTTTCGAAGGAACTTTTTTGGGCACTATTGTACTTTTACAACTCCAAGGGCCGAATAGAGGTCGAAAAAAAATTCGCCCAAACTTCGGGTATGGGGTTATTTGGGGTGGTGATCACGAATATGACATCCGCTTTTCGTTTTACGCTGGAGTACGGTAGGTTGCGGGTAAGGAACGCTTCAGGACGGATTGCTGGTGGTAGCCTGAATATCTGAAGAAGTATATCACCCTTGCACAGCAGTTGTGGCGGCATCTTTTCCATTCCAAACAGCCACTGATGCCTGCGCACCCGACGCCCTCTATTGTCCTCCAAGAACCGGGGTATTTCTTCGGAAATACTCGCAGCAAACATCGCGGAAGTATTGTTCCCACTGGACGATGCTTTTCTTGCTGATCTCCCATCCTTTCAAGCCATTCCTGGAAATTGGCTGCGTCCATGTTTAGTCGTCAGAGACGTCCTTCAGCTTGAAGTCGCGAGTAGTTCTTCCTGGCGGCGGTTGTGGAATAGTGCCTGAGGGCCATGATGCTTAGATTGCCATTTCTCGATTAAGCCTTCGCCTATCGAAGAGTTTCCGCAAAAAGGGTTTCCAGCAGGGGCCGTATGCTCGTCTACCCCGAGTGTCCCCCGATCGGGGATTGGGGCGTGATAAGATATGTTGGTATTGATTGAATCTCCCCGAACGGGGGAACACGAGCATACGGCCCCAAATTTGCGAATTCTCAGGCGATCGCTGCGGGACCGCTTGCATGCTGTGCTCACCCGTAGCAGATAACCCCTATAGCCGAAATTTGAGCGAAATCGGTGACCATGACCTTAATCACCCGTACCTACCATAACCTAGCGTAAAACGAAAAACGTATGCCAGATTCGTGATCAGCACCCTAAATAACCCCTAGCCGAAGTTTGGGCGAAATCGGTGACCATGACCTAGGCAGCCTTAGTCACCCACACGTACTGTAACCTACCGTACTCCAGCGTAAAACGAAAAACAGATCTCAGATTCGTGATCAGCAGCCTAAATAACCCCCCTAGACGAAGTTTGGGCGAATTTTTTTTTAACCTCTCCTCGACCCGTGGAGTTGTGAAAGTACAATAGTGCCCTTCTTGTGTTAAGTGTGTGTCATCTTCGGACGTTGCTGTAAAAAGTGAGGTCCACGAAAACAACCTTTGGTTACTGATTTATTGATCATCTCGACAAGTATTGGCTTCAGCTAACAAAAAACTGTCGATGTTATAAAAAATAAATTGGTTCTACGCGCCAGACACACGAAAATTGCGCAGTCATCAACGTGTTGAAATGAAAGAAAAAAGAAGAGTAGGTACATAGGTTATTTCTTTGGTGTGGTAAAGACATGCTCAAACTTAAACAGATAACGGAATTAATGGTAGGGATGCAGCTTTGTAAACGAAATTTCATGATCAACTACTTCACTCCTTAGCAAATTGACAGAGCAATGTGAAACGCGGCCATATTGGGACGGAAGGATATAGAATAACGATGTAAAGGTGAGACAGTTTCTACTTGCTAGAGAGCCAAAGATGAGAGACTTGCGTGGCGACTTGAAAACTCAAGTGATTGTAAAAGTTGGTATCGAACTATGCAGTATCACTCTATGATGAACAACTAATCCCTCTATTTCCACCTCTGCTTTCCTCTCCACTCGCTAATCTCAAGTGCCAGTATGGGGGGCCTCACATTTTGGTGGATATTTCTGCTCGTACCTGAAGGTTAATCTTTCAAGGTGCAAATATCGCGAGGCGAGTGGACAGTGACAACAAACGAACGCAGGTTAGATTCCAACTTCGATTACGAAATCATGCATTCATCTTCGTGGATGTTTTTTTGTCTACAGGAGGTCCATCAAACGTTTAAACCTGTGTTATGGGAAGTATATAGGTATAATAAAAATGATAATAATATACGAAGCGCTTCATCCAGAGGTCTCCGTTCATGTTTTTCTTAATCATGTTGAATCCACATGCTTGTTTTCTACCCGAAGTCATCGCTTTATAGTCCTAAAACGTGTAATGTCGTCCTTCCCTTAGAGAAGGTAGGCATTTCGTGTTCTGCTTTTTAGACCTGGAGGGGGAAGCGGGAATGATCATCGTTCAACACTAGTGCTGTATTGAAAGCCATTCACCTCATGGATAGAGAAAGCTGTCCTCAATGCAGTTGGGAGATCAACTTCAACAGATCTAGCATTCCTATCCCAAAAATGGGTTGGTTTATTACTGGATGAAATGATGGCTGAGCGCGCAGGAGAAGTTACTTTGCCATGCACGAGAATGCGTAGTGTAAAAACGAAGCGAACGTTTAAATATCCAAACCTCTTGTATGGCTTCAAATGCGTGCAAAGAGTTTATAAACGCATTAAAAACAGCGAAGTGAAACTTCAGTTGAGATTTACGCAGTACACGACACACGCCATGCTCTCATTCGTCGTAGAGTTCGTCGGTGCTTACTCGGTGTAAGTTTCAACTTTATGGAGTTATGCAAAAGAAGAAGAAAGACAGGAGGAATTGTTGGATGTTTTTGGTGGAGCGTTTTTGGATGTTTTCAAAGAGACTTTGTTGATAGCCCACCTTCAGCGGTTATCCTTTTTTATTTGCCAATGATTAATTATAATTCTCTGTGACAACGCCAGTACTTATAGGAACTTTCAAGGTGTTCTCTTGCTAAAAGGAAGTAACTAGGCTCATGCAGTCTAACAAAAGTTGTTGTCATCATACCTAATCAATCATCCATATGTCCACCTATCTTAGTGCTGAAGATTTTTTTGCTGTTCAATATGCGTGTGATTTTTCGTGCATAATGCGACCCATGTGACCGTAGAATATTTAGTAAGTCAAAAATTTCCTAAACGTAAAATGACGCAGGTCTCCGAATTTCCACTGTATCTGATGCAGATCTTAAGGTTGAAGGTTATTTGCAAAATGATACTATAATACTATAATACTATAATCTCAGATAATAAGCGACTGTAGATAATTATGCTCAAGTTGAGGGTTCAGTTAGAGCAAACTAACACGTTGTCTACGAGCACAACGCAAGCAATATATAGACCAATAAGCGGGACTAGTATATGCACGAATTTTTCGGTTCATATAGATTATGTGACGAATCTTTGTGAACCGAACAGTTTTTGTTAGAAGGATGTTTGGTTGCGATCAAAACTCTTGCGCCAGACGGGAATCGCACCTTCTTCTTTTCGGGCAGCGATGCTATGCCTTACACTATACTTCACACCGAATAGAATAATATCGAACGAATATCCTAATAATGTCCTAATATCCTAATAAATTCGAATATTCGATGATGCCCAAAATTCGAATATCCCCCGTATTATTCATAATAATTCGACTATTCGACGAGGTCCAAAATTCGAATATATTCACTATTCGATTACTCGGTTTCACGAAAAACCATTCGATTATTCGTTTATTCGAAAAAATTTTGAAGAACACAAGTATACTTTACACCACCAGCGCTGTTTGATCGAACAGAACGTCAACGGTATCCTCCTAGAAGCAATCACCTATCACCACTCACCCGTGATATGGGGGAACATCATTTCTAGGAAGGCCTTCAGCTTAACCGGTTCCATGCTGATGTCACCGGCTGGCTCATCCGATACCACGGGTGAGTGCTGATACGTGATTGCTTCTAGGAAGATATCGTGGACGTCCTGTTCGGTCAGTGCTGGTGGTGTAAGGCGTAGCATCGCTGCCCGGAAAGCAGAAGGTGCTGATTCAAGTCCCGCCTGGTGCAAGAGTTTTGATCGCAGCCAAGCATCCTTCTAACAGCTTATATCTTCTTTAACAGCCGCTCCAGGCTTAAGCAAAAGTGCAAAACGAATAGTTTTTGTTTTTTTGCTTTGGAAAGCTGAGAAGGTTTCGCACTATCGTAATGAAGAAGTTCCTTCATTTGTTCCATTTATGATTACAAGTGAAGCAGTATGTACTAGTCACTTTTCAACAACCGTGGTTTGATGTTATTCCAGATTCCAGCCATTTTTAGCCGTCCTCTCTCGCTGGAAAAATCCGAATACCCATGCTAAAAACAGAGTCTTTTTCAGATTGTTTTCAACGAATCCGATATTGGTCAAGCTAGCTCTCTTGAGAACTTGGCCTTCACAACGATGGATGATTGCTGATTTTTTACTGAGATATGAAGGTGAGACATCTTCAACTAGCTTGTGTTATTATTTATTTATTATTACTCTCTGCGACATGATTTGGGGCTTTCTAGGATACAACTTTTTTGTCCACAAGCAATTTTATCAGACATATCTTCGCGTTTTGCGTATCAACGTCTACCATCATTTTTTCACTAAACTACCATCACATCTAGTTAATTCTGCAGCCAGCCTCGTGAAAAGGAGGTGACCTGCTCTATCCTTTTGCCTAACTCTTGCTCGACAGCGACCTCTTTGAGCTCGTTGCAGCGAACTCCTCAATTTTAAATATTCGAAGGTGCAGTGCTTGTGCTATAATGGGCACTTTGACGTATCACTAGAATGGAGTGTTGAATAACCGATAGAGGAGTGGCTTATAGTAGAAATAAATTTTTTGCTAGAGAAAAGTTGTCGTGGTGCAAAACATGCGAATAACGAATTCGTAGTTCTTGAGGGCAGACCTTTATGCAAAGGTTGGAACCAAAGTGCATGGGCTGCAGTATTGCGGGTGTGTAACTATCTCTTGATATTCTTTCTCATTGTTGTGCTGTGCTGATTGGAGTGATGATCGTTTTATGATTAAGGGTGATATCCTCGATTGCATTGGGGCACAAAACGCCGACGACGCTGCTCTGCAAACTGCTCGAGTTGTGGACGAGCTTTTTAAGACGTCTTCTCGCCATCCAGACTTCTTCAGATGTGTGCTTTGGTGCCTTCAAAAGCTGATCAATAGTGATCCCTTCAATGAAGGTAAATTTTGACGTGGTGTGGTGCACGGTCCAGGCACTTAAGGAATAACTCATTTGGGGTCATCTTAGACCTTAAATACAGTTTCTTCTTTTGCTATTTTTGCGTCATGCCTTCTTGGTTCAGACTGTCAGGATGTCGTCAGATCTGCTGTAGATAGGCTGGCAGAAACATACGCAACGACAACGTTATGGACCCAGCTTCAAGTCGTAAATGAGGTACTGCTCTTGGAGAAAAAACAATAGATTCTGGGGGGGGGGGGGGGTGGGAGGACAGCTAAAACAGCGAATCAAAAATGGGAAACTTCCTCTCATGATGAGGAATTGAAAAACGGTGTTTTCTTATTGGCTGGTTTACGGTGTTATCTTTGAGCAATAGTTTACTTTCGCTTTGCAGACGTCTTGACTGCATTAATAGAGGAGTGTGCAATTTTCATTTCCTCTTTGTAACACAATAAGGTATGTGATGAGAAACATCGGTTTCGTGAACCTTGTACCCAATTTGTACACGATATTAGGGGGTTTTTACAGGTCTTTCTAATACGAGGATGTTGAGTACCAGTCAAAGGTAGTACGCCGACCAAAACTCGCACCTCACCTTTCCGACCGAGAGTGTTTTCGTCTTCACACTACGCGCGCTGCTTGGACCAGTGCATTATCCCCGTCATTATCATTTACCATCCTTCGCAAGTGGCATCGGGTGGCTTATTGACCAGCAAATATCGTGAGAGAGCACTACAAGGGGCACCATCTCCAAAGTGTGACGAATCAATAAGTTCAGCTGTTATCGATTGGCGCCTTCTTGAAAAATGCACAATTTTTTCCATTCCGGTTTGTGTTTCAACTCTTTTTATTTTAGCTGCGAAAATTCAACGAGCCGGAGTTAACAGTGTTGTTAGGGAATGCATTCCGCAGAAAGAAATACGATGCTACTCTGCCGCTGCGATTTCTTCTTCCTGACGTTGTTCCTAATGCATCGGAAAGCGAACGTTAGTGATATTTTGTGGAGCTTCTTTTTCTAATCAGCATCGTGTGGTACACTAGTCTTCACACTGTTTCTTTCGTATATCACGTTGAATTTTATAGGTTTTGACCCCTCAGCGACAAATCTTAGGAAAGAAACTCAGATGATAATTGATCGCGTTTTTGGAGCGATTTTAGTACTCCTTTTGACCTCTTCCAGAACTTCTTCCGTCGTACGCGATGGCTGTCGGAGAAAATTCCTCGTTCACACTGGGACTTGCTGCCGATGGCCCTGTACGCGAGGCTAGAAAGGTGTCATTGGAAGGGGTTAGTAAATTTTTTATGCGTTTCTTCGCGAGTTTTTACTTGACTTCCTGACTCTTAATTTTGGAGAAAATCGTTTCGGTTTTCTGCTTGTCTAAGGCAAATATTGTTGTTCAGCTTCAAAATTAAAATACAGTTTAGACTCTCTTTTTGGTGAAAAATCAACAGAGGGATCACAGCATAAGATCCGACTGATTTGAAGCCGTCTAGACTTACGAACCACCTAAGGAAAGGTCTTCGTTGTGGAAAAGTTTCGAATTTGTGGAATATTGTCTTGTAATTTGATACATACTGTTCCTGCACAGAGGATCAATGTCCAATGTGCTCGAAGTAGATAGCACTCTGTATTGAAACCAAGTGGACCCACAGTTTGTTGGGTTACCATCATAATGCCCAGAATTAATTATTCGTGAAATTCCACTTCTCGTAATCTCACTTTCTTCTGTTGCCTACTGGCCTGAAGCCGTTTTTTCATTTCTCCCAGGGTTACATATATGTGATTTTTGTGAGCGAGAATCAGTGTTCCATTCGACATTTCCTAAAAATCCCCGGTGGGTTGTCGTGTTGATGTTTATTGACCATTCTGTATTACCTTTAACCCGCATCTCGGAAACAAATTCCTGCCTTGATGATTTTTCTATTTCAATTCAAACACCCAAATGAGAAGTAGATCAAAAGTAAGCTGTAGTGCCCATATTTGTGTAAGTCTGCTTTCGCCAACTACAATATTTATATAAAAGTATTATGGCCACGCGCTAATGCGTGAAGTAGGTGTTTGTACAGTATCGAAAAGCCAATTCCTGAATAGTTTTCGTATTGTAGGTGAAGAAGGTGTCGATGTCAAATAGCCACACGCTATTCCTGACCCAGAAAGGAGAGGTGTATGCCTGTGGACAAGCGTCGAATTTTGATACTGGTGAGGACAACGGGAGCCTGATTGTGAACCCGATTAAGATCGAATTTCGCGGAGAGGTAACAGTGCCTTCTTTCCCATCCATCTTTTCCTCGACGAGCACTTTCAGAGCTTACCCATTGTGGACCTTGCTGCAGGACCCAATCATTCTATCTTCATCACAAGCAAATCAGTGTACGTGTGCGGCTTGAATCGTAACTTCTGCATTGGGCAAAGGAATGAGAATTGTCAGTATTCCATGAAGAAGATGAAGCTTCCTACGCATGAGAGTATAAAGAAGGTGCTTTTCTACAAGGTTCGTTGACTCGTTCAACCTTGCGTTACCTAGTATTTTTTGCTGATCATTGTATGGCTTTTAGGTGTTCACAAATGCAGATTGCACGATTGTATTCTCCTCGTTTCAATCAGAAACTGACATGTGGATTGTTGGGAAGACTCCGTGTAAAACCTATGAAACCTTCACAAGAATCGAAAGAGAAGTTGGTGAGATCTACGGCACTACTCTGTTGGCACTTTGTTCCTAAGTCTCTATGTTTTCAGGAGTCTTTGAAATCATTCGGTCCAACAACAACGTCCTCAGCATGTCGAGCGAGCTGGTCAATGTTGTTATGATCGCTATACCGATTGTGAGGTGTTCTTCTTCTCCCATACCTTTATTGTTATTTCAGTCAAACTCCTGGTCTTTCCTTTGCTCATTACCGTCCTACATTCATTACCTTTATATCTTGCTTTTAGGTTTTGCCCGTTTGCGTCGTCACCCTCAGTTACAAGAGAAGGTCGCCGAGAAAAATAGAGGTATGAACGACGTGTGCTTATAGCGGTTTACTTGCGAGGCCTTCTCGGAAATAAATTGAGTCGCGACATCTCTATCGTCTTTACCACTTCGATCAGACTCGACAATTGTGTATTATTGACCACATTTGGTGAAAAAAGAGTTTCTTTAAAAAAGCCATTTGACTCCCATGCTTTGGCGGTGATCAATCAAAGGCTACACTGAACCGGTTGTGCCATAGATTTCATAGAATTTATTCGACATTGGTTGCCTATCTTGGATACAAACGTGGCGAATTGATGTTGATCCTCTTTGGTAACCTACTGGCGGCGTTCAGGCATCGTCTATGCGTCCTTTGCCAGTTCCTGGTTTCGGTTCCCATGTTTTTTTTTTTAAATAATTGCAGCTGTTGGGCCCCTCGAATGCGATATGCTAGCCAATTTTTTGTTCCAAAGATATCCTACCCTCAAAATGATTTAAGAGAGGCCGAGAATTACCGATGTTTTCCGATTGAAAAGGCGAAGAACGGATCTCTTTTTTTTGTGACATGAACTTTCGAAGTGCACTTTTTTCTTGTCAACCGGTCTCCGAACTGCATTGTGACTGTAGATCATGACCACAGCACAATGTTTTGTGGAACAAATTTTTCAGTTTGATATATTTTTACATTTGCACATGAATGACTTTGACATCTTAACGATTACCTCGAAAGTAAGGTTGGTGAAAGATCTTTTGGTATCACATCTGCTGTTAGTATTACTTCTGAACTGATGTGTTTGATGTATAGGATGAGATGCTTGGAGGATAGCGTATGCAAAAAGCTGCTATGTAAAAAAGACTGCTGAAGATTTTCAGCATATGGATGGTTGACAACCGCTTGAACAATGCCTATGTTTAGGTAACCATTTCGAACACTGCTGGTGTTCTCAACTTCGCTTTCGATCCCAGTTCCGGACGGCTGCCGTTCGAGCCGTGCATTATAAGCATTAATGGTGTGCTAGTGGACTTCTTTTGCACGGACTACTTCATTACAAAGCAGGGTAGGTTTACGCGTTATGCAGGCGGATAGATAGTGTGTTTTGCTGGATTCCTCTACATGAGGTTTGGTAACCTTCTTCGAGGGTTTTGCCTTTTCAAAGCGTTCCGGATATTTGATACATAAGTGCAAGGTTGCCGGATTAATTCATTTAAATTGAATTTTTACGCAATATTTTTGGTGTAAATATTATTATTTTTGCGGTGGTTAAATGCGTGCTATAATTTCAGGCGATGTTTTCCTCATGGGATCTCCAGAGAATTGCCGAGAGGTTAGTATATCATTTATGTTCTAATTACAAAGTTAAAATCCTTTGTTTCAGGGTGGCTTCACACTTTATCGTGGAAAGGCGGTTGTCATTGGGGATAGGGTTGAAGAGGATGGGTTCACCAGCGCTTACGCAAGGCAGTCCGATATATCTGCTCTACGCTTGCTTCTGTTATTGCAGGTTCGTTAGCTATTTTAGTTTTGTTGCATAAGCATTGATTTGCCTCCACGATGGCTTATTTAGGAAGTTCCTGGTGGCCACGTAGTTTCGTCGTTTGCATGCTCTCCGGATGGCAAGAATCTTATATATGTCACGAACAGCTCTACATGCTATCGCTGTGAACAGTGGGAAGCTGCGGATGTTAGATTTCAATGGCTTTTACCATCTAGTCTTCTTTATTTTCATTATTATTGTCATTTTCAGTACGAGAAGCTCAACGAGGAAAGGGAACATGCTTGTCTCGACAGAATCGAGCTGGACTTTCATGTGCGCTGCAGTGTTTCATTATTTTAGCCATAACAGTGGATTTTGACATGCGCTGCGCTTCCAGATCTACGAAACAGACGGTCAGTGCATGAGCACTTTTGGGAGCATCATAAGATCGCGTTTCCCCAATATTGACAAGTTTCGTAGGAGCGAAGATTCTGTGTGGATCGAGGACGTGAGTGTTTTACCAGTCCGCTGACAATAATCCATTTCTCACTTCTCTTCACAGAATTATGCTTGCCACTGAACTCATTTGTTTCTGGCTAGAACGTCTCTTGAGTATTCCTTCTCCTCTTTGCACAACATTTTTTTTTTCGGATTTTCAACTAATATTGAAAGATTGATGGTAGCTACTGAAGACAAATACGCCGGAATATAACACAATAATTGAATCAGTTTGAGTTTAAACAAAGACCCTAGCGAAGTAGCTGAATTTTTTATTATTCTGTAGGCTATGAGATCTTGACATGAACTGGTATGACAATAACTCAACATCGGGCACCTTCATTGATTAGTTCTTGTTCTTCCTCGGTCCTCTTTTCTTGAGGAAAGATGCGTCTTTACTCATACTGTGCTTAAATCAATCAGGGTGGCATAAGTGTCGGGAGCATTGAAGTGAGTAACAAGATTGGGGTCCACACGTGTGATAACTAAACGAAGATTCAAACCAATCAACAGTGTGTTCATTTCTTTTCTGAAAACCTTATGTTCTCACTCGGATATCATAGAATTAGATATCGGTGGAGGCATTCGAAGACATCCCGTTAACATTCCTTCGGTAATGTATTTCAAAAGTCTCAGCCATGCTTGTCTAATACGATTTTGAAGGGGAGGTACAACACATTTCAGCTCTCGAGAGAGGTCACCGGCTGCAAAAGCAGCGAAATATTCCACGGTTACCTTGTGTTCAACGAAAATCGTGTGCTAAATAATGGTTAGTGTTCAAATTTTCTCTACTTCGTGCTGCCATATCTGTGCTGACGCAGTTTGATTTCTCACTTTAGGTATTTCCAAAACGGCTGTTGAAAATGTCTGTCGCGTTCTGGGAGTGCCATTAATCACAAGTAGCGGCTTCTACCAAATTGGGGAACCACTCACTCGCTTGGAAGAGTTCTATGCAGAGCGGGACTGTATTCTTATCTCTGAGGAAGACGTTGAGATAGAATTTGTTCAGTACGTGCTTCCGGCATTTTTTAGAACTTTGTTTTCCTGAGAGTGTGAAACATCGTGTTTTGGGTTTAGTAATTCCTACTGGATTCCATTAAGTCAGCTGCTCCTTTAGAGAAATACTGAAGATGCAGTCAACATATTTTGGAGTAGCATTCAGCTACCAGAGAGGAGACGATTTACCTCGACTAAAGTTGGCGGCATCTGAAGGAGTTATACGCTATACACTGCTGAGTATTATCAATCCCAGTTATCTTCGACGCCTCCAAATACACGAGGTTAGATATTGCTCATTTCAACGAGTTCCCTGTGATGTCGCCTTTGCAGCAGAAATAGTTTCAGTTCCTGGAACTGTTGCCTTTTCTGGACCAATACCTCTTACATGCTGTGATTGCTGATGCCTTACGCGTTATCTTTGAAAGAGGTGAGGTCTTTCAACGCAACAATAATTTTATACACTCGAACTCCAAATATCTGCCTGAAATTGAATTCCCACTATCTTCTCAATTTACCATAGATCTCAAAAAAGGCCAAAATTCGCGAAGTTCTTGGCAGTTCGGAGGAAGATCGGTGGGAATACTGCAAGTGGATTAGCTGTTTCTTAGCTATCAGCTCAACTTTCCAATCCGCATTGTTGCTATACAGGAATCTTGTACTAGACTGGACTGAAGTTGCTAAATCTGTAAAACTGCGTTTTGAGATAGTGTGTTATTTATTTATTTATTTATGCACAATAATGTGTGCTAAAACAAGGAGAGTTACCAGGCAACGACCTAACACTATTAAAAACACTTAAATGAAAAGAAGAAAAACGAAGGAAAATATGAGGAAGGACAGAGCAAAACAGCAATTGCTGTTGTGTTACTGCTTGCACCTCTTACCCGTCTACCTCTCTTTAGTGAACGAGTTCAACATGGGTTTCCTCTTTGAATTGTACGAAACAGTTCCTCAGCTCCGGGTGTTGATCGCGGAGTACTTCAGCTGCAGCCCGCATCTGCTCAGTGTGTGGAAGAATGCGGCTAATGCGCCGCTGGAATTGGTTCGGAGGTGAGTCATACGAAGTCTTCTGCAGAGAGGACCGCGTGTTTGATCATTAAATTCTAGCGTATTTGCATGGGATCGTTCGGAAGAAAATAGCGAGTCCTGCGCGCCTACGGAATCTGCGGTTGTCAAAGGAGTTCCCTTTTCGGTAACAACTCGCATACATACGGTAAGTTCTTCCGCACCTTATTTACCGCATTTTTCCGTTTTCTAAGTGATTTTTTAATTTAAGACCGTCTGACTCAACAAAAAGCTGTTTCAATCATTCAGACAATGGTGAAAAAATAGGCTTCTGATCAACTGTTTCTTCACAGATGTGTCAGCTCTTATTTTTCAAATATGATTCATTGCGTTTCCCCCACACCCTGCGTGACGTGCAGCGTTTGCTAACTCGGTGGAATACAGTTTTAATGCTATTTTTCAGCAGAAGCCATTTTCTCTTCATCCTCATTTCCCGTGCGAATCCAATGAAATCCAACCCGCGCTCATGTGTGTACGGCTTATCAATTTCTGTACAGTAGCATACTATCTTCCTTCCACCCAATCTTCTTTGGAGATCGTAGCAAGAAGCTGGAGTGGCTGTTGTGTCGCAGCACAGCATCACGATCCTGTTCGTTTCAGCTTTCCATCTCAGAACCTTCTCATGAAGAAAACAAGAGAGCTAGCTGGCACCATTTTCGGACTGATGATGTCATAGACCTGCTACTTGGTGGTGATGCCGAGGATCCGTCATCGGTCCAGGCATTACTCGTAAGCATTCAGTAATCTATCGATTATCTATGTATTGACACTGGTGAATTTGTTGATTTCCTGTGGATTGACAACTCCGAGCGCACAGTTCTGCAGCTTTCAGGAATACTTGAATAACGACGCCATTACAATGCAGGGCGGATACCGTTTGCAGGGCTACCCCAGAAAGGTGGGTATCATCTGGAAGCTTCTTAGAGCTCCAACTTTACATCACAGCCAACCTTCGCTCAGCTACTGCATAGCTAGTCAGTGTCTACGTATGTTCAGAGATACAGCCATTTATTAAATGCTTCCCATATTATGCCCTATTTTGAGCCTTGTTCCACATTGTTCACATGTTCGATATGGCGCAAAGAAAAGAGTGAACGGGTACACAGACAGATACACGACAGGATGATCTCATGCGTCGGCATTGGTCAGACTGATTGATCATACTTTATAGGAAATTTTGGATAGGGGTAGCTTTCATTGGCCACACCACGAAGTACCCCATTTTGTCTAGTCATGCGCTAACCGGAGGAGAGTGCAGAACCCAATTGCGAACATCCAACCAAACCATAGTGGAAAACCACACGAAAAATTTTATCAGGAGACAGCAGTGACAAGGTCCTCCAACTAGTTTTGCTTACAGAACGAATAACTGGGAATTTAGGCAGGTTGGGTGTCAAAAATAAAGAAGTCACTATAGTTTTTCTATTCATATTAAAATTGTACACTCACTCAAGTGAAATGGTGCTCTATTCCCTATTTCGCGCTCCAAAAATCGAATACGTTCTCCTTTTACTTAGGGCCTGTTTATACTTCGCGACAGCAGCGACAAGAGCGCAGCTTGCGTGGCGTGCGCAGCGCGCGGAAGTATGAACGAGCGACAAGAGCGGCTGAAGCGACAACGTCGGCGCTCGAGTATGAACACATTTCGGCGGCGCGCGCTCTGTTTTAATCGATTCGTATGTTTTGCACGGGCGACGGGAGCGGCGAGAGCGCAGCGCCCGTGGCGCGCGTGGCGTACGCAGCGACAAGAGCGACTGGAGCGACAGCGCCGGCGCTCGAGTATGAACACTTTTCGGCGGTACGCGCTCGGTTTTAATCGATATGCATATTTTGCACGGGCAACAAGTCGCTCTTGTCGCGAAGTATGAACAGGCCCTTATACTGCTACTACTTATAATCCACTAGCATAATACGAAGTCAATATAACCATCAGACATGTTAACAGTGCACCACCAATGGCACAATTTGTAGTATTCCTTGATATTTAGCATTTGGATTGTACTAAGAAACACCAACTAACGGGATCTGTTGAGGATCTCTTGTACTCCTAGTCACCCTATACCATCAGGTTAACCCGCCGATGCGTGTGCCACTGTATCATTGTGTTACCTTGTCACCTGTCACGACCAACCTCGGCTACATGCCGCACCTTTTCAGTAACCAAGCCCTGACCTAGTCAGCAGATGCCGAACCAGAATATCGGGACTTATCTCGCCGCCAGAGAGGCAGACTCAGTCGAAATGGTAGTTGAGAATCAACTATATGGGGATTTGGAAAAAAGGCAGTAGGTGAAAGAAACTACATCATAACCAATTTCAGTGGCGGGGAACTATTAAGAAGATCCTGTTAGAGTAAAATCGCAGAGAAAGTTACATAAGAATGCCGGATTTCCTCGGCCGACTAAGAAGCTGTTATTTGTCGGTTATGCTGTGAAATATGATGAATATAGATCGAATCAAAGTTTATGGTATGCCCAAAAAATTCCCAAGGACTGAGCTGATATTTTCGATAAAAAGTGGTACATATTTGTACAGTCTGGACTGAAGAGCGATCTCTTCCACTCCTTTTTTGTTCGTCTGAAGTGGGTGATTTTTTCCTGTCAAAGAAGCTGCGTAAGGTAGTTGAAAGGAATACCGAACAAATGAGTTAAGCTTCCTGTTTCTTGTTTACTGGTTATTTAGTACAGATCTCAGGGGCGCACGCCAGCTAGCAGACTCTGCGGGCGCTAGGCGGCACGACTTTTAATGTATAGCTATAATTGAGGTAAACATCTCGTCATGGGCTTCTTGGTGAAGCTGTTGACAGTGCTTCCTAGAAAACATTATATCTATTCCTCATAGTTGGAATGAACACTGATGTTTCATTTTCCAAAATAGATCGCACACAAGTTCTTGAACACCTACGTATTTTCTTCTCTTGTTGTCTTCATTGACTTTTACAACATTATTGTTATTATTATTTAAGTATAAGGTAGCTCCTTGCTAACATTATTTTTTCATAGGGGAAGATTGTTGCGATGTTTATTTGTGTATGTTTTTTTTCGTTTGAAATCAGTTTAAACATTGTTTTACTGCTCTTCATTTTTTGAAGGTTCCCGAACCTGATCTGGTCAAAGGTATTCGGTCGCGGCTGCTGGAACGTGAACAGTCGAAGGCTGCGAAGCGCTCTCGCAAGAAGAGTACCCGTCTTCATGGTCTAGTCGAAACTTCGCTGCCAGCCGTAAAAGTGAATTGATTCTTCTCATATTTCTCTTTATTTTCTCTCGAACAGCTACTGTTGTTTCCTCTACTGCAAGACTTGGGAAACACTGGGTGTGTGTATTGGAAGAGTATGCGCTAGAACTTTGTAGAGCTGTATTCATTTGTTTCACTGAACCTCTATGTTGAGGTTATTGACAAAACATAGGACATAAGCCCTTATCCAGCTCTGAAAACAGTACTATCGTGTGACATATGTACAATACACACAAAAAACGGGTTCGGCACCCAAGGAGTTCATAAAAGGACCAAGTTGTTGTAGATGCTGGTCGGCCGAAAACGAAGTTTAGGATTAAGGAGGAATTGTAGGAGGTCGAACAGAATAGAGCTAAGTGCTCGATAGCTCACTAAGGAATTTTTCTCTGGAATGAGTGAGAACTGGAAGTAAGAAAATCAGAGAAAGATAGAATTTGGAGCCCTGATGAGATCTTTACACTTCATGTTGGTAAATCAGTAAATCAGAATGGTCTACCGTTTATACAATAGCATACACGGAAGGGTTATTAGTTGTCAGAAGATTGAAACTGCTTAGAAATTAGGTTTACGTCCATGCTTGACACAGAGTTTTGTACAGCATTACGTAACGACTTTTTTTAGCAGAATTTTCAAGACCAAGATATCTCATGGTCGGAAGAAGTTCCCAATTGTGAGCAGAAATTGCAGGGCGAAGTGAGCAGTATCGCTGTAGATAGTGATCTAAGCGTACGTTTCTTTTCGTTTTTATTTAGAAGTGGTTTCCTTCATTCTCTTCGAGGATCTGTTTACTCATCTTTGCTCATGTCAAGGAAGCTTAGTCTTTTTTTAATTTTTTTTTTCCGGAAAAGAAGTGGTAGCCTCTTTCCTGCATTAGCGATGCAATATTGCGCCCAACAATTGCGGAATCATCGGCTTTGGAATGTTAAGGAATTCGCTTGCATGGGTGAACCACGGAAGCTATTTGAGAGTATATTTACCCGTTTCTTGCCCAACCGTCGGGCATGTTAGTGTATTGTGGTTGTCAGAGTCCCGTCGATGAAATGATCACAAGATTGGTTGATCTGTATTGCTTGGACCGAATCTAAAGTCAGTTTCGTGGCTCGCGCGGGATTGATCTCTTTTTCTGTCAGGACCTTATGTGTCCTTGTTCAGCGTAAACGTGCTATGAACGGATATCACTCTTTATGCTGAAAAATATTCTCAACGAGGTACGGTCAGGTGTACTTGTATTCGCACATCATGCTCATCTGCAAGGGTCTGTTCATAATACGAGTGTCGTTTCACGCTGTGCTAACTTCCACTGCAATTGGTGTTTGGTTGATCTACGGTTATCACTGTCGTAAAATGACAGAAGCAATGAAAGTCGCCGAAAACGAAAAGAAATTTGTATCAGCGCCGTTATCTGCTTCCAGGGGCCGGATTCATCAAGCAGTGGGTATAGCTAGAGACACCGTAATGGAATCTTACCCACTACCCGCAGTGAGTAGCAGGCAAGATTCGTATTCATGAAAGGAGTCAAGGTAAACTAGAAGAAGACCTCTCTCGAGAACAGCTGATCCCACTTGAGAGCCATTTTGTCAGTGGGAGCGGAATCCTCGCGGGTATGCAGATACACCTACGGTGACCGTCGAGTATTGTCTACCCACTGATGTACCTACGATGTGGCGGGTAAGATTTATCATGAAGGCCTCATCGTGGGTACGTCTGCTCTCTCTACCCCGCATACACGCGGGTATAACCGTTTATCAATCCGGCCCCAGGTAACGTTCGGGAGAGCTCCTGTTTTCTGTTTGAGGTAGAGTAGCAAAAAGAATTAAGGACTGCGTTAAGCAGTCTATGTTTGGGAATCGCCACTCATTATACTTCTGCAGAAAATCGTGGAGGCTCTTTGTAATCGTCTGCATTCGAAGAAAACTCATTTCCTCTCACTACTCATTGTATTATGTCATCCAATAAGTAATGTCGTTTTTCAACTTTGACTTCAATTGAACAAGTTTTCAACAAAACTTCATTTTGACTAACAATATAATCACCATCATTATCAGCAACCTTTCTACATCTAACGAGCAAATCTTCAATACCTGTGCAATAAAACTGTTGTGGTTTTTGAGCAATTTGTGGACATAGCATTTTGAATATCCTCCAAACTTTCAAATTTCTTGCCACTTAGAATATGCTGTAGAGACCGGAATAAGTGGTAATCCGAAGGTGCGAGATCAGAAGAATATGATGGATGAGGCAGAACCTCCCATCCTAATTCGTTGATTTTTTGCAGCGTCCGTTTTGCACAGTGCGGTCTTGCATTGTCGTGATGGAGAATTACGCCCTTTCTGTTGACGATCGCCAGATACGTTTCTAGTAAAGCTTGGTTCACTCCATCTAGTTGTTCACGGTAAAGGTCTGCGTCAACGGTCTGTCCAGATTTAAGCACTTCGAAGTGGACAATTCCACGGATATTCCACCAAGCACAGAGGAGTGCCATTCTGAGACGAATAATTCTGGCTTCGCAGTACTTCTTGGTTGTTCATTTTTGGAAAGCCATTGCTTTTTGCGCTTCGGATCATCGTACAATATATATTTTTTGTCTCCTGTGATCAATCGATCAAAAAACGGGTCTGTACGGTATCGTTGAAGCAGTGCGTTGCAAAGCGTCGATCGGTTGGCACTGTTCTCGGCGGATAAATCGTGCCGTATCCAAACACCTGCTCTGCATACCTTGTTAATTTGGCATAGATGGAAATGTATGGTTGATTTAGGTCCGTTGAGAGTACTCGAAAGTTCCTCCACTGTTTGACAAGGATTCGCCTCCAGTTCTGCCATCAGCATGTCGTTGTCAAATGTTACGGGCCTTCCTGATCGAGAAGAGTCAGATAGGTCAAAATTACTGGATTTAAACTTGGAAAACCATCGCTGGCATTTGCGAACGTCCAATACATCTGTATATACATCGCAGATATTTTTGGTAGCAACCGTCGCGTTACTACCCTTCCGAATTTTGAACAGCATGCAATGCCGAATAGGCTCCTCTGAGATTTGCCAAGCCATTTCACCTGAACTTGCTAGCTATCAATTCAACGAATGGATTCTAAAAAAGCAAGTCTCATTTACCTTAGAATCGCTTTAGTGCACCTTCGAAATACGCAAATCTGCCGATAATAATGAGCTAAAGCCGTAGTGCACAAAAAACGACATTACTTATTGGATGACCTAATACTTCGCGTGCTGGGTATGGTGACTTTGCAGACTAATGTTCCTCGCAAGCGCATTTCATCGACAGAGTATTGGGCGATGGAAGAAATTGCAGCTGCAGCAAGTATGAGTTAACCGGTAGCGCTGAATAGTAAAGCTGGCAGCAAAGGGTAGTGAGTGATTCTGTGGCAATGTTTCCCTACTCGTTTCATCAAAAGATTAAGAAACGACGCCTGGCCGGACTGTTTAGCTCTGAATTCGCCCAATTATGGGTGTGAGGTGACTAGTCCACCAATGCCTTTGTGCTCAAAACTAGAACATTCATTTTTGTGTGGCATTTTTATGACCAAGGGCCATGTTGATCACTAGTACGGAAAGATCGGTGGGCAAAAAACTAAGGGTAGCGGTTCTTTAATCTATTGAATGCAAACCGGTTTAATATTTGTTTCCGACAAGTGAAATATGAATGGAATCCTCTAGCACCCCCTTGCTCAGCGACTTCAGTGGTTCCGTCTTGTCCCATACTGCAGTAAATGCGAAGCGGAGCCGGGCGGTTCTATCATTTTTTGTTGTATTTATTTCTCTTGGACTTAATGTTGACAGTGTCTTGCTTATAAATGGTTTGTATTCGAAGGCTTTCTACAGTTTTCGTATCATCACACAATTTTGCTTTTCAATACTTTCAGAAAGAGGAGGACACGCCTCCACTGTCAGAAGTTGCGGTAGAGAAATCGGCGTCTGCGACTTGTTTGTCGCAGTCGGCTTGGAAGGTTGCGGATATTCCATCTCCTCCACCTCTGTCCTCCTTAGTCTCGATCGAGGCATCAGCATCGTCATCTAAGAAACGTCTTCAAGGGAGGTTCACGCCAAAAGGAGCTAAATTCAGGGACGCCAGCAATCTTCTCAGTGAAGAGCAAGAACAGGGCACTCATTTTGCCCCTTGGTAAGTTCTAATCTAAAGTTGTTTTGATAACGAATTATATGCTGCTGCTGTTGAATTTTTGTATGCTTAGGGCTAAAACCGCATCCCCAGTGTCGGAATCAGCAGGCCCGTCATTATGCGATATCTTGCGGGAGGAATCTGAGAACGCGAAGAAATCAAGCAGAGGTTCTGCTTCTTCATCAACGAAGGCTGAAGGCATACCGCGAAGGCGTACATCTGGCAGCATGTCGTGGAGTGAGGTGCGGATTTCATCTTGGTTTATTTGCGAATGAGTTTCGAAAGGCGGATGCTCCATGCATTGCATTCTTCCAATCGCTAATTTGCTATCTTCAGTCTGCTCCTTCGTCTACCGTGGTTGCTTCACCTCTGAAGCCTTCGTTAGCAGAAATCATTAAAGAAGAAGAACACCGTCTATTAGAAGGTATGAGCCTGGTATTCCTGGTGTATTCTTGCGATATGTTATTTGCTTTATTTCCTTAGTGTCCATTTCGTGTTTGATTGCTTCAAAATGTTGTCAAGCTTCGGAGAACGGTTAGATTGCAAAATTGCTGGGATTACCAGTAGTCTTCCTCGCACGTAGTAGCTTGCGGTGCAGGACGAGCGGATTAACCGTTATCCGTTATCCGTTATGCGGTTTCCGGGGGTTTTGGCCTATCCGTTTTGTTGTTCGTTATCCGGCGATTTTGGGCCGGATAACGAACAACAAATTGGCCGAATCCTAGCTTTGGACGTGGTGATGGGTGGACTATGTACAGGATCCTTCACGATCGTAGGAGTAGTCGTCAGAAACAACAGAAGTATTCAAAACTAGAAGGGATGATTGAAGTTTGCTCACTTGGGAATTGGCTACATAGTTTTAAAGATATCTTAAGCCTACTTAGCGCAGCATTGTTCATTCATCTCAAGTGATGTGCTGACCAAGAAGGCATACAAGCTGCTACTAGCAATCGTCAAAAGTGGAGAGCCGCATCCTGGGAAGAATTTTTTAACGCCGATGTTTCCATCGTATCATTTGTGGATAAACGATTGCCGTATGTTCGATTTGATTGCATGCGGTAATGGTACCTTTTTAGCCATATGCTGTCGTGAATCATCAAAAAATACTGCAGTACAGAAATGAATACTAGCAAAAGAAATAGGACTAATCCAAATACATAGAGTAAGCAACTTCTACATGAAAAATTTTAAGGGAGCAACAATTTACTAAACAAACTTATCATCGTGGGCGCTGAAGACATGTAGATTTGTTTTAATTTGTGAGTTTTTTTTTTGTGAAACTTATCTGCAACATAGGGAACACCTCTGTTTTGTGGCTGGGTCGGATATTCTTCCTCTGCTCCAGAAGGGATGGGTCGGATATTCTTCCTCAGATCAAGAAGGTCTGGATGTCATAACTCTTTGAGTGTGTGTTTGCCGTACACAATTTCTCGCAGTTACTACCCAAAAGTTGGTATTTTATCCATCCCAGATAATTCCACGTTGAAGTACCTTGGATCTTGGGATGCTATCGAGCAGCAACAAAAATAACGGTTCATAACATGTGTAGGACAAGATCGTTAAGTGAAGTTTATTTAGCTGGATGTCTCCTGCCTTCTTCTTGTTTCCAGAGACATTGGAAAAATTGCTCTTCCAAGGACTATTCTATTTTTTCAACTGCTCGATTGAAAAAAGAGTTAAGCGCTGAGTAAGGCTGGTAAATAAGACAATCCAACCGACCCCTTGGAAACAGGTGAAAGGCGGGTATGTTGCTGTGCGTTTGTCTTCCTACGGATGGGCAGAAAACCCCATAGAGCGTCGTTAATGTGGCGACTGCAAAACGTTTAAAAAAAACACGACTAAAATGTAGAAATGGCTTATAAATTAACAGTGCTTCAAGTCCTGATTTGTTCTTAAAATTAGTACAATCTAAAACGAGTTTTAATTTTTGTTGTTTGTTCGTTATCCGTTTTTCCGTTATCCGGCCACTTTCGGGCAAAATTATCCCTTATCCGTTATCCGGTATTCAAAATTTCATTATCTACTCATCCCTGTTGCGGTGCGGTGGTCAGTCGATGAAGAAGTCAGTGTCTATCTTTCCCATACGAGTATTCTACCAGAATGGAATGGATGGCCTGGCCTCGCGCAAGGGTTTTGATCGTAACAAAACGCCCTGTAATAGAAGTAAGGAAATTGTTGAAGAGAGGCGTTCTAGGTGCGACAAGTAACATTCTGTAAAATTTCTAAAGTGTTTGAGTTCAAAATGCTTTGGCGAACCTTTTAATGCTTTTCAACACCTGCCCACTGGAGTTTTTACATAGAAAAGCTAAACTGAATGAGTTTTGACGGTTGACCGTTAGCGAATCTTTACACCTTGTAAAATTTACTAAATTAAATAGGTCGACGATTTCTTCATAAGTTTAAAATCAGCCATCTGATTCAGGAACTCGACGACTCTCGAGGCCACTGCATTTCATTGAGGACGAGGAGCGTGCCATCGAAGAGCTGACGCAGTTGTACCGTGATAACGTTGGCGACGAGGTGATTGTGAGTGTTGAACGATGCGCCGTGTCGTCATATCCGCCATTGTGGGCTAACACCCCGCATTTCAGGTTGTAGCATTTGTAACGCCTCTAGAGTAGTTGTAGATACGTAGCCCATACATTATCTGTGTTCCGTCTCATTACGTTCCTTAGTCTTCCTTGCGCATTGGTGATTTTCTCTCTCAACGTATACTTCTCATGAACATTGGGCGGAAATTCGCCAGGTCACCTCAAGCGGAAGTTTTTCAAGTGAATCAAGCGTCTGTGATTAGAATTAAAAAATATTTTGGTTTTTTGACACTGCTCTCGGACCACGTGCAGGTCTTCTCATTTTCATTGCCTTCGTATTTTAAAATCCTTCTACAAATCTTCAAAAGCGGAGGGCGAAAGTGTTCTCCTTTAATTATAAAATACTCTTCTCCACTACTGAATGAACACAAAGTGTGGTAGAGGACCATTCGGCTGTATTGATTGCTTAACGGGAAGGCGTCATTCTAAAGCACTTGGAAAAATAGTCAAGTAAACTAGCACATACTGGGCACTTTATTTATATACTGAATATATAGTTTCACTGCCGAATCATTTGTCTTGAACGTCATTCCTAGTCCTTTGCCAAATGTGCTTCCAATGGTGATCATAGTGATTATGGTGGGCACATAGAAGACTCGAAAAGTGTTCATTTTGAGAGGTTCGCCTGTTTTCGACATTTGGACATGGAAAAATAGTCCGTTTTGAGCTCTATCGTGGAGATGCTGCCTGAAGATAGGAGATGAAATGGCTAGAAGAATTCGGGAAAGTGTGTCTTTGCCCTGCGCCCATTTAATCGGTCCCTTTCATTTTGCTGTACGAGGAATGCGTCCGAGAAAGTTTTCTCTTCCGATCAGTGGTGATTTTTTCTCGGGGGCAGGGGACGAGTTGTATTCGCTGAAAAAGTAAAGTCTTTCAGACAAAAACTGGCATGATAAGACGCTTGCGTGTTGATACTTTGCTGTTTTACAATGACTATTCTTTTGCCTCTCTGCAGATAGGATGCAGAGGGGTGTTAAGGGATAGTGTGTCAGCGTTCAGGAGGGAGTTCTCTTGGTCTTCATCAGTCCGTTCAAATGGTGGTCAGGGTTAAACGTCAGGTTAGCAGTAGGTCGTCCTCTCCATGTGTCAGTGTTTTTCTTAGCTTCTTCGATTATGCCTACACAGTGTTTGTTCGATGCTAAGGTTTTCCATGTGCTACTGCCTGCTTCAACTTACGATGGTTGTTCGTTCATTGAAATTTTGCCTTCTCAAAAGGCTGTTGTTGTGATTACGGGCCTCATTCAGTTATGTCAGCGTGGACCTTTGCTTCCATGGTTATCTTCGACTAATTGTGAACTGAAGTCCTGTTGTGTATAGCCTTTCATTGTTCTATAAGTGGTTTCGTTTGACTTTCTGTTCTGCGAGTATTTTCATGGGCTCAGACATAGTCAAGCATTTTCCTGTTTATAAGGGTATTGTCGAATTGCTGTGCGGATGGTTAAGTGCTTAAAGTGTTGTTTTTATTGAGCTGTTGATCTGTCCGCCTGGGCGCCGTCTATGCGCTTTGATACCTACTATTCGTATGGTGTTGATATCGTACATCGATTGCCGGTCGATGATCATAGAAAGTAACGTTTGCTTGTAGAACGTTGCTTCCCAGTTGGTTTTGGTCGGCGAAAGTGCGTTAGACGGCTGGAAGCAGCGGGAGCCGGTATGGCTTTCTATGGAAATAAAGCACGCGCAAGAAACCAACAGAACAATTTCGATCGCGACGAGCCAAATGGGTGAGTTTCGTTAAACGCCAGATGGTCCTCCTTTCTTCGGTGAATCTTTCCTCGTTCCTTTGGTTTTTTTTCCTTTCTAGTGAGGTTGTGAAATTGCGTTTGAGGAGCTACGTAACAAATTTGTTGCCCAAGATCCATGTGCTTCATTTAAGCTTCAAAAATCCACAGTATGGTCCACATGTGCAGCTAATAGATGCGAACTGGGAACGGCAGGTGACGGCCAAACTGGACGAGTTCTTGAATGGGAATTCCACAGGTATTGTGTTAAACTGCATAGGTGTTTTGTGGCTTGTATTTTGTATAGATTCATATAAAGTAACGTCTTTATTGAAAGGTTATCTAAATGAAATGAATGAATTGGCACGAAGAAAGAAAATGGAAAAGAATGAAGACAAAGAGAAGGGAGAAGAGAAGAGGAGAGGAAAGGGGAAGAGCTTCGAAGGCGGCTTCATTTTATGGCAAAATAGTCAACGCCTAGCGCAACTCTTTAGACGAAGACGCCAAAAAAGAAGAGGGCGGTTTTCTGAAAGAAGTGTGTCCGTTTTCTCCTCCTATTTTTCTTTTTTCTCTCATTTTCCTCAGTCTCTCTATTGCTTTTTACAAGGAGCCAATCATTATCTGAAATCCTCGCCTATTTATCTATGTGAGCCATTGTTTTATGTTGGTCAAAATAAATAAGTAAATAAAGTGAACAGTTAAAGCGTAACTCTCGTTTCCATCCTTTACCTGTAGATCGCCTTCTTTTTCAGAGCTGTGCTTTCCTCCTATGGAGCGACCGGAGCGCCGCCGCTTGCATGAGCTGGCAAGAAGGAAAGGTCTGCAGACGTCAAGCGAAGGGTCGGTAACATTGTGCACTGGTATTTTTTGTCCGTTAAATTGTCTTGGTCTGCAGCAGGGAGCCGAATCGCCGATGCGTTGTTCATCGACGTCCAGTTCCTCGGCTAGCTGCTGTTGGAGCGAATGAGACGCAACCCATCCGCTTGTCGTCTGAAATTCGAGAATCGGTAATCAAAACAGTCTGAAGGCAAACACGCTTTGACAAAAAAAAACTGAAAATGTGATATTTGGTCATTGAGAGGAAGATCTGTTGTTGTTTAGTTGTCATCTTTCATCCGCAAGTACCCCATACATAGTCCTGCAATTGAGCGCCATCTTACAGCGCCGAAGCGTGAGTTTCTCCGTGTCAAGCTAGCGAATGTCCACTTCTCATTGTTTACATTTTTAGCTCGAGATCGGTGCCAACGAGAAACGAGCGGTAAGGAAAGGCCCGAGATGCTTGTTCCTCAACGCAGTTGTAGTAGCCAAGAAATGATGCGACAACGGTTAGATAATTTCCACATTTCTTTTAAGCTTTTTTCATACCAGCCGTTAAGTGTATTTTATTCGGTCTGTGTTTAGGAAGATGTTACCAGCGTATCGACAACGAGAAGATCTGTTGAGGGCAATTAACGACCACAAAGTGGTATTGATCACGGGAGGTACAGGCTGCGGAAAGACAACACAGGTCAGATTTTATCTGTTATGTAATCTTGTAAGAAGCTCTCGCTCGAGTTCATGTGTTAAGTATACATATATTGTATGTATGTGTCCAATGCTAGGGATGAGATGTTATGAAAGATTTCACCACTTTTTTACTTACAACATGAAAATCTCTGCATAACCGTTCACTGCAGCTTCGCCGAGACAATTTCACATTTCAGCATTTGACTGTAAACTGTTTCTCAACGTGCGCTAACAATTTCTTGATGCGGTACATATCACATGGAAGTTCTGGAAAATCCTACCATGATTGAATGATCTTATATGATCTGCAAAATCCGAATTTGTGAAGACTGGTTCTTGTTGCCGTTGCAAACTCTGTTATTATGGTCGTAGTACCTAGTCGAACATGTTGGCACACTGTACTCTGTTCACTGAGCCAAACATTTTCTCCGCACTTCACTGTGAAAAAAGGTGATTGAGATTAGATAAATCCCTGAGTTCTGTTGCCACAGTACGGGGTAAAAATCGCCATTCGGTATCGCTTGAGAATAAATTTTTGCAAATCGAGAGTTTTGTTGCGAACCATAGGATCCTTTGTCGCGCAGGTGCCTCACTATCAGAGGACATTTGCGAACACGTTCCATCACCTAATCACCACTACCCTACATTTGTGGTTTCTATTAGCACCAGTATTACAGTGCTCATGAAATCGCCTTCGTAACTTTTCGGATACTTAGTAACGTAGCGGGCCATTTTCTGTGAAGGTGATTAAATGTTATCCCTTCTTTAGGTGCCGCAGTTTTTGCTAGAAGATGCCTTCGAGACTCAAACGCCGTTGCGAATCGTTTGCACCCAACCTCGTCGACTGCCCGCCATCGCGGTTGCCAGCCGTGTGGCTCGGGAACGTGGAGAAGCCCTTGGATCAACTGTGGGCTACCACATACGGTTGGAGCAGAGGTGTGTTTCGGTATCCTAAATACGTTTCTACGTGATTTGGAAACGTTTCCGTCGGATGCGCCGTTTCTGCATGAGCATTCGAAAATAAATGGAGAGAAGCTGCAGTGCATTCTGTTTAATTTTGGCCGTGTCAGTCACAATAGCCTTGGAAAAGGTTGCCGAAGCGGAGATGTACCAGTTCTGTTGGGTATTTTCCAATTCTCAAGCCGCTAGATTTTCTATTCCTTGTGGAGTTTTGTATATGGCAGAGCGCACCAGCGACGGGGTCAATGATCGTCGACTTCTTTAATTATGTTCTAGAGAATGATCCCATGTTTAGGACATCACCCCAAACTGTACTCACCTACTGCACCAGTGGTGTTCTGTTGAGAATGCTGACACAGGACGATGCGGCTCGCGACATATCCCATATAATACTTGTGAGTATGCCTGTCAACATCTTTTCGTTGGTCAGCGTTAATTAGCAGTTGCTTTCAATAAACCCTCTACGTTTTCCATATTGAAAAGCGGTGATGCTTTCTTCGAACCTTTCTTGTGAACTTTTTATTTCTGTTTTTTCGATTAGTCTCCCTTCTACCACTTACGTATTCCTCTCAGAAATTAATGTCGTTTTGTTATTTCAGGACGAGATACATGAAAGGGAGCAAAATACCGATTATTTGCTGATAGCCTTAAAGCAGGCTTTAAAGAAGAGAAACGATTTGAAGGTATGTTTAGTGTCCATGGCAATGTTCAGTAAAGAAGTGTTTCTCAGTAATTGAATAAAGATGTTTAGGTGATATTGATGTCAGCTACAATGGAGGGAAATCTGAAGCTTTTTACCAAGTATTTCGGTGAAAAAGTTGAAGTTAAACATGTTGATAGTACGTTTTCATCAAATACGTTCCTTCAATTAAACCGTTCATTTTTCTTTGTTCGTTTTTCGTGAGCCTTCCTTGTACGTAGACCGCTATTTCCGCAACGTTATTCACGAAAGGGATGTTGTTATCTTCATGAAATAATTGCGCGAGTACCAAATCTTTTCCAGTACCATCGCGGCTATACAATGTTGAGCGATTCTTTCTCGGAGAGGTGATAGCGATGACTGGTTTTGTTCCTGAGGAGAGCATGTTCGGTAACATGTGTATGACGGCGGGCTTCCAGGAAATGTGCAGGTCTGAGCGAACGAGCACTAATTGTGAAGCAGGTTTTGAAACAAATTCGTTCGGATTTCAGCTTTCCCACGGTAGGTGATTGGTCAATGAAGCCGGAGTGGGAGTCAGAGATTCCACGGGCACACTCGAGGCTACCGGAGACCATGGTACGATGGAGAGAGGCTCGCTTTTTATTTTATGAAAACGTGTTGTGCTTATTGAAGTGTGTCACTTCAAAACGGAAGGAAAGTATGCGCTTTCAGACAGCTCCAAACTTGTCAGCATTGGTCGGCAACAACTGTACTACCCCAAACTCTTCTTCGCCAATGGTTCCCGGACATATGATGACTTCGATGAGTGTGTCATCGTTCACGCAACATGCGAAGCACCAGCAACAACACACTGCCAATTTCATGAGTGTTGCCCAACAACTAGTAAAGTGAGTTGAGAGCCACTTTCTCCTATTAATCCAAGTCTTTCTATGCTTGCCTTCTTTGCGAGACTCCTTGCACTGCAATTTCGATGTTTTTATGAAGTTATATGGTGCGAGGTAGGTAGCTTTAGCTCGCTAACAGTTTTTTTACTTTTTATCTACTACATTCGTCTACGGTTTATCAAGGATCGGTAGGACACCTAAGAATTTCCAGTTTTGGTTAAATACTCAGAAAAGAGAGCGTAAAGCGTTAGATTCCTTTGACCTACGAATCTCACCTGTTAGCCTCATTCACGCAAATTGCAGCTCTCAGCAGTCGTCCTCAAACCATCAGCAACAACAAACGCCTGGGAATGCATCCACGCAAGTACTGCATCCCTCACAGCAGCCACCAGTGCAGTCGGGATATCCACCAGCGCTACCTAGTTCGGTCTACGCTCATCACTCAGCATACCTGCAGGCACGTTTTGTGTTATTTCTTATGCGTTGTCCTTACCCATCGCTTCTAGACTTTCTTTTATTTTCATTGATCATGTTTTTTGATCTCGTTTGTTAGATTGAAGACGTTGAAATGACGTCACTTTCACCGTCTTCCATTTTCGTTAGTTTTTTTTTAGAGAGTTTCGGTTTATTAGACTTTTAAAGAATGGTTATTTGATGCTTGAACTCAAGCTCTGGTGGCGTGTCCAATACATGGTGTTCTTGGAGTCAAATATTACAATGTTATAGATGTTAATGTTATAAAATATAAATGCCTTGCGCTCAATGGTTAGCACACTAAGCATTCATGCGATGATACAAGGGAATGTCCGTGAATTAATGACTGGTCAGTCCGCCCCTACTCTATGTACGCAAAGCCTTGGACGTTCGTTCGCTCCATTCGTTTAACCCTTCCCCGGAGAATTCCCGATTCCATGTTGACCCTTTTGTTTCAACACAAGCACGTCCGTGGTCCCAACCGGTATTTTATTAATGGAGTCTACGCAAAACGTGCCCTTTATAAGGAACGGTAGAACCCCTACAAATGAGATTACACCGTGATCTGAAGGGTACTCGTGTTCAACTATAGGTAGATGTTAAGGTTCTCGGAAATGTCTGTCTATGAGCCTTTTGAATTTATTCATGGTCGGAAATTAGAACCCAATGACGGTTTTTCCTGTGCATAAGTCACTATTGACCACGACTTTCAAGCCAGCATAGCGAACTTCTTATGGCGGGAAAGAATGCCGTCAGTTCTCAAGAACCTAGACAACATTTGTTCCTCGACATTTTTTCAAAACTCCGTCTTTCCTTTTTGTGCCCTTCTAACCGGTAGACTTTTATTCTTGCTGTAAGTCATGTATGAGTGTTTAATGTCACTGATGGTCTTCAAGGTCTTTTTGTGGTTACTCCTGAAAAGTCCAGGAAAAGTTATGTGGTTAAACGGTTTCCCGGTCTATTCTGATTTAGACATGAAGAACTGCAAATACTAACGACGGGAACGATTAAATACTGTCTTTAACTATGTCACTCGATAGCTAGCAATTTTTTCTGAAACATGACTGGCTAGTCTACTTTGAAAATCGCCAGATATGATTTTCGGGAAAGTAGCCGATAGTGCTTATGTTACTTTAGTGTGGTATCTTAGATCTGTTCATCTCATACGTTTATAGGGATATGCACAGCAGCAGCATGGGTATCAACCCAGCGGAGGTGTTCGACAGGCATACCCGCAGCAATCGGGAGTGACCCTTCAGCACTGTGAGTTGTGAAAAATGCTTTGAATGAAGGGATTTCATACCGCCGTAGTTTCTCTTGCACTTCTATTTCTTGTTGTTTCTCACGGCCTGCGAGAACTCGCAACCGCTGCTTTCTTTTTGTTACGAGAGCTCTTTACTCAAGTCTGAATGTAAAATAAGTACATCTGAATTTAGTCGCAACATGGGGTGGTAGTATGGACCAGTCGTTCCCGGGTGTTATGCATAGTCATCCTGACGTTGTCGACCTGCCTAGCGAGGATCTTGATCCTGAGACACTTGAGCAGTTTCGACAAATGGGTGAGTAGTTAGAGTGTTTATTTGCTATTGTCTTATCGTCTTGTGAACCTGAAAGAGGAAATAGATTTCTTTGTTGGGCTCATGGTATAACATTATAGGCTTTCCAAACAACGAGGACATGAGCTCAACTGTGCCATACGGAGCCGAATGGCGAGCTGGTGAAGGCGATGTTCCAGCACAGTGGCATCACACGGTTATTTTTACTATTTATTTCACTATTTCATTTGCAGTCACTTGTATAGAAAACAATTACCGAGATGTAAAAAATAAATTAAACTTGGCAGTGCGTTGTTAGGCAACATCAGATAGAGATAGCAGAAATTCAGCGCATAAAGGAAAGGTAGTCGAGAATCAGTTATTGATGTGCCTGCACTCATGGGCAGTTGTTGTGCGCTGCTTTTCGGGACCATCAGATCTTAAACTAGTCGATGAACCACTGCAACAATTTCTAGTCTTTCACGGTGATTGATTATGAAACTCCATCATTAAACCGAACGCCAAGATAAAAACGCTGCTATGGTGAAGCCGTGAGCAGTTTAAGTTGGAATGGCAGCAGCCTACGTGAAACTGTTCTGGTCTAGTAGACTTTGCATTGTGTTCAGATTTGTTCGTCTTGATGGCGTTTTCGATCGTCGCCTCTCCAAAGGCTCAATGTGAAGGTTACTTGCTTGTTTCTAAGTTATTGCCTTGCTGGGTGTTAGACTGGAAATCGATCACATGCATTTTTCGTCACAACTCGCTTTAAAAAAGTTCAAACAGAGTGAAATTTGGATATTTGGTAGCAAATTAGATCTCAATAACAACCCTTCAATATGCGTTCGTTATTATCGATTTTTTTGCAAGCGCACGGTCAATCATGCGCAACGGTCAAAAGTGAGCTGCTAAAGCATCGAGTATATTTGTTAATATATCTTCTTATGAAGCCAGTATAGTAGCGTTTTGACGTAGTGTGGTCTTTAGCGGACTCTCTCATGCCGAGGGGAGATAATATCTCTGCTGAAGTACGAGATGCCGTTTTTCGATTCGTCCAGAAGAAAGTCCCTTATCGACAGGCAGGACTGCTTTTCGGATGCGGAATTTTGACAGTTGCTGCTATAGTCAAGAAATGTCAAAGCTATAGTCAGCTATAGTCAAAGCTGTCCGGAGTAGCGGTCCAAGGCGCTCTTAAGTCAGACAGGCCACAGATTACGACTTTTAGAGACGATTCTGTCATGCAGAGGATGCAGAGGCGAAGCCGTTGCTGGCCGCCGTCGATATAAAGGAGTCTGTAGCCGTTCACCACGGCTTAGATGTGGTAAAACGTAGACTGAGATCTTCTGAACTCTATGGAAGATGTCCCGTTAAGAAAGCTTTCATCAGCGAGGAGAATAGGAAAGCTAGACCCCGCTTTGCTGAAGAGCGTTCAAGCTGAACGATAGACGATTGTTAAAGGGTGCTTTTCAGCGACTAGAGCAAGTTCAACCTATTTGGATCTGATGGACCACACTATGTTAGATGTCCAAAAGGCACGAGCTACGACGGAATGTATCAACTGCCAATTACTAAACGTGGCGGAGGAAGTGTTATGGTTTGGGGATACTTCAGTGCACACGAAACAGGCCCTATTTACCACATCCAAGGAGTTATGGACTCCAAACGCTACCACGAGATTTTGAACAGTGTTTTGCTTTCACACGCCAGAGTAACTTTCCAAACGCCGTGGATATTCCAACCGGACAACTACCTGAAACATGTTTCGAAGACGGTGAAGGATTGGTTCAATGAAAATGGAATTCATCTTATGTCGTGGCCTGCTCAGTCACCAGATGTGAATCCAATAGGACACCTTTGGAAACACCTTGCTAGAAGTTTAGCAGGCCTCTCAGCAAGAAACAAAGCCGAAAAGTTTGAACAATTAACGCAGAATTGGGAAGATATTGGACACGACGTGATCAACAAACTTCTAGAGTCCATGCGAAGGGGACGTGAAGCTGTGATTAGAGCAAAAGGTTTTGAAACTTGCTACTAGCAAAGCTACATTGTTTCTGTGTACAATTTGTCTGACTTTAGTAATAAAGAAGGCTGCTGAAGTGCCATAACCTATGAGGCAGATTTCACTTTTTTCCGTTTTTATGCTTGAAATGTGGAAAGGACCGATATAGAACCCCAGTGATGCGATATAAGAATATTTGTTAATTGTCGCAAAATGTCCAAATCTCACATTTTTACAGCTGGTTTGAAGCGAGTTCTGGCGAAAAATGCAAGCGTTCACAAACCTTTGGACGCCACTGCATCTCTTCCACATCTAATAACAGTCTTAGACCTTCTCCTGCGGTCATAATGTATTTCTGTTCGTACTTGGTGTTTTAATTTTAAAGGATTTTGGACGATTCGTATGCGGAAAATAAGGGTAGGCCCCTTCTTGCCTTTCACCGCGTCCTCTTTCAGTATTGGGCGTGGTGATCCACGAGCATTGATTTTTATTAGTACAGCTCATTATGAGCAAAATTTTCAGCCGCATACACCACGTCTCTTTTGTTAAGTAGTAGGTGATGAAGGATCGGAAGAAAAATACTTTGAGGAGCAAGGGACATGGGCCATGATATTTCCCTTAAGGCACCTTTTAAAAAAAACTTTTAAATACGTACTGTATTTATAACGCCTGTTAGCACTCGAAGCGGTTGAAACATCACATATGTATGTATTCAACAACGTCTATTCCTTTATTTTCTCTGACTGTATTTAACATGCTATCAGTTTGTGTCCGCTCGCTATTCATAATATTCTCGTTTTGACCTGCCAGTACGTTCTTCTAGAATGATTTTAACGTTTTCAAGGGAAATAGCGAAGGTTTACGACGTACATAGGGTCAAGTTCTTGTTTGCAACTAAAACTAAATAAAATTGAATGTAGGATTCCTTTGTGCTTTAGCAGCAATCACACTTCGCGAACATTTCATCGGCTCATATGTGATGGCAGCATAATTTCAAAGTGTTTCCAGCAGTCATACACAACAATGCCGTCTGCCACCTACCAGCAAGGAGCTCTACAAAGCTGGGATGCGCAGGTGGTGTACAATTCACAGCCGCCCTTTCAGAAGGTGTGTTTTTATTTCAAATGTCCCAGTCTTGTATTGGATTATGTTTACGAGCTAAAAATTCACTTCTTTTGACTTCAGAACATTTCGTTGTTTTCTGCTTATGTTACGCAGAGTCCATAATTCTCAGCGACATTGCGGTGTATTTCGTAGCTTTAATGAACCTTTACTCTTTTACTTCAGTTGCTTTGAGACCAAGTATATCGAAGCTCAATCATGGAAGAGCTTGCAAAGCAATGTTACGATTGCTGTTATCGTAGGCCAACATCGTTACAGTGACATCTGTCAAAACTTTGTAGCCGAAAACAGGTCTTGTTTCCTGCTAACGTTTCAATGCTATCTATTATTTAGTGTGACATCAGTTGAAACCATAGGTTTTGAATCATGTAAAACTAAATGGTAGCTATCATTGGTGATGGTGACTTTAATTTTTAAAAGTACTTTAATCACATTATCGTTCTCAGAATTTTAACTCGTAAATAGCGGGTATCTTGCCAGCAAACACAACACACACTATCACGTACTATCAACTATGTTTAGGCGCAGAGTTCCCAGTCACATCAGCAACCTATGTTTTATGTGCCAGAAAGTTTTGAGAATTCGCCAGGTGCGAAGTCCATATCAGTGAGTCGTTTCGGCTGTTTTTTTTTTTTCTTCGTTGAAACAAGCGATGCTAAGCTTTTCATCCTTTCCAGTACTATGGCCAGTCAATGGATGGCTATCCTATGCGTGTGCATAACTCTGTTCCGGGAGGTGGTAACTCAGGTTATCCGCAGCCGCCACCACCTATTCAACACACTGCGCATCCTGCATATCAGCAGCACGCTGTCCCGCAGCCTCCAATGGATTCGTATGCAGTGAGTCTTTGTGATTGGCGTCCTGTGAAGAAGTGGATTAGCTTCGCACATACCCTCTCAGAGTGCTATCCAACGGTCTGAAAAGGAATTGGAAATGATGAGACATCAGCTGGGGACAGCTCTGCCGGAGCGACCCAAGTCATTCGATCCTAGGATAAAACAACTGCTCGTAGCGCGACGGATCGACCAGTGCGCACTCGTCAATGTGAGTTTTCCGATGGTTACTATGTCCTTTCCATTGGCTTTTTTTTTGTTGGAAGTCCTACTCGTTACCCCAACATTGATTTTCGAATGAATTAAATTGGGCAAGAACACAAGCGTAGTAAATTTAAATTACATAGAACAGTTAAGAACTTGCGCTGCATCAAGGTATGGCTTTCAAAAGTGCAACATGTGGTCAAATCTTTGCGTCTCCTGTTTTACTTGTTGTCAGTAATTGGGCGGTGTAGTTAGCGTCAGCCAGCTGGCTTATGCAATTTGGTAGGTTGGTTCTTATTCTCATTCGACTCTTTAAAATGCATCATACCGCAGAACTCTTGAGGATATGCTACACTGCTGCAATCTGTAGTTAGTACGTGTTGTGTTACATTCAAATGTCATATTGTGTTGTTATGCGTTTGCACTTCCAATGGTACTCCAGCTTTGAGGTTTATATGTGCTTCTTTTCTAGACGGTTTTTCAAAGATGAGCGATTGCCTTACGCATACTTATGATTCGTTGGCAGGCATGTCATTTTCACATGTTTTTTACCCTGATAGTTCACCGCTTAACTATCCATCGCGTCTGTGAATGGATTTCGCGACGCGCGCTGCTTTATCTAAATCATAGTTTGATCGGTATAATCCACGTTATTCAAGCCCATCAACGAGATCAAAATGTGGAGGTAATCCCTAAAGCAGGCGAACATAAATGTAGCCAGAAGCTTATGTACCTTCGATAGTGTTCTGTGATACGGGAGGTCTGATTTGATTCGAGAAAGTTTCGCGAAATTGATTAACAGATTCGGTTTTAGATGTACATGAAATGTGGTGGACAGCAATGGGCTGAGGCTGTGGACCTTGATCTGGCGATGGCTGTGGTCAAATACTGTATGGACAGCACTGTCGACGGTAGTGTGATTTCTTTACTCTTGAGTTTGTCTGTTGAATTAGTTGGGCCGGCTTTTTCAATTTGGCGTTGACTGTAACTGCGCTGGAAATCTATTAGGGTGTCTAGGAAATATCTGCAGAAAACTTCACAATGTTCCAGGGTTTTTCTAGAACGTTCTGAAGATTTCAGCATAAGTGCTATATAAGACACTATCCTGTTGATCTGCATAGCATATCCAGCCCCGTCTTCCTTGCCCTTTTTCACTGTACGACGGCCGAACTGTCTACCCATATTAGACACGTACTCCTTTACGAGTTTGAATCTGGACACTCCGCTGCAGAACCCTATCGAAACTTGTGTCGTTTATTCGACTCTGAAGCTGCTTCTGTACGGTCTGTGTATAGCTGGTTCGAACTCTTCAAAAAGCGGGAACAGGAGTCTCGAAGATGAGCCTTGCTCTGGTCGACCGACAACGATATCTTTGGACGAACTGAGGAAACTGGCGGAGCAGCATCCGAAGGTGTGCACTATTTTGCTGCTGCTCTTGGCTGTTCTCCACCGTGGACAATGGACTGCGATCTCTTGGAATGGTTAAAAAACTTAGTCAGTAGCTCCACTCGAACTGACCGACGACAACCGGTGAAGACGTCTGGACATATGCACTCAGCTGCTCTCCCGAAGTTACACCTTCAACTGGCTGGACACCATCGTCACAGGAGACAAAAATTGGTTCCTCTACGTCAACCACGCTCGTAAAAGTGCGTGGTGCCAGCGCGATGAGGGGTCGAAATCTTTCGTAAAAGGTGAAATTTATGCGAGTAAAGTCATGCTGAGTGTCTGGTGGGGAGTTTATGGGATCTACCATTTCGAGCTGCTGCCCGACAAAACGACAGTCACTGCCGAGGTCTGCTCCGCCCAACTGCAGACACTGGTCGACAAGATACGCAAGGAACAGCCCAGGCGCGACAAAGTTCGCTTGCTGCGCGATATCGCGCGCCCACACATCGCCCCCACATCGCAAATACGACTTCTCAGAGAATTCTGGAACTCTGGTGGGAAGTTCTACCGCATCCACCGTACAGCCCAGATCTGGCCCCAAGTGACTACCACCTTTTTCGATCACTTCAGCATCATCTAGAAGGGAAGCGTTATGAAGATCGTGACCACCTCGAAAATGACCTCCGAGATTTTTTCACCTCCCTTTAAGTCGCCGGATTTCTACGCCAGAGGAATTCGAAGTCTTGTGGAACGTTGGCAGAGAGTAGTTGATGTTGATGGAAATTATTTGGTTCATTAATAAATTATTTATAAAAAATTGTACTATTTTGAAAAAAATGTCGTATTTCTGCAGATACTTTCTGTACACCCTAATAGGTTAATCCTGGCGAATGCGGGGTAACAGTCTGCCATAATCTAAAACTCGATAAAGTTGCTCTGATACTAAAACCGGAACCACCGTGTCAGTAAGGCCTATGTTATACTTCGGCGACTCGTCGGCGATGCCATGTTGCGCGGGCTGCTACGCAGTGCGTAGGAGCCCGCGTAACACTGTCACCGACCTCGCCGACAACAGCGTCGCCGAAGTATAACATAGGCCTAAGCAAGGCTGGTTGTCACCATTCTCTAAGTTTTCCCTCAATGTCAGATTTTTACAAATCTAACGCACAATGGTATTCTTAAGGTGGAACACTTTTTTAATTTAAAGCGCGATGGTATTCATAAAAAATCGTTATTTCCTTGCGTTGTAGGATTATGTGGTTTAAGAATTTTGTGTGTGGTAATTCACCATAAAATGAGTGTCCACTACAGGCGCTGTACTCGTGTTCCTGCCTGGGTTTGATGATATCGTTCAACTGCGTGATAAGATCACAAACGAGTCGTGGACAGGTCGTCGTCCAGTTATCTTTACCCTGCACTCGCAGATGAACTCGTTCGATCAGCAGAAGGTGTTCGACTCTGTTGGACCTACTGAAAGAAAAGTGGTAGGATACCGCATCCTTTTTTTCTTGCCTTGAAAGGCGTTCCGCGAACGTTGAAAATGTTGAGACACCTAACAGCTTGGTAAAGCGCAACCGATTTGCTGTTTAGATCCTGTCCACCAATATCGCTGAGGCATCGCTAACCATCGACGATGTGGTGTTTGTTATCGATAGCGGCAAGGTGAAGGAAAAGACGTACGATCATACATCAAGGATCAGTCAGCTGAAAGTTACATGGATCGCGAAGAGCAACGCTGAGCAACGAGCGGGTTGGTGATCGTTGTGAACATTATCGATGATTTCGTTTCGATGCGTTACCTGTCTGATGGCGACCCTAAATTATTACATTAAATCCTTATTAAGTCTAACACCGAGTTATCGGGAACAGCTATAGCTGCTGTTGAGAAGGCACTGTTCTGCTTTTCCAGGACGTGCCGGGCGGTGTCGAGAAGGCTACTGCTTCCGACTATACAGCGAGGAAGACTATGAAATGATGCTTGAGACGCAAATGGCAGAAATGCAGCGAACGGCAATCCACGTAAGTGTTGTGGTTTGTTAGTGGAAATGAAATGAAGTTTGGCTCTAGGTGGTTGTGCAAGCACAGCTGAATAGGGTACCTAACTCTGGAGGAGGGAGGATAGCTAACTGGGTAAGAGGAAGGTCCTCCAATTAAAGAAAGTGCAGTGCTTTGCTCAGTCCTTCATATAAAAAACCTTGCAGCCTTCACATGGCCTCAGTTGCGCACGTGTATTCGAACCACAAACTTTTCAATTTAATTTTAATACTTTTTCTAAATTTTTCTAATTAATTTTAATAATTACTCAGGCGCAAAGAAAGGTAGGCGCCAGGTCTGCGTAGCATTTCATCCTTTTATAATCTGTTAGCCGGTTTGTCTATTGTGGTAAGATGCAAAACTGTTTACAATCTAGGTAGAGAAAGCAGTCTATGATGAATAGGAGTTCGGAACGATTGCTCGATCTCACCTAGAAGTAGAATTAGGATTTGGCTATGGCTACGGCGTTCCTTTTTGGCATAAGAGTACAGGGATAAGGGATACGAGAATAGCGAGAGGGGTCGCCTGTCATTGCCTTGTCGAGTATTCTCCTAATCCCACGCCTGTCCCCGGCAACATTAATTTATCGAGCAGATTCCTTTTGAATTTAGCACCAATTTATACCACGAACAGCTAAGGAGTTTAGAAGTAACGACGTCGTTTAGTAATGACGTCAAGAATAAAGGTACATTCCGGAATACTGGCCAGCGTTTCCGGGAATGGAGATCAGTCGTAATCCTTTTCCTTTTTTTTAAAAGCATATTATATCTCTAGGGGTTTCATTATTTACTAACTTTATTGCTTACCGTTACGATGAATGATGCCAGCGCTCGCAGATAAATGGCTTTTTTCACCTTCTTTTCTACAAAGGAAGGTCCGCGGGAACATCGTAAGAGGAATGACGTTGTCCTATTTACCTTTCAAAGCAATTAAACGCTTTCTCATGTGTGAATACCGTAAATGTTTGTGGAGACTAAAATACTGTTTTGATCATTAGATGACTCTATCTCAGTGGAAAACTGAAAACTAATCATTTGTAACGAGGTGATACTTTTTAAAGGATGAACGATTTTCTCTTTTTAAATAGCTTCGATAGAATCGATCCCCGAATTGTTGATCATTATCAGGGAATGTTTGGTCGACTTGTATCACCCTGTATCTACTACTGAATTTCGCTTGGTTTTCAGGACGTCTGTTTGCATGCGAAGATGTTCGCTCCGGAGAATATGACAGTGAAACAGTTCCTTCAAATGGCTCCTGAGCCACCCCTAGCGGATGCAGTTGATAAGAGTATGGCGTTCTTAGAGGTGAGTGTTCTACTATATATTGGCTTTATGCTTTCAAAATGCTAATCTGATCGCTTTCTAATTTCTGTTTTTTTTGCACCCTATTAAGATTTAACTCACTCCGTGCTATCATTGAACGATGTAGTTATCCATACTTCGTGTATACTTATATTTAGCAACTCGGTGCGCTGTACTCGGAAGCAAGTACATCGGATCTTGACGTTACCGCTTCTCCGCCACCGTATGTCGAGCCGCAGCTGACAGATCTTGGTCGATTGGTGGCACAGCTTCCTCTTGATCCTCAATTAGGTAGGATTTCCGAGCTTTTAGCGACTTCGAACTGTAGCCGAATGGAGCAACATTGCAGCACGACTACTGCTGTTTGGTGTGGTGCTGAAGTGTCTAAGTCCTGTCGTCACTCTGGTCGCTGCTCTTTCGCATAGAGACCCATGTAAGATTTCTGTTCTCATTTTTGTGATATGCTACGTTTCTGATGCACTGTTTTCTATTGGACAAACAGCCCAGATTTTTCTTCGGTTTCTTCTGAAGTCATTTAACGTTTAGTTATACTTGCAATGTCTGAGGAACGGGAGCAGTCGAATCGGCAACGAGACAGTTTCGGGAAGCGAGACTTTTCCGATCACATCACTCTTATTAGGTAGGACTAGTTTATTAATGACATTTTGCTTGTTTTGGGTGGTTTTTAGTGGTGTGCTGGATCTGTACGGTGAATTGTAGTGGCTAGCCGATGAACAGGTCAGCCTTCTTTATCCTTCCTAGACTAGTGTGGTATCGATTCACTGAATCCGAATGCGACCGGTTGGCTTAGGAGGTATCCGAGCGTTGAATCTGTGAGGTGCACATTTGAATCGAAGTTTCCCTGAGCTGTACTAAACATGTGCAAATTTTCCTTCTCTATGGAATAAAGCAGAAATAAGGTAGCAGTGTCCGTCTTTAAGGAAACTGAAAGTACTAAGATCCGCCAAGCTCCGACCACATATCCCCATTTTGCTGATTAGTGTCGAAAAATGAGGAATCTATAAAATGGTGTTTCGGGTGATAGCATTCATGCTTTCAAGGTGAACTATCGGGGTACCTAGCTTATTTGGCGTTAAATAATTAAGGATGCTGTTCCTTCGAGGGAACAAATGCTGCGGTCGCGTAGTAGGACTCCACAACAGGAACCCGCCGTTGCTAGGAGATTTCTACAATATGTTGCACAAAAAACACTAGTCAACATGCTGGCCGAAGTTCTTCCTCAAGCCCTGACGAGCGCCTCCAGTGCATTCATGGGTACATGCGTTTCTTTAACGAGAGAGAGAGGAGTGAACTTCCTGTTGTCCCATAATGAATTGAAGTTCAGCCTATCTGCAGAGCAAGGAGGTGATTTCCGAAAATATACCATTTCGGAGCGGTTTACGGTGCGTGAATGATTGGTCAAGTCGACTGGATCGAATTCTCATGTACCGAAATTGTCAATCATCTTACCGCAGAAGATGTATTAGAAACCACGGATTTCGCAGTTTTTGCTCTGAATGTGCGCGAAATATTAGCGATGGATGCACACTTGACTCACGGCTGAAGAAGCAACCATGTCCTTTCAAATGAGAGGAGGGTAATGGACAAGCGTGAATCAACCGGGCATCCATCGCTTATATTTCGCGCATGTTCAGAGTAAAAACGTGTTTTCTAATACATCTCCTGCGGTAAAATGATTGACAAGTTCGGTATGTGTCCCCTCTCATATGGAAGAAAATGGTTGTTTCTTCTAACATGCATCAGAACCGAGAGAAGTGGCTGCCGGTATTTACTCGGAGAAGTCGGAAATCATTCGACAGTTCATGACTCGTTGGTTTAGCTGCGTAGATCGCTGCTAAACAAGCCTGTGTGCTCTTTGGATCTGTATTTGCTGTCTGCCCTAAAACTGCAGTCTTACACGTACACATTTCGGAGTGCGGTCCACAAAACGAATTTGCGATTAGATTTCTCCGCTTCTGACTTCTACCTGGCCTAAAACTTCTTTAAACAGACGTTAGTCACTGTAACTAAAGCCAGTTTTGTAGGGCGTTCAATGAGTTCAACGAGAAAAGCCCAAAAGAGGCGATGCTGTTCTGCCGAACCAACTACCTGTCTCTTCCGGCGATGAAGATGATTACAGGAATACGGTGAGTTTGTCTCCCATGTTTTAAAGGACTAGTCACGAAACTGCGAATTGCTTTTTTTTCTCGAAAAGAACCGCAGTAATCGTAGTGATCGATTTTGCAGGCGACAACTGCTGATCGAATTGCGACGAGTGCGAATGATATCGTACGAAGGAGATCCTCTGAATGCACTGCGAGATGCCACTTATAATCGGTATTGCGTTGCCTTCAAAGTTCCCTTATGCGCTGATAATGGAAACTCTTGTATTCAGCTACGCTTCGTGCTGGCCAATGGTCCAAGCCGCAATCGTCGCTGGCTGCTATCCTGGAATTGGTTTCGTCCGGGCTGGTAATAAACTTAAAAAGATCAGAACGAGGTTAGTTATGTCGTTTTTACATCTATGTATTCCATAATGTCCCATTTGTTGTCCGTTGTACTTCTTGTACATTGTAAATAGTATATGCTCCCTTAGTTCACGTAGTCAACGCTCATAACGTCTGGTTCAGTACTGAGGCGGCGGCCACGCTCCATCCATCATCGGTAATCAAGCGACAAGTGCTGGCTGCATCGAAGCGCAGCGAGGTCATTAACCAGTATGTAGCAGAGGACTCCGAAGACCCTGTCATAGAATATCTTGCGTTCCATGAATTGGCGAAGATTGACGAAGGGTTAACGGTGAGTTCACTTGAAAAAGGTTTTGTGGAATTCTGAAGTACATGTGAGCAAGTCGTAGATGTTGATAGTGGGCAAGGTGAGTTTGTCTTTTATATTCATAGTTTACTCTTGCTTACGATTTCATCCAATCCGTACTCTTCATATACCTTTCCCTATTCAAGGTTTTGTTTGCCCCTCACACCTGTTATATGAGCTTGAAATTTCTAGAGTTATTTCTTTGAAGCAACATCAAAATAGCATGCGGCGGGATTTGTGGTCACTTACTTCCATCGAAATTCGTAATATCTTATGCATAATTCGTAATATCTGACTTGTATCGTCCAGCAGGTGACGAAGTTTGTTCTCAGGGCAAGTTTGATAGAAGGTCTGCGGATACGTGGAAGTGTTGACTAACCTGGCCACGAAACGAGCCGCGTTTCACTAATAGTGCCGCGCGAGATCGTGCATCATGCCGTTTGTGTTGCCTCCGTCCCATTGATGACATCTATTACCTATCTTAAACCAGGGCTGTTGCTTCGTGTGTTTTTCTTCTCTTAGACAGCATTGCTGTTGCAAACAGTTGTAATGCAAAGATTTAAGATTGACTTCACTTGCACAATCTTCATTTTGTAGTCTGAAAACATTCTGAGCTGGAGGAGGAATACATTTTGAGAAAGAAGTGAGGCGCTAAAAAGTCGGAACAACACACTTGTTTTTGTTTTTTATTCTCTTCCTTTTCCCCTTTCTTTACTTTTTAATAAGTTCGAACAAATTGAATAAATCGGGTAAATGAAATCGTTTTGCAGTTGTAGGCATTTTCCCTTTCGGAACACGGTTCCTATGAATAATTTCCAGATTGCCCTCTAGTTCCCATGCATAGTTTTGGGATTTGCAAAGCGTCACCTTTTTTCGACCCTAAAGGAATCTCTTTTGTACTTAGCAATTTTCAGCTACGCACTGTAACTGTTATTCCGCCTTGCGCTGTTGTTCTCTTCGCTGGATCCATGCGGTTGAAGAAGAGCACTATCCAGAATTTCGATATAAGTAAGTGTTTTGGAATTTTTGGGCGCCAGTTCTCTTCATCGTGACTGCACTTCTCCAGCTGACCCAGATTTGGGAGACGAAGGCGAGTATGATGAAGAGGGTCCGCACGATGTGGTCTACCCTATTGAGCACTGGATAGGTGTCAGAGCAACGTATCCGGTTCGTATTTTTCCCTTAGAATTTCGTTGTTGCTGCGCGATAAGATTTGTCTGTTAATATTTATAGGATATGAAACGGCTGATACAGTTGCGGTTCAAAGTCATGTCGTATTTTCTGGCCGCCATCCACAAGCCACAAATTCTATCTAATCCGCAGAAGGAGGACTTGGTATGATAACATTGCGTTAAGCAATTTTCAATACTGAATGCACGAAACTGTGAGATAAAACATGTTTTCCTCTACGAGCGATTTCGTGCGGGTGTTAACAGGGCAATGCAATCTACGAATTCGTTTTCTTGTTCCCTTTTATTGGTCTATTTTATCGATGTATTTAGGATCTGTTGGAAACGTTGGCGCTGGTGCTCAAAACAGACCATCACCGTATGAGGTTCAATCAGTGCGTTCTGCCAGAACCACAGTTCATCTTCCAACAGCACCAAGTCCCTACATCAACTTCGACCTCCAGCTACAGCTCGCACAATGGTCAGCAGGCCAGTGCGCCGCGCTTCTCTCACAAAGAGGTAAGCTTGTTTTTATACGGCGTGTTGAAGATTGTTTTATTCTGTTGTTTCTCAGGGCTCTTCGTCCCATCCTAACATGGGTGCCCTAGTGGAGTGCGCTCCGAAACCAGTAAGTTTTGCTCGATTTGAGCATACGCTTGTACTATATTATGCAATTGGTCTAATGCTCGTCTAGACGTTGGGAGCATCACAGCCGGAGACTCTGCCACCATCACATTCTGCAGTCAACTTCCAAAGCGGCAGCTTCGAGGAGCGCGCTCCCTTAGACGGTGACCGAACTCCGCCACCAGCTCAGCAAGATAGGGATCAGCAGGACCGCTACCAAGCTCAACGCCAGCACCCTCGACGGCACCCCAATGCGCAGGATGATTTCGTATACCAGAAGGTAAGTTACCTAGCATCGCGCCCGTCTATGGAGCGTACAGCCGAATTGTTGAAGGGTCGGCGTGACAACTACGATCCACGGCGATTCAACCGTAATCGGGATGACTGGCAAAGAAATCGTCCGTACCAGCCGCGAGAAGGCTTCCGTGACAAAGCGGAACGCACGCAGCAGAACTTCCGCGATCGAGATCGCGAACGGAATTCGCGGGACGATCCTGCGCCTGGGCCATCGTCACAGCAACAACCGAGACAGCGGGTGCAAGTGAGCGCTATTTTCATAGCTTCCTCTAGAGAATGTTTGGCAATTTTCCCACGAGATCGTTCTAGTATGTTCTGCTCTCCTTTCTGCATTCTCTCACCTGGTTATAGCTGAGGATTTTAAGTCCAGGGAACAAGCAGTGTCAATGTCGTGAAAGAGAAATAAAGGGAGGCGACCAGAAAGTGCGATTTCACCTGGGCATAGAAGATGGATTACCTATTATAAGTCGTGGAAATAGTTACATTAGCGGCTTAAGGGCCCTTCTGGATCGAGAAACAAAAAGGCTAAGTTTTTTGAGTTCATCTTGCATTAATAACGAAGAGGTTGTTTCTTTTTATTGTTATTTTTGCTAAAAAGGATGCTTTGTCCCACCAATCCTTTCGTGAAACAAACAAGCAACAAGGAAGATAGTGTTTAGTTCAACCCCGTCACCCACTGGAGAACATTAAATTAGACGAAAAAATAACTGTAGGCGATCACAAACATAATGCTGTTATACAAATGTTGGGATAAGGAAGAGAGGAGGGTGCTAGTTCCTCTGCAGAGTGCGTCACGCATTCAGCTTTTACGGATTATCGTGGAGACCGCTTGAATGCGTGTTTTGTCCATTACCTGCGGTCTCCAGCAGGCAATTTAGGTGTTCGATCCTACTCAGAGAAGGTTGGTGTCAATCCACCGACCCTTGGAGAAATGGAAGCTTTCGTTGGCCTTGATGGGAATTAAGGACGAAGGACCTTGAATGGGAATGCACCCGACAGCTGGCGCCTCCTCGGACTGCGCCAATGCACGCCCATCATTCATGAGAGGGTTACCTCTTTTAAAGCCACAAAACTGAAAGTTAATGCACTGGAGGAAATGTAGCTGTTGTTGAACTCCGTTTCTCTTTGCTATGTTGCAGCTACTAGCATAAGACCATCTCTCGTTGTTTCTTCACGTCACGTCGCCGTTAACGGTTTCTGGACGCCGGAGATTGTGAACATACGCGGTTTTCTCGTTATCTAGCAGTTTGAGCAGAACGAGAAAGGCCATTCCGATATCAGTCGAGGATCCTTTTTGGAATACCCCCACCCGCCAATCGCATCTTATAGGTTGCTGCTGCGTTTTATTTGAAGGAAACCTCACACGAGGTAGGGAGTTCAGTTCGCGTCTACCAGCATCAAATTTTCGCGAAATCGCGAGTTAGTGCCAGGCCAGCCTTGGAATGATGCATAAGGGCTCTCGTTTGATTGGCTCCTAAGCGTCTTGGTTAGAACTGTTTGCGAGTTTTAATGTGGAGCCAACACACTCGGCACATTCCGAACACATTCTTTCATCATCTTTCTTTATCGCTCTTCATCCTCGATTCTGCAGTGCTAGCTGATTCCATTGCCTTCAATTACATATCACTTTCAACGGAGGATCTTCCTCTCCAGTACTGATTCAACGGAGCTTAATCGAATAGTGTTGCTGTCAGTTCAAACGAGTAGCTGTGGAACAGACGAGTGTTCGGATGATATTCAAGTATGAGTGGCCTATACCTATCACGGTAGCACCATTTTCAGGGCTACAATAACCGCGACCGCGACTATCGTCAGAATGATCGGGAGTGGAATCGCGCTGAGCAGGTGTCGGGCATAGATCAGTTGACATGGCAGCAGCGGGAAATGGAGCGCAACGATAGTTACCGGGACAGACAAGGTAACGCCTTTGTTCAAGGCGTGAAATGAAGTGAAGCAGCACTTCTTCATCTATTTTTAGGCCGTCGAGATTACAACTACAGGCAGCGACAATACAATAAGTATGACGACGACCGTGAAGAACCAGTATGTTGGCAACTTTTCAAAATGAGAGATTCTAATTTTTCAAAAATTTCTTACGAGTTCTCAATTCCAGGTACCCGAAGATCCACGTGTCGACAGGAACGACCAGGAGGAATGGGGCGAGGTGAGCGGACCTTTGTTTTGGGTTGTGAACACTTCCGCAATCCAAAGACGGTATTATTGGGGCACGAACCTAGGGGTTCCAGAGTATCCCATCCCATCTTGGTATTTAGGCGGACTACCAAGCAGCAGGTTACCACCACGAGCAACAAGATCATCAGCAAAAGAACAACCGCCCGTACCACCGTCCGTATAATCGAGGCGCCTACCGTGGTCGCGGCCGTGGATACTTCAACAATCGACAGCAAGGTTACTTCAACCGCGATGGTGAGTGTAGTCATAGCGTGTTCATCTACTTACGTCTGTATTAGCCAATAACAGTTCATTGCAATAGGAAAAGGTAATTATTGTAGAACGCTGCCGTTTTTCAGATAACCGTCGAGAAGTGCAGGATGATGAAAGAGGCGGCGATCGAGATGCCGGTGATAGTAAAGAGCACTCAGATGCGAACACGTTAGTAATTTTCCTTATTTGCGTGTTTGAGCCGAAAAGTTCCAACTGACGATGATTTCGATTCCTAGGATAGAACTATCGTGATCAGGTGCAGTGATAGTGAATGAATCAAGAGTCACTTCCTACCGGCGCGTCCTCTCACTACCCCAGCTGCATCAACTGTCATCCAGTTGATCATCAAGTTGCTCGAGCGGGCGCCGTCTCCATTGGTCCCTGTCGCGTGCCAGAGTGTTCCATTGGATCACAGGAGACGCGAAGAGCATAGCGTCATATCGGTCCTTCAGCGTTCGCTCCTTATGGCTGATGCTCGTTGTTATGAACAGTTGTCGTCAGCGAAGCGAAGATGGTGCAGTTGCTGGCCGTCGACCTTCACTTGCATGTCTTCCCATTCTTGTTCGCGCACCTCACACCTTTGAAAATTGGATGGTCATTCTCTAAAGTGTAGAAATCGTCTCAGATCTTGATACGAATGCCCACCAATATGGGAATGGGGTGAAATCGGGTCCGTGTCGTGAATATCGGCAGCGTTGGGAAGCAGGACCGCTCCAATCAATCAAAATCAATAAGGGCATCGATCGGATGAGTTGCGATCTGCCGGAATGCTGCGCAGGCAAAGAACGCAGACAGTGCCTGCGGAGCCAATTAGCGTCGACTCGCGCCATGACACCCGCCGCTTTCCGGTGTGTTAAGGTGGCTCTCGCCGCTTAGGCGACGGCGTGCAAGTCCTGTATGTCTCCTAGCTCTCTATCGACTGTAATTGCACCAAATCTGGTCGATCTGCAGGCTCCCGTGGTTGGCTGGGTCATCATCATCTCTACGCCGAGGGCCACCTTGGTTCACCGCGAAGCGGCGGGTGTCACGGCGCGAGTCGACGCTAATTGGCTCCACAGGCACTGTCCGCGTTCTCTGCCCTCGCCGCTTTCCGGCAGACCGTCCCCCTCCCGCACCGATCGAACATGCGCAAGCAAGTCACAACACCGACCTACTCATCCTCCCTGACTGGCGCGCTCATTCGTTGCGGCCTAATTAGCTGGCGAGTTACCACCACTCAATGCTGCACACATGCGCGACTAGGTCTGGAATCGCAACTGATTGTGGAAACCCTGTCGCGATGATTGTTAGCAAAGTCTCTTAATGACATCCCGACGTTTCTGAGCTATAGAGGTTATGGTTTACTATCACGGTGAGGGCAACCGACTGGGGAGTCGCTTTGAGCTCTCTAAGGGTTCTTTGTTAATTCTCAGTAGAGATAGTGTTAAAGGTTTCCGTTAAATGCTATATACTCGCTTGCTCACTTTTCGTTGTATGTTTACGCACATATCACGAATTTTGAGTAATAGGACGTGAGCTTTCCATTGTGTGCCGGATTTCTAGAAGAGCCTGATTTCATATCTGAATGTTTTCGCAAGGGTTATTTCGAAATTATGCGCTGCGACGTTAAAATAAGCGAATGCTTTATTGAAAGTTGGAGATTTTAGACATCTATAATCACTAAGGCGTTAGCTGGCTTGATGCGCTTGGTACTGTTGTCATTAGTTTTTTTGAAGAAGTAACGTGGGTTCGACGAAACAGTGCTTCGTCTTCTCCAGACATATTTGTACCAATTCGCCACCCCGAAGTGATGGAGACGCATCCCAAACAGGGGTTGCTTGACGCGACCTCTTATTCTTTTCAATGTAGGCTTGACGGTGAGCTTAGGTTTATTGTTTGACTCAGTTCCTTATATTTTCAGTCGAAATACGGATCGCGGTCTATACAGACAAAGCGGCAAGACTAGCGATAACACGAAGAGGTGAGCAATACCAAGCTTTCACCTTTATCGTTCCATTTTCTGTTTTATCCCACGCGCTGATAATGCTTGTCGATTTTCCTTCGTATTACTTGAATATTCTTTTTGCATGAGCTAAGTGAAGTAGAGTCTAATCTGCAGAACAGGAATTTTTGCATGCGAATAAACTAGAGAACAGGAAAAAAGTATACCAAATTATCTCAGCAATCATTGCCAATAGGTGGGCGTGGTGGGAATATGGAGCGAAAGTGAATTTCTGAGAAGTGAACCACTCGCCGAGAATCAGCAGTGTGATAGAGCGTTGTTGAATATTATTGGCGTGCAAGGGTGTAAGAACAGAAGTGGCACGAAAGTCGCAGGAAGAGTCGACGTCAACACTTTCTCGAAGCTGTCATTGGTGTTCAGTGGTCGAAAGACTCGGCACAGATATGAAGTAGGTCTGGTGTTCATGTCATAGCTCATGCTTTTGAGAACTGTAGCTGCACAAAAAAAGCTAAGCAAAGGCTGGTATTGACCTCGAATCGCCGACGTTTTGATCGCTACTGGATACGCCTATCGCTGCGAGACCAAGATCGACTCTGTTCCTTCTATTTGGTCCTCTTACCAGTAATGCGTTTCTCAAAAATATCCACTATACTTTGGGAAATCTTGCAACAACTTATCTGCTTTGTCTTTCTGTTCAGCCTAAAGGCATTTTTATGATTTTTTTCAGCGCTGAAAGCGAACGTGATAAGCACTCTGAACGAAGCCGAGTGTTCTACAACAGTAATAAAACTCTATACTCAGGTGCGTGTGCAGAATGATTGGAGGTTTAATAATATGCTTACTTCTGTGTTCTTAAGTGCCCCTCTACAGGGAGCATTTCACGTAAAGTATATGGTGTTCCTTTCGATTTGTTCGGATTAGCATTTTCGAAGCTGCTAAAGGGGTTCTTCAGTTGTAGAAATACCCCGAATGCCGATATTGACAAGTGTTAGAAGGCTTGTGGAGTGGATTCTACTTCGACTATTTGTCTGTTCTCATCGGATTTACTTCGATTTCGCCTCGGGGGGTGAATGGGCTCAATATCGGTCTTTGCAGCAGCTCTGAACGCAGAAGTGATTGGAGGCGTCAGGTCGCATCATAAGAAGAAAGGATCGTTGAGGATGAGAGAATGGGATGCTCAGCTTTTCAAAAATATTGGAAATTAGGAATGGTTTTCAGGTATTGAGCAGGGATCAGTTCCATCCTCACATCTGAATGAGACCCTGGAAGGGACAAGAATACTTCTTGGCGACGAGATTCTTTGAAAAGCGGCACCTGGTTCATTTTCTCCATCCTACTCCATATAAGTGTCAATTCATCATCCTGTCGTTCCATCCGTTCGTCCGCACAGTAGGCGAGTGTGCGTCATAAACTCGTGTGCAGCTTTTCTTTGCGAGGGAGGGTTAGCCACGAAGGTTGTCTGTAGTTCCCTGGAAACGTCCGACAATGGCAAAATATGCGCTCACATTTCAAAATGTCCTCCGCCAGAGGGCCTGAAGATGGGATCGGACGAAACTACTGTGGCACGCATAGGCAGCGGTTCCGCTTCGTCCACGGTGCTTTTTAGGATATTCTCCAAGCGATGTTCTTTAAAGAGAGGCTTGTTCTGTAACTGGATTAGGTGAAGTAATTTTGTTGGGTTTAGTACAGAACCACAGGAGAGTTTGCTCTCAACCCGAGCGAGGTCCTCCTGTGCTAGATCCAATGCCACAGGACTAGTAAGCCGGTGAGAAGAGTTGTAAGCTAAACGAAAGGTAGTGTAAAGTTCGCTTTAACCTTTTCGCGACAACGCGTTTTCTTGCCCGCTCTTCGCACTCGCAAATATGGGAAATATCCTTGTGGATAAATCTAAACCAAGAAACCACATCACCTATTAAATAGGCAATATATAGTAATGAAGAAGGAAATAATTGGTCCAGGGAAATTGTTGTGTTCTCGCCTAACATCACTCGATGTTGTGCAATGAGACAAATAAGCGTCGGACAGCATTTTCTGCCATTGTCGCGAAAGGGTTAAGGGCTGTTCAAGTCGAGCACTCAGTGCTGTAGAATTTGATCAAACCAAGTGCTGAAAAGGTGTGCACTTTTTGGCGCATCCTGCATGTCGATGAGGGTTTACCGCTTCAATTGGGCACACTTGAATATGGTGGTCAAGGACTTCACTGAAGGTAATCACACTATCGACCATTAAGATATGGATATAGGACGGCGTTAGCCCATTCCTGCATGAAATGTGCCCTACATTGTACTTGTAAGGGATATCGTGAAGGAATTTGGGATGACTTGTGGTCACCAACTAATGGACCTTCTCAGGCATGTCTTGTAGGCATTTGTCGACCCCAAAAGTTGGTTGGTCTGGGACTCGAATCAAGAACCTAGGTGCGGGCTGCACACGACAGACGATTCCGCTAATTCGAACACGCTCCCATAAATCTGTTATCATTATCGATTGACTAGTACTGACTGTTTGAACTGGGATTCACGCGAACGTGGTGGCCGATGGGTGGGCATCATAATAAGCCACCTATAGCAGTCAGTTATCAGCGGTTTTTGCGGCGAAGTCTCACTCTATAGTCAGACCATCCGCGATGAGTGCTGGCTGCTACTTACCAGGGAAGCCTTCAGCTTCCCATGGAACTTCGGGAGGGGACCTAAGCCGTGTGAAAGAGCTTGAAACGCTAATTACAAATATACCATCCAAATTTGGTAAATGGGTCTCACAAGCGAGTACTGGACGGTGAAAGATCGAGTTGACAACAGTGTGTCGTCTGCGCTGATGAAGCGATGGGCGGAGCGTCGCGTAATCAGCGCAGCTTTTACCAGGAGTGCTGGTTGCGGCGGCGGCGCAGTGGTAGTGTTCTCGCCTTGCAGGACGACGGTGGAGGGTGTGGTCCCCATCGATGCTGGTGTTTTTGCATTTTGTGACTTATCGTCAGAGACACCCTTGATCCTCATTTCCAACCCATTTTTGAGCAAACGCCTGGCAACAACTATCATATACCTTTTCCGAGCTCTTCAAAGTAGAATGATAACAAATTTGGATTATCACGGTAAGTCAAAATCTGATGATCAGGTTCGTGACGAACACCCCAAATAACCCCTATGCACAAACACTTTGGACAGAAAATAGAGAAGGTGCTGACGGAAGAGATAAAGAGGTAAAGATAGATGACGCGGGGGAAAACGCCACGACCTGTGAGTAGCAACGAGATGATCAAGCAATCAAAAAGCTGGATTTTTGGATGATAGGTATTCTCTATCCCCAACAATTCAGATTCCAGGAAATCAGTTGTAGTATGACCCTTTTGGTTTAGTTATAACTGTGCTTCGAATGAAACAAGAAAAGTATGCGCTGATAGTTTTCCAAAACTACAATAATTGGACTGTCCAAAAAACAGCAGGAAAACAGTAACAGCAAAAATTTGGAGTAGAAATGAGTGGAGAGTGAGCTTAACGAAAATTCGGGATGCTGGAAAAAATAGATTCGTATGTTTCAAAGGACTGGTTGCATAGTACCTCCCATAGTTACGAAGGCAGGTCTCAGGAAATGGAAGTGTCGAGGCAGAGTAGAGAGTGGTGGTACTGATTGTTCACCTCCTAAAGCTTAGCATTTTAAGGGATTCATGAACTCTATGCTGGCTGTGATCGTATGGGACGGATCCCATTTCCCAAGGCCCCTTTTACGTGTATTGATCTCCCACAACGTTACCACACAGGAGCTCAGCGTAACTTCGTCTCAGCATTCCATGTTGTTTCCGATGTTACAGATAGGCGACGTCGTGGTTCGAATTCGAACTACAACTAGGCCAGCGCTGGGCCATGGCTCCCCGGATCTGCAAACTCGTGTCTCCGCCCGATACTGCGTGACTGCTTCAGCTTCTCAGTTGTTTTGTCTAGCTCTGCCTTTTGATTAGGCCGTTTGTTGGTGTACAGGCACATCGCAGTGCCGCGTGCTCACCTCGTTCCTAGTGTCGTTGCGTTCTTCCCCTCGTCTCCGCCTCCGTTCACTTTCGTTGCGCGTTGCTTTCGTTTTCTGTGTGTGTGTGTATGTGCGTGTGTGTGGTGCAAAGATGTGCGTTTTTCTAGCGATTGCCTTTCTCACTACCGTTTTGTGAGTCTGCTCGATTTCAAATGTGTTTCTTGTATATACCTTGTGCTATATATATATATACATATTATTTCCATAATTCCCTCATAGTACAGTTTGAAATCGAGCGCAGTTAGTGCTTGTTGTTCTTACAGTTTTCCGCATAGTATACTATTGATTGATTCTGAGTCCCGCACTCGTTAATCTTAGAGGGAGGCGTGCTCTGAGGACATGCTGTAGGCCACTTGTTAACCTTAGGGGGAAGTGTGCTCTGTGAATATGCTGTAGACCAATTCGGCTGCTTCTTCGCTGTCCTAGTGGCCTGTTAATCAAAAGCTCGAGTCTGTGTGTTTCAGTATTCCCGTGCCGACCACACCACTCCGTCCCAGTGTGTGTTTGTCGGACAAAGTACGATTCTGTACCATAATAGCAACTGTTCCTCTACTCTAAGTACATTGGACGCTCTTCTAGCTGTAGCTTGTTATGCGTTGCGTTTTCCGGTTTCGATTTTAGGTCATGTTTCCATATTGTCAGCCCATAGGGTTCTGTAGAAGTGCGCAGGTGTATTGGGCGCAGACACCTCATCACCGGGCTGTCGTCTGTTAGGCTGAAGCAGCGGCCAGAGGCACGGCGCAGTCCTCGCGAAGCCCTCTGTCCCGCTGCCAAAGAGAATTGCGAGCTGCTTCCACAAGTGCGGTAGTGTTAGCACTCAAATCTATGTGTTGTTTGTGTTGTTTTCTCGCCTAGTGAACCGTGCTGCTCTGTCTCTCGCATCGATGATATCCGTGTTTTTTATTACGATTTTGATCGCTATTATGATGATTGTATTGATTTTCAGAGACGATTTCTTGGCATTCTTTCATAGTTTATCGTTTGTTGCTCGGATGATCTGTGTACTTCTCTGTTCATGTACTCGTCTGATCACTACCATTATTATTACCGTTTTCGCAGTTGAAATAAAAGAGTATTCTGCTTAATAAAGCGGCGTCAGGTGTGTTCGCTGACGAGACGTGCTTCGAATAGTATTTGCCCAAAGTGGTTTTGTTTTCTGAAAGAGTAGACGGGCGGTTCTTAGGAAATCGATCAAGGACGATTCGTTGAGGGCTGCATGTCCACTCGTAGCAGCGAGCCTGCTCCATCACCGTCAAGATCGTCGTCGTTTGCGGGTATCAAGTACGTGTCGATTCTCGATGGCAAGACCAGGACAGTCCCTGCGGTATGGCTTTGATTGCTGTGCTTACTCTTCTGTTTAGCATCTGGATGGGTAACAGTGGCAGTTAGTCAATTCATAGTTTTTGGTGCGCCAGGTATTCCACTCCTGCGGCGAGGTGTGAAGGCGTCTTAGGTATCTGGCCTAAGTCTTTCGGTGATCGACATTTTTCTTCCTTATATTTTTATTGTGGGCGCGTGGAGCGCAGTCGGAGAAGGCGCCGACTGTCGCCTGCACCCGATACCAGGTTCCTGGTTCGGATTTCCCGCCCAGGCCAACCAAGCCTTCCATTCCTCCGGGGTCGGTGAATTGGTACCAGACGTGTCTGGGAAGGATAAAGCGCTGACTTGTTCATCGGCTGGCCACGGCAAGTCATTGTATGGCCAAATACGCATTCAACTCGCCTCCAAGACATCCAGTAGAAGTAGAATGCGTGGCGCATCCCAAGAGGGATTGAGTAACGCCGTCCTTTATCCTTTATCCTTTATATTTTTATTCTGCAGACAATGGAACTCAATAATATAGTCGTTGGTCACTATAGTGTGTCACCCAATAGCCAGGTCTGCGATTCCCCTCCCAGAGCGAGGGATCTGGGACCCACAGAGTTCACTGTCCGCCCTTTCAAGATTTCCAACTTTTCAATGAATTTGTTGTTTTTGAATTTCGAAACGTGAATTGTTTCATCGCTAGGAAGAATGCCCTGAGGGCACAGATTAGTCGACAGCCAATACAGAGGATAGGCTTGGCGTTTGTCTTGGACGTCATGGTGTCTTAATTATGTCACGAAAATTAATCCAGTGGTTGCAATTCTCAGTCTACGTGCACGGCGTACAGGGAAAAATTCTTTTTTTCTCTCACAGATGAAAATTTTTGGTCTCTATGGATCCTTCATCGGTAGCTGTGGGTGGGAACCGTGTTCCAGCCGAGCTGCTCCAGTTTTTCACGGGTTCCTTTAAACGTATGGGAACGAGCACTGTCATGAAGGAGGTGGACGGAAGCACGCTACACGGGTTTTTTAGAACAGCGTTCGCCAGTTTCTGAACTTTATTGGCGTAAATGCTATCGTTGGTTGTGTGTTCTTGAGGGAGCGTAATACAACATCCAACGCGGATTCTACATGGAACCAGCAAAGGAGACTCTTCTTGGGGTCAGGGCCCATTTTAGCTGGCGCTGACTGGGCTTCTCTCGGGAGCCACACGGCACAGTGCGTGTAAGAATCGTGTAAGAATGTATATAAGAATTTATATGCAGTTCAAGGAGCAGTGAACTACATAGATTCCTGGGCTGAGAAATGGGAATTACCTCTAGCAGCAGAAAAATCTAAATGTTTTGTCATTGGGACCAATCGCACTGTCGTAACCACATCTTACAAGCTAAGAGGTGTCACATTAGAAACAACTGCTGACATTCGTGATCTTGGCTTCCTCATATCTAAGGACCTCAGTTTTGACTTGCACCATAAAGCATTGGCCAAGAAAGCTAACTACCGCATCTACAACCTTTTTAAAGCACTGAAGAGCAGAGATCCTCAAATCCTTCTGCGGGCCTATAAGACATATGTGAGACCCATGGTAGAGTGTGGAACAACAGTTTTCAATCCTTCGAAGAGAAAAAACATTCTTCTTCTAGAAAATGTTCAGAATAGTTTCACTCGTAAGCTGATGATGAGGTGCTACGGGAATAACTATTATCAGATGCCAAATGGTGCCGAAAGAGCGCAGATGTTAGGATTACCAAGCCTTTTCATAAGAAGGAAAAGAGCTGACCTCCTCATGATGTTTAAGATACTCACTGGTAGGGTTTCTATAAACCCACTCAACTTTTTTGGCACTAGGCTGACAAGAAACATAAGAGGGAAGCTCAGACTTTACGTTTCGGTGGCGAAATCACGAGCCCGAGCAAGCTTTTTCACCTACAGAAATTTAATGGAGTTTAACCACATTTTGAGCACAAATGAGGAAGTTTTAGGTCTATCCTTGCACGGTTTCAAAAAGCTGCTTTTGCGTATGCAATGAGTGCCTTCGGTTGTATTCGTTTGTTTTTGATTGAGTTTATGCGTTTTTATTCTAACATTGTATTTTCACGTGTGGCCTTAGCTCACGTCATGAATAAATAAATAAATAAATAAATAAGAATCGTAGATGGCCCAACACTCATTTCCAGTTGTCGGGTCCTCCAGAAGCTCTTTTCGGTGCGGGCGCAGAAGGAGAGACCGACAACCCGGGTGAACCGCATCCTATCGATCTGACACGAGGGATCCATCGAGTCAGCACTTCTCTTTAGCCGAGGGAGGGGAGGAGTCAGAGAACTTGGATGGGTGCACCCGAGCCTGGTCGCAAGACTGCGGGAGGTAACCTACGGATCCATCGCGAATGGGAAAGTCTTTCACTGCATGACGGCGTTCCGGACGAGGTCTGTCTTCGGAGTCCGGGTCTCCTACCTTGGATCGAGCGAATGGGCGCTTCCAGGGCGAGCATTCCTGGTTAAACTAGAAGCTCCCATAGAAGCCTAAAATATTTTTTCGTGCAAGTCCAACTTAGTATGACTTTGAATTTTTTAAAATTCACCTGCCTCAGAAAAGAACAGTTTTAAATTTTAGGAAATCCTCATTTTTAATTAAAATAATGATTTTATGTTTTCTTTGAGACGCTAAAAGGCTGCAGTTTTAACCGATAAAAGAAGAGATAGCACCGTGCGTTCGTCCGCGATTTTCGTTTAAAGACAGTGTAAATGCAGCTTACTTATAACCAGTGAAGATACGTGTGTTCTCTACAAATGTCTCGTTATATCATTGGCAAGTGTGTGACTCCATGCAAATATAATTTTTGCTATCAATCAAAGAAAATCGCGACATGCTAGACATTTGCATGCAGTGTCGTGCACTTCAAAATAAGTTATAAACCGTTATTTTTCCTTGAAGGGTAAAAATTATACTAAATTTCGAACAGCGCATTCACTTACTGGGGCAGGTGGATAAAAAATTTCAAAGAAAATCTTACGAACTTTTTCATGGACAAAAAATTTTTCCAACCTTCTTGGAATGCCTTATTTAACATGGAAAACGCTCGTTCTGTTATGAGACATGTACAGTTTGAATTCAGAGATGTCAAGCTTGCTTAGAAGAGTGTACACTTTGGATTGTAAAGGTATTCGCAGGAAATTACCCTCATCACTAGACGTGTTTTTTCTTCAAAAAATGTAGCGCTGGTACTTGCTGAGAATTTTGCCAGTTCAGTCTGTGAGTGCGTGTGAAGCCGAAGGCAGCCGTGTTTGATAATTCTTTAAGGACTCACAAAATTCAAACGAAATCTAAGGAGGGTAGCGGGATGATATTCAGATGGGCCTCAAGGAATTCACGCGGGACCAGGGAATTCAAGATAAAACATAGGGCAGCCGAGGCAAAAATTTCTGCGGGGCCCAGGAAGTACACGCGGAGCCTACAGCTGATACCGCATGCATTGTTGTATCGCTTAGCTCTCGGTGATCACAATGATGTCATTTTATGAAGGATTTGCTACTTTCAGTGCCTTCAGTAGTTTTGGAGAAATGTTCGATTTAGGGATTCTGAAGTTGGAAAGGCAAGTTCATGTACGTCTATGTATGTCATTTATGTAGTAAATGTACGTCTATGCTTATCACTTGGGTAAGCGGGTTGGAATTAGCCACATTGTGAAGGAAGGAATTTCGGGAAAGATATTTCTAATACTTTCAATTCCTGATATCATACTTGCATTCGACCAAAATAGTCCCATGACAATTCTTCACAGGAACTAGGAGTTCTTATGATCCCAAAGTAGTTTCCTTTGAATTAGAAACTAATAGGAGTGCTAACAAAGCTTTTGCGGTCTTCCACATATGAAAGGCTCAAAAGATAGAAGCCTCTTGGCCTTCGGCTCGAACTCAAGAGGCTTCTATCCCTTGAATAGGTATCAAACGGACACAGTTTGACCTGGGCGCCGATCCAAGAAGAGTATTAAGATTTGGTACTGATCCGACGCCTACCCATTCAAGGAAGAAAGTGAAGTGACCCGACCAGAATACACAGAAACAGCACTGCCACGCGGATTAGATATTATCGCGACCGAACGCGTCGGAGATCACCTCAAACTTGGGTAATTAAACCTTTATTTTAAATAAATATAAATAACAAGCGCACGCGAACGAAACAATACATTAAGAGCATCGATGGCAATGCGCTATGATGAGATAAGGCCATAACATGAATAACGCGATGATAAACAGATGACTATGATGATACTATCCAATATGCAAGGCACTAGACAAGACAAACGAAACGTATATGCATAGAGTAACATAAGAACTAGATATATGAGAGACAACAAGACATGAGCACAAGACAAATCGATTACAACACCAAAATATGCAGGAACACAGAAGAGTACAATGAAACTACAAAAACAACGCACAACGAACACAATGAAACCCCTAAAGGGTACGCGCAAGGAGTAAGACGAGAGAAACAAAGACGAAAACACACGCGCAGAGCGAAATCCCTCCTAACGACCCCTCCCGGACGCGCACAGCCGCTCGAATGGCCGCCAAGCCCATGAAGAAGGCTGGGAGCGCTGATTCCTAGGAAGACCCTGAAAATCAGGAAACCCAGGGAAATAGCCCGGAGAAGGATAAGACCCAGAGCGCGCGCGCGGCAGTCGAAATGGGGCGCGGAATCCGTCAAAGGAGACGACTTGTCGTCACTCCGGCCCGCGTTGATGTAGTCCTCCGTCCTTGCTGGTCCCGCTGCTCGCTGAAGAACTGCCATAGGCCCGTCAGCCGTCGTCCGTTGTCCTCCAGCGTCAGCCGTCGTCCGTCGTCCTCCAGCTCCTGGATCCTTAGCTCCTTGTGAAGAACGCTACCGAGGGCCCCATGCTGACCCTCGTCTATGGGAATCAGGTCCTCGAACGCTGTTTCCTCGATTCTCTGACAGTCGAAACACCTCTTGTGCCGACCCTTGCATCGCTGTCCTACGCGCACTTCCGGTCCCGAATCCATCTCCTCGATGTTCACCTGCTGCACGCGCACCTTCGGTCCCGGATCGGCCTCCTCGGCCTCATCTTGCTGCACTCGGACTTCTGGTGGTCCTGGGCATGCATTCTCGACGTCGTCCTGCTGAACATCGCGGACGACGTCCACGAGGTTTCCGTGCTGAACGTCGCGCTCGACGTCCTCCGCCTCCGCAAGATCTGATTCGGACCCTTCAACGGAACGGAGATCTAGCTCTCCTGGGTCCTCCTCGTCTGTCTCATCATCACCGTCTGATACCAACGCTGGTATCTGCTCCATCGAATCGTCATTTACTACCTCATCCCCCATACGTTGCCAGTGATCGTCGTCCTGTGCGATCACTTCCAGTGGATCGGATGACTTCTCAGCTTCATTTCGTTGGAGCTGCTCCTTCAAACGCGCAACTTCCATAGTCAGCTCGACGATTTGCTGCTGCATCTTGGACAGCTTCTTCTCGTTCTCCTTATCTTCGTTTCGGAGCTCGTCGTGTTCTTCCTTGAACACGGTCTGAAACACACGCGCTTCGTCCGAGTCCTTGTTCCTCTGAAGGGCCGCTTGTCTCAGCTGCACCTCCTCCGGATCCTCGATTGAAAACGCGTTAACGTCGGTCTTGATCGACCTCGACTGACTCCGTTTCCTCCGTGCTCCCTCCTTCTGCACTGTGGGATGCTGGAGAGTATCTATGACGTGTCCCGTTAACAAGTGCCCAAGACGAGTGGGCAACAAGTATAATCCGGAAGGAAGGCGTATGTGAGCCTCGTCATGGCGAATAAGCTGCCACAGTTGGTCGCTTCCTAGCACAATCAACGGCTTGACGGCTGCTTTTGTTCGCACCAACTTGGCGTCGATGTTTTGTGCTTTGATGAACGCGACATCTTCTTCTAGCACTGGAGGTGTTCGTAGGGTGCTAGTGAGCGTTTCGTGGGTAAGAAGTTCCAAAGACCACAGTTTACCTTTGTCGTCCCACATTTCCAAGGGTACCTTACGACTCACGCATTCCTGTACGCGATCCGAGCCGAAAGTTCTTACGCGCAAGGTTGTCGTACCCAATGTTGGTATACGTAGCTCCTCTGCCAGCTTGTGATCGATGAAGGAACACTCAGCACCTGAATCTAATAGTGCCGGTACTTTCCTTAGTTCACGCGAAGAGGGAATAATTGTGAGCTCTCCTATTGGTAGGTAGGTTTCACGAGTACTCGGAATACCTTCGGTCGAATGGAGTTGAGCTACTAGCTCCTCATGGTGTTCTATACGCGCTGTAATAAAATCCTGATCTTGAGAACTAAGCTGGTGCGCCGTTGTTGATGTTGGGTTTGACTTTTGGGTGAACTTCGGCTTCTCTTTAGTCCTCGCTGGAATGCTAGGTTTCCCTTGCGGTGCTGATGTCGCTGGCGATGTAGTTGCCTTGAAGCAGCACGACGTGTGATGCTTGCCTTGACACGCGAAACACGGGCGCTTCTTGCACTCCGACGTTGCGTGTTGTGCAGATGCGCAGATGAAGCACAACTTGTGCTCTCGTAAGTAGTTGGCCCGCTCCTGCGGTGTGCCAAACTTTGTACATGATTTCGCTTTGTGTTCTCCACCACAATACATGCACGCGTCAAGTCCACGAGGAAACTGTGCCTTGCTCGGCTTCTCCTTCCGTGGATACTGCGTAGACGGTGTACCGATGTGCGATGTGAAAATCGCGATCTTCTCTTCACACGAGATGAGTTGGTCCAACGTGTTCAGGAGATTGTCCATCAGAAAAGATCCCTCCATGGAATACTTCTTTTCTAATACTCTCCTCTGAATCTGTTCGGGGAACTTGGTCAGGACTTGCTTCAGTAGCCACTGACTGTCGACTTGTTCTCCCTTGTCTCTGAGCTGAGACACTATGACATGGAGCTGGTCGAGAAGTACGCGCTGGTCCTTTATCGACGATGACTTTAACTCTGCTGTCTCCAGTCTCGTCGTTAGGTGGTGTATTAGCTCCTCTTGATTGCCACATTTCGCATGAAGGAAGTCGATCGCCTTCTGGTAGTTGTTATCTGTAACTTGGAAACGCATGATTGCGTTACGGGGCTCTCCTTTCAACGCGCTGAGCAGATGGTTGAATTTAAAGAGAGGAGGCAGTGGCTGAGTATGGACGTTGGCGTTGAACAGTATCCAAAAGTTGTCCCAGTCCCATATGTTGCCTGTGAAGGTTGGGATTGGAATAGTTGGAAGGTCGATCCTTTGAGTCTGGGGATAATTGTCCTGCTGAGCGCTTGCCGACGCGCGTGAGTCAGGACCTGCACTGTCTCTCCCTTTGGCCGACGTAAAGGTTCGAATTCGACCTTGTATGACCACTGTCATGTCGAATGCAGAGCTAAGAATTGCCTCTGCCTTGCCAGAGTACTGTTCGAAGTCGTCGCTGTCTGACTTCGATGGCACACTTGCCATATTGCTCAACGCGCCTGAATACTCCTTCCACAACTGCTCGATCTTCGCAGTATACGCCTCTATTGCCCCTAGTGTTTCCTGCATGCTGTTGTAGAACTCCTTGTCGTCGTTTAGGGCACGGGTGTTATCCATCCTTTGTGTCTCCGATTGGTCCTCTTGGGCACGCGCTAATATTGCTTCCAGCTTGTTGCAATACTGTGTCAACAAGCGTTTATAAGATGTTAACTGTGTCGACATTGTACGCGCCAATCGATATTTAGATTACAAACAGAGAACACAAAGTAGAATAAGCTGTAATGTAAACGTAGACTTGTAGAAACTAAGTACACGCGCTAAACCCCAAACTAGGAAATTTGGCCGAGTACGTTTCTACGCGCCCTGACCACTTGATATTAGCCCCTGAGTCTAGAAGCTAATACGCGCCACCAAAAAGGAAGAACTACAGACTAGGTGAAAGGGTATACTACCAGAAAACGCGCACTCAAGTTGATGAAATTGGTTTAAAATCCGACCTGTCTCCGATGTTGTTGGTCCTCGATTCGAAGTCGAACGCGCAGTGGACCAGTTGTCGGCAGCTGAATACAGATCGGCCGATGCACCAATTGAAGCCGACGGGAATAGACAGAATATCGCAGTCGGCCGATGCACCAATTGAAGATGACTCCAGACGAATAAATAGGAATATGCTGCCACGCGGAATAAGTAGTTGGATGCGACCAGACGCAATGGAGTCACCTCAAACTTGGATAATTAAACCTTTATTTTAAATAAATATAAATAACAAGCGCACGCGAACGAAACAATACATTAAGAGCATCGATGGCAATGCGCTATGATGAGATAAGGCCATAACATGAATAACGCGATGATAAACAGATGACTATGATGATACTATCCAATATGCAAGGCACTAGACAAGACAAACGAAACGTATATGCATAGAGTAACATAAGAACTAGATATATGAGAGACAACAAGACATGAGCACAAGACAAATCGATTACAACACCAAAATATGCAGGAACACAGAAGAGTACAATGAAACTACAAAAACAACGCACAACGAACACAATGAAACCCCTAAAGGGTACGCGCAAGGAGTAAGACGAGAGAAACAAAGACGAAAACACACGCGCAGAGCGAAATCCCTCCTAACGACCCCTCCCGGACGCGCACAGCCGCTCGAATGGCCGCCAAGCCCATGAAGAAGGCTGGGAGCGCTGATTCCTAGGAAGACCCTGAAAATCAGGAAACCCAGGGAAATAGCCCGGAGAAGGAGGAGACCCAGAGCGCGCGCGCGGCAGTCGAAATGGGGCGCGGAATCCGTCAAAGGAGACGACTTGTCGTCAGAAAGCTTGCCGATTCAGGCTTGAGACGCTGCCTAATTTGGAACCGAAACTATACGGAGGTTGGATAAACTCAACTGAAATCACCTCGACTCTACCACCTAGCTAACCGCCGTTCCTGGCAGGGATGCAGTCCAAACCGACGATGATCCCGACAAAGAATGCCGCCTCACCGGGGCACCGATCTAGCAGGAAATTACAGCCTGCGTTATTACGATCTACAAATATTAATATTTATTGCAGGCTGAGTCATGACTCCTTTTTTGTATGTGGTGGGGTGGTATGACCCCTATACCAAGTCGGTGTTCTATTCTTTTACGTATGCACAGTACCTGAAGGGCGTGCAGTGCTGCAGTCAAAGGAGGCACTCACTTTCGCGTGCATCTGAATCAAGATTCTCGGTCCGGGGCCAATCCAGGTCAACCAAGTCCTCCATCCTGCCGGCATCGGTGAATTGGCGTCAGACCCTGATTTGGAAGAATGGACGGTATTCTTTATTGCACATACTTTCTACAACGGTGGCCGACTTATATAGAAAAGGAGGCGTTATGGAGGTTTATTGAAATGTGAGACATGAATGAAATAGAATGGCAATTTGAGAGGGTCTGGTGATGATTAAGAAAATGACATATACAAAGTCTGCATATTGTTAGTCATGGAATGGGAATCTTGGAATATGAGTTTTAATATCAGAGATGGCTCAAGCAAAGAATTCAAAAATGTTATGAACATATTCTGTACGTCCTGTGCTGGTGCAGAAACTCCCAACGGCAAACTCAGTGGCTTTTTACATGATGTGAACGTGGACAAATTTTAACAACAAAGCTTACAAGAATAAGAGAGAGTATCAAAAATGGGAGAATTTTCCATACTTTTGTCCAAGAGGTGACAAATGATAACGATTTTTCGATCAAATTATCGATGAAGGATAGGTCTTCTTGAATGCTCCTTTTGACGTTCATTGCACTGTAGTCCGCCGAAATGGCTCCATCGTTAACGAAATCGAGTGATCCTTTGATCGTGAAGTTGTAGACTCCTCCCGGGCATGTAGCAGTGCACTTGCTGGTTATTTCTGGATTTTCGAACATGAGGAAGATTTTGTTGAGGTAGCCAGTTTCGGAGCACTTGATGACGTGGTTGTGCTTGTCGCAGTTTATGTTGGCGAGCACTTCATCATTATCGCTTGTACATAGTAACGATAATGAGGCGCCTGTGGAGCAGCTGTAGCAGCCAGTAAGTTCGCTTGCTTGAACTTGACAGGTGCTGATGTGTTGGAGCGTGGTCATTTTGAGGTTTTCTGATAGCACATGAACTTGAATTGCTGATCCGACTTGCGTTTTGACGTAGACGTCGTTGTCTTGTTCGAAAATGAGAAAGTTCTTAGACGCGTGAGGAAGAGGCTGGGCTTCTACATGATCCTGCACGCTGCCGTTACTGCAAGTGCAGGAAACTTTGTGTAGCGAATTTGTGCAGGTGCATAGGTTGCGTGAAAATTGGCAGTCGAAGCGTTGTGCAGCGTGAAAAGTTGGACATTGTAGTTGCCCAATGGAGTGACTATAAAGTTGTCCTGAGTGTGCGGGTTTAACGATTGACGTTGTTTTCTCGTATGAGGCGAAGGTAGAGGACAGGATCGGAAGTTCCGGGGTAATGGTGCCAATAAGGGAAAGTTCAAGATTGTTCCAGGTTATGGTGTGTCCGGGTAGTAGTCGGATGTAGGTGGAGGTGGTTTCATCTTCTCGTTGTAGTGAAAGTTGTATGTTGACGTGTAGTTCCCAGCTGGGGCAGTGGAAGACCGTGTAGATTCGGGAGATTGTCGGCGTTGCATAGAGCCTATGGAAAAGGCAACTCGGAGAGCAGAAAAAGCATCCTTCGCACGCGAGGCAGCCGCAACTGGAAGAACATGATGTATATCCTGGACTGTTATTGGCGGTTTCCGAGAACTCCTCTAGTTTGTCCGTTTCTTTAACTAGGTGGCACGTGTCACTGTGACAGCTTCCAGCTCTGTGACATCGATGGATGGATTCTGAAATGATTCGATGATCTCTGGTATAAAAGTCGATTTTTCTGTTGCATCGAAATTTGATGCCTTCTGCTTTTATTGACAGCATTCCCAATGGATGGCTTTGCGGGTCCTGGAGAATGAGGCACGTTTGTTGTTGTAAAGGTTGTAGTGTGATCGTTATTGCGTTATTGAACGTGCAAGTTGTATTGGTCTTGGTGCGGGTACAAACTTCTTCCGTTGTCGTGATTGAAATAACTTCGGAGCAACCTTGCGTATGAGCTAGGTGAAGAATGATGAGTATGGCACATGCGAACATTTGTCGTCTTCGACATCTGATTCTTCTGTTTCGATATGTTGGAAACGGTGGTCGCTTCCTTTTTGATTGCAAACATCGAATAGGGTTGAAGTTGCCGAAAACTGTTGTGATGAAAGAGAGTGTAGTGAGTATGATTTTCACAACGATGTAGGCGGTTGGTAGAATGATGACGACTGCTGCAATGCCGAACATGAGTAGGATTATGTCACTGTATGTCCAGCATTTTCTGTTGTACAGTCGCTCCCAGCATACGTGGCAATGAAGAAGCTCACAGATGGGTTGAGCCTTACAGGCAAGTTTGTCATCGTTTGAGATGTTTCCGTTCTTCCACAGTTTGATTGATGCTTCATAGTCGTACATCACAAGACTGTTGGGAAATAACAGCGTTTCCGAGGTGACGTTCTTGAGGAAGATGCAATAGTTGTTGATGCAAACTTCGGCAACGTCGAGTGAGTTGTCACTTTGAAGTGATATTCCTCCGATAGAACATGTGGTTTTGACTATGGAGCGATCGCTATTTATATGACCTCCTGTTGCTCTTGGTTTTCTTGGAAATCCGTAGAAGGCCTTAGATATTGTTCCCCATGCTTGGATTGGTATTGACGTGGATGATTCAGTATCGTTGATGAGTAACAGCGTCAAGGGGTTGTCGTATGTGCAAAACAGTGTTGCCCGCGCTTTGCACTGATGTTTCTTGCAGAATCCTGACGTCCCTGTGATCGAATCATGTGGCCTTTTTCTCCATCCTTTTCGGTCGACACAAGTGAAGTCGTATTCATCCAAGAAGTCCTTGAAGCTGAGTGATAGATTTTCTACTATTAGTAAGCTGCCGTCGAAAAGTTGGACTTGATGGAAGTTCCCTATTTGTTGTTCTTGATCACATTTCGTAGAGTGGTTGAATGAGCACACGTAGTTTGGTTTGAAATTTCTTAAGCCTTCGGGAACTAATGAAAGCTCGGAGAGTGTAGTGCTGGAGCCATCATTGAACGAGCATGAAGTGGCCCATTTGGGGCAATGGCATGGTTGTCCGCACAGAGGTGAGCTGTTATTGAATGGAAAGTCAGATCGTATCGCTCCGAGTGGGCATGAAACAGGATACCAGCATAACCTTTCTTCCTTCAATTCAGTGTATCGAGCGATGGCGATCCCTTGTTTAGCGCAATTTGTTGCGTACAGAATTGTTTTGTTGAGCGTGAATCCATTGGGGCAGCGAGTGTTGAGAGCGAGATTGAGTTGGACGAGGAGAAAAGTGCTCACGATTATTGTGAGGATGTTGAAGTTGAGAGAAGTTCTCGATCTTGTGATCATGGGATGTCTCGAGTGGATAGGCTTCTCCACTTGTTGATTGTCTGCAGGAGCGTCTTCCGCTTGAGTTTCCTGCAAGGTTGATGAGATTACCAAGTTGTAGACAAGATTGTTGGGTCGTGTAATTACTTTCTTTGACGGTAGGCGTAAATCCACCGATCTTTTGTAGTCGTCTCGTGATCCAACAATTTTTCCTATTTTCCACTGACCGCGGTTGAGTGATGAGTCGTGGATCAATACAATGTCGTTTAGCTTCGGTCTTTCTTCTTCGTGAGAGCGTGGAGATTTGTGCGTTGTTTTGTATTGTTCTCTTAATGAAGTCAAGTACTCACGTGACCACCTTTTCCAGAACGAGTCCAGCAGTTGTGTAGTATGCTTCCAAGTGGTAAGCAGTATTTCTCTTGTCGTGTCTATGGGATGCCAATCGTCTGGTGCTTCTTCAGGATGTGGTCCGGAGAGAGAAGTTGATGGTCGTAAAAAGTCGATGGGTCTCAGGGGTATGTGGTCGGTGTCGTCCGAAACATAGGTCAAAGGTCTAGTATTGACGATTGCTTCGGCTTCTTTAGATAACGTCTTGATGTATTCGATATCCATCAGACGGTTTCCAACGGCGTGTCTAAACGATTTCTTGAAGATGTCGACCATTTTTTCGTAAATTCCACCTTGCCAGGGGCTGAAGCTTGGTATGAACTTGATCCGTATGCGTTTTTTGGTACAGTAGTCGATGATGTCTTGGTCCACGTCGGGAGTTGGAAACGATGAGTAACATTCTGCAACCTTTTTGAAAGAGAGAGCATTGTCGCATAATATCCATATTGGACATCCTTCAGTGGCGATGAAACGACGTAAAATATGAAGTACTGATTGACTTGTCATGTCTAACGTGACATCGACATGGATTGCGCGAGTGTTGAGGCACGTGAAAAGCAGCGTCCAGTACTTGCTAATACTGCCATCGTCTGCTTTGTACTGCATCGGGCCGAAGAAATCCATTCCTATTCTTTGAAAGGGATATTGAGGTGGAGTGACGCGTTGTGATGGATGTACGGGAAAGGGCGGCAGTGTGAACGGCTTTGCTGTGTATCTTTTGCACACGTAGCAATGCTTCTTGATCGTACTTCTTACCGTTGAACGGCCTTTAGGAATCCAAAACTTCAGGCGCAGCTGCAACAGTGTGTGATTTACACCGCAGTGATTGTTGGCACTGTGCGTATGAAGGATAAGGAGTGTAGTGATGTAACTCTTGGCAGGTAGGAAGGTGGGAGTGATTGCGTCGCTTGGTAACATTGCATTAGCAAGACGTCCTTTTGATTTCCAAAGTGAAGTTGTTTCGCAGCGGAAGAGATGAAGCTGTTTCCTGTGATCCTGTGTTGGTGGATTTTCCATTTGCGCATATCGTAGAAGAGTAACTTCAGCTATTTGGGTGAGTTGAACAGTATTCGTTCCAAAAATTGAAGCAGCTGTTGTCGACTTTTTGGTGAGGAACCGTAGGACAAGTATCATTGTGTTGAGAAGAGTGGTCCACCTGCTGAATCTTGTTGGTTCGATGATAGTAGTCGACGTGCCTGTAGACGGTTGAAGATTTTCCGTCTGTGCTTCATACAGAAGTCGTCCTTGTCATCCAGTGCATTGATTGTAACGCTTGGTGTTGGTGATGGCGGCCACTTCGTCTCGTCACCTGATAAAAATGGGGGTCCGTACCACCATTGAGATTGTGTTTGCAGCTCGGAAATTGTAGCTCCACGAGTGCCGATATCTGCTGGATTGTCATCAGTGGGGACGTATCTGATGCTGACGTTGCTGGTATGTTCCTGAATGGTTTTTACACGGTTTCGAACAAAAATCGGAACCTGTTTGTCGCCTTTACTCCATGCTAGTGCCACTGTGCTGTCAGTCCACAGGAATTTCTTAGCAACAGGGATTGGAAGTTGTTGAGTGATGTAGGTGATTAACTTTGCTCCAATCGCCAGTGCTGACAGCTCGAGACGGGGAATAGTGATGGACTGATTGAGCGGAGCTAGACGAGATTTCGCCATTATGATGGAGACCTTGTTGAGCGAGTTTTTTCCATGTCGAACAAGGTACGCAGCGGCACAATAGGCGTTGGTGGATGCGTCGGTAAAGACGTGTAGATCCGTCGTGTCCGAGTCGTTGGAGTCAGTGGTGAATAGAAGTCTCTTCATCTTTAGCCAAGGAATGTTCCACGAATCTATGATTCGTGACCACTTGGCGTTGAGATCAGGCGGCAGAAGCTCATCCCATCCAAGTTGGATTTTCCATAGCGACCGAAGGAACAATTTGCCGTAAAGGGTAGTCGGACTCGCTAGACCTAATGGGTCGTAAATGCTTGCGACTTCTTTGAGCACCTTACGTTTTGTCCAGTGTGTCGAAGGGGACGGTTTGCCGAATGATATTGATATTTCATCAGTGGATGTATTCCAGTGAAGTCCAAGCAGTTTTTGAGCGGGATTCACTTCGTTTCCTTCTTGAGTTCCGAAGAAATCATTGAGTTCTTTGGAGCTGCTGACGAATGCGCGGAGATTCATTCCTGCTTCCTGGAAGAGTCGCTTGGAGTAGGTGAAGAAATCTTTACCGTCATTGACGCTCTCGACACCATGAAATACCTTATCCACGTAGGTGTTTCGAAGTAGATTCGAACCGAGCGGTGATGTGATTGTTGTAAGATGATGGTGAATTGTTCCCGCAAGAAGAAATGGGGAACAAATTAGTCCAAATGGCACGCGAGTGAAACGATATATTTCAACATTTTCTTGAGAAATCGGCTTTGCTGGGTTCTTCAGCCACAAGAAGCGAGTGTAATTTCTTGACTCAACGTGGAGGCCGACCATCAAAAAAGCTTTTTCGATGTCCGCGGTGATGAGAACCTCTGGGAATCGGCAGCGTATCAAAATGCCGGTGAGATCTGGTAAGAGATCTTGGTCCTTGATAGAGCATTTCGGTTATGCTCAATTTTCCTTTTTTCTTGGCTGAGCCGTCAAAAACGCATCTAATTTTGACTTCATCGTTGACTTTCTTAAATACTCCATGATGAGAGAGATAATGGGAAGGTGCCCGTAAATCTCTTTCGGATACCTTTTCGATGATGCCTTGTCGGAGCTGATCACTTATAACTTCGTGATATCCTTTCATAAGGGAAGGGTTCTGACTCAATGATCGCTGCAAGGCGATAAGTCTGGAGAATGCCATGGAGTGGTTGTCTGATAGGTGTGAAGGATCGATTTTGAATGGTAGCTTGACAATGTATCTTCCCTCCTTGTTGTCATAATGAATGTTGTCGTTAAAGTATTGGAGACATACTTGATCGTCCTTTTAGTTTGGATTGTCCGTGATTCCGATTGACTCGAGCGTCCAGAATTTGTGGACGAGTTGAGATAAACTGTCGTAGTTCGCTGGATGATCCTTGTTAACATCTGATAGAACTGAAGAAAACACATTACTGTGCTTGAAATCCAAAGCGTTGTTGGTCAAAATGTCTCCTATATTCGTATGAAGTAGACGGAAACCATTTGAGAGGGTTTCAGAAAAGAACTCTTCGCAAAGTATGACGTCCCAGAAGTAGTCGTTGCCAATAAGTAATGAAGGTTGCGAGTGGAGTGTCTTGACTCTGTTCTCTTTCGACTTGTCAAGCAGGACGTGCTTAAGATTTCCGGTGAGTATAGGAAGTGACTTGACCGAAAGTTGCTGTGTTCCTTTTTTGGTTCGAATTCCAACAACGTGACTCTGAGATGTTGCGTGAAGTGGAGTTTTTCTTCCAAAGGTGGATATGGAGATATCTTCTGATTTGATGATTGGTAGATTAAGAGCTTTGGCGGCTTCGTCAGAGATGTACGAGTGACTGGATCCAGAGTCCAGAAAGGCTATGACGGAGAGCTCATTGAGAGTGTTGGAAGGATTGAAGATGGTAACCTTTGTGCACATAAGGGCAGCTGACGATGAAACACTATTGACTGTAGATGAGTTGATTACTTCGGACAACGTACTTTTTTCTTCAGGAGGTTCCTCTTCATCATTGATATTGCCATTGGCAGTAGCATTTCCAGCTGTATGGGTGACGTGATGTGTCCTTTTGACTGGACGTCGTTCCATGCTGGGTTGGTGCGGAAGAGGATTACGCGATAAATCTTGACTCTGGCTGAAGCAAAGAGCAGAATGATGACGTTTAGAGCAAAAGATGCAAAGGCGTTTTGACGTACATTTCTTCGTGACGTGCTTGTTAGAAAGACAATTGTAGCATAGATGATTGTCTCTTACATGTTTAATCCGACTTTGTGGCGTTGTGACGACGTTGCACCTGATGGCGGGATGTTCGTGCTTGCAGAAGGGACACGAAGCTAGATGTCGTTGATTGTGGCGTTGCACGGTCGTCGTTGTTCTTTTCTTCATCTTTGATGTAGAGTAGCAGTGGTAGTCATCTTGCGTGGTTGTTGAGCGTGAGTAGTGGCTCATCTCTTGTAGCGTAGTATCTTTCTTAACGATGTCGGTTAGAAGGCGAAGAAGCTCACTCGGTGCTAAGTTTCGTGAGTTTGCCGTTCTGTCGTAAAGTTGGCTTCGTACACGGAGTGGCAGCTTGTTGAGAAGTATTGCACCGAGTCCGGTTTCTTGAGCGTCGTCGTTTCCATCAGTAAATTGACGAACTAGAGCGAACATTCGATTGTAGAGCGTATGAAGGTTTCGTCCATCTTCGTCACATGCGGGTAGTTCTGCTAGCTTTGAGTAGAGGATGTGCCTGATAGTAACTTTATCATTGTAATGCGTATCCAGTATGTCCATCGCGATTTTGTAGTTGTCAGCTGTTACAGAAAGTCCCTGGATAGCGTGTAGCGCACGGCCTCGTAGACATGACTTTAGAAGCGAGAATTTCGTCGTGGCGTCTAGTTCAGCTTTGTTTCCTACCAAAGTGGCAAATCTTGACGAAAATTCAGGAAACTCCAAAATGTTACCGTCAAAGGTGGGCAGCTCCATTTTGCTTAGTATCGATGCGTCGACGAAGTTGAGAAGCGAAGCGTTATGTGGTGTACCGGCGGCCTGGTTAAAGTATGAGGCACGTTGTGGAGCAGTATGTTGATCGTGGGTGACGGCGGCAGCTCGAACGAGATGGGATGGGTAACTTCGGTTGGTCACGGGAGCACTTGGATTGGACGAGTCGCGGATGCCATCGTGAGCGTGGGCTTTGACGTTCGGTTGTTCGTCAGGATTTGTTAGGTCCGATGCATCTGAGGATATGGCGATATCGCGTTTGTGAAATTCTGTGTCGACTTCGTTGAGTAGAAGATCCAAGTCTTCTGAGTTGGTAACGGCTTGCTGAACAGATGTTCGGAAGTCTCCATACCTGGTGACGTAGTTGTCGAATATTTCGGCTTCTTGTGAGGACGATTGCTGCATTGTAGCCCATTCCTCATGAAGAGCAGCCATTTTTTCATATGCTTTGAGGAGGCTGGACCTTAGCATCTGGAGGTCGAGGCGTAGCGATTCGAGCTGATCATCATCCAGTTGTGCAAGGTTGGGATGCTTGATGTCGACTTCGTATTCGGCCAATGTATTGTGGATGGAGGAGCATGTTCGCTCAATGTGTTTCTTGAAGAATCCGATTTGACGGCGGATTTTTGAACTGTCGTACTGCGGCATTGGAGGACGTGGTGATAATGTCGTGGGACGGGTTCTTGTAGATCAGTGAGGAGAGGAAGGACGCGGGCGTAGATGTGGAATCTGTCGAGAGTGATCTTCTGGCGATTGTGTGGATGTGCGTGACGTAGGGAGTGGTTAGAGTCGTGGACGACGGCTGGTCGGTTGATTGGAGGTTGTTGAACGGTCGAAGGGGTTGGTGATTCTGTCGGTCGACGAGGGATTTTCTAGAGGGTGGCGAAGCCGTGGATGTGCGTGACGTGGCGGGGCGTCGTTGAAGACGGCTGGTCGGGTGATTGCTGTCTGCCGAGCAGAATCCTGCCGTGGTCGCCACTTGATTTGGAAGAATGGACGGTATTCTTTATTGCACATACTTTCTACAACGGTGGCCGACTTATATAGAAAAGGAGGCGTTATGGAGGTTTATTGAAATGTGAGACATGAATGAAATAGAATGGCAATTTGAGAGGGTCTGGTGATGATTAAGAAAATGACATATACAAAGTCTGCATATTGTTAGTCATGGAATGGGAATCTTGGAATATGAGTTTTAATATCAGAGATGACTCAAGCAAAGAATTCAAAAATGTTATGAACATATTCTGCACGTCCTGTGCTGGTGCAGAAAGACCCGTCTGGGTTGGATAAAATGTTGACTTTTCCATCGGCTGACCATCGCAAGCCACTGTATCTTACTATATATAATCGGCTAATGTCACGTGTCCGAGGAGGGGGGACTGAAGCCAATAAATGCCTACGACAGTGCGGCCTATGCCAGTCGAGCTTTCTTTGAGCTTAACCACGGGCGATTGCTGGCGAACTATATCCTTGGCGGCTGATCGTCCAAGCTTACCGATATATTCAGCGCGCAACGCGTCAGGGTATGGATGGGGACGAAGTGCGGAACGTAGGGACTCAGAAGACGTGCGCTAGACGTTCAACGTGCGTAAGGATTCAGAACACGTGCTGAAGACGTCGTCCAGCGTGCGTAGGGATTCAGAAGACGTGCCGAAGACGTCCAACGTGCGCAGGGATTCAGAAGACATGGCGAGGACGTCCAACTTGTGTAGGGATTCCGAGTAAGGGGACCAGTAGGAGGGGACAGTAAAGAGGAGGCCAGCAAAGGAGGACCACTAGGGGTGGTGGTGGGGGGGGGGGGGGAATAAGGGAGAGTAACTATGGGATTCGGTGGAATATTGTTACCCATCGGATCGTAACGATGTCGACCTGTCGACTTATTTTAATTGTGTTTCTGCAGATTAAGCACTTCGGATTGGGACTCTCATGATCTGTTTCTCGCCACGTAGAGAACGGGCACTTCGGAGAATAATTCGCGTACATGCGAGAGGGTGGATGGGCTTCACAGGAGCACTGAAGATTCTGCCCTACCATATCCCGCTGCACTGATCTACATAGTAAAACCGGTTTTTTACTTAATAAAAGCAAGAAGGCCTAAAAGAGAATGGAGGAAGATTGGGGTTGTTCAATACTCGGGGTCTGAGGGCGAAGTCCCCAACCAGACGTTTGAGCAGCCGCTAGGCCGCTGAACGTCTGGTAAGTCAAATGCTCTGTCAAGTTGCTCCATCACATCCTGTAGAGGTGGACTGCGTAGCGCATTCCAAAAGGGTTGGTAAACGTCGGCTTTTATCTCTCGTCCTTTCTGGTAACAAACCACTGAACCAGAAAGGATTTAGGCAGACGTGGGCGCGAACAATGTTGTGAGTTACTTTCCCATATTTCTATTCGATCTATTCGTGATGCTGCGCCAGATGAGGTCTGGCCGTCAGCGGCACACTAAAAAAGGAGTCTACATTCACTGTTATTGAAACGGACACCTAGAGCATAGCCACCTCAGGGTTTCACTACACCTGTGTTTCAGCTTGAAAATTTCAGCTGGGACGCATGAGATCAGCTTCACTCATGCACTAAATGTGCGGAAAATCGAGCACAAAGGGTAACCTTAGAAGAAGCAAAATCTAGGTAACAAGCAAGTGTAAATATGTTGTTGACATGAAAAGAATTAAATGCAAGTCTAGAGTATCTGTTACGTAGCCGATGCCCTTCCTTAGCCACGGCAAGTCTGTGTATCCTTGTGTATATGCAGCGATGCTCACCGTTTCCATTTTAAAAGTTTCGCACATCATTGTGACGTTCTGTTTGTGTTTTGCCTTCCACACGTATTCCGATGATTCATAAACACTTCAGTGCTTGTTCCGTTGGAGCTACGAATCATCGCTCAAGCGTTCTGTCTTGTCGTCAGTCTTGGACGTACCAGTAGTGTTGTTTCTTGTCGTGTAGAATGGCTCAGTTAAATTGTTGAGTTGGAAGGTCTGCTCGAAGCCTTGACCGTTAACGCGTACCTTGACGAGCATTCGATATACTCGTGGTAGCAAAATCTTAGTCTGTCAAATCGAACCACATGGTGGACCTTCGTCGTGAACCGAGCCTTGTTCTCCGTTACATATTTGAGATGCAATTCAAGGGAAACAATGGACAGGACATTCGTTTCATATTTTCCATAAAAAGAGAATAAACCAAGGAACGTCGTCGACATCGCTGTCAGCGTGTCTTCTGCATTGCATTGTTGGGCTGAGGAAATCGTTCTCAAGGCCTGGAATATCGCCCTTTTATATTATACATAAATCATGAAGGGTAAATGATAAAGGACGGCGTTACTCAATCCCTTTGGGGTGCGCCACGCATTCTACTCCTACGGGATGTCGTCGAGGCGACTTGAATGCGTATTTGGCCGTACAATGACTTGTGGTGGGCAGCCGATGAACAAGTCAGTGCTCTACCCTTCCCAGACAAGTCTGGTACCAATTCACCGACTCCGGAGGGATGGAAGGATTGGTTGGCCTGGGTGGGAAATCCGAACCAGGAACCTGGTATCGGGTGCACGCGACAGTCGACGCCTCCTCCGACTGCGCTACACGCGCGCTTACACAAATCATAGCATTTCATCAAATCAGTGACAGTTCGTTTTCATACATGGGGTCCGTACGTGGGGTGTACGCAAATTATAAATGTTACTCCTCTTAGGACACGTAGGCTTTCTACCGTATTCGTATCATCGCGCTCTGTTTTGCACAGCTTCTAGCCTCATTTGCTTCAGAAAGCACGTTCCTAAATAGCTTGCGGTGAAGAACTGAGAGAGAGACGTTGTCTCTGCTTTAGCGACGAAATCCTGCAATCCTCCAGAAGACACCTGACATTTCCCTATTTATCTAGACGGTCAATTTTTACGCCTTGCTCCAGTTTTTTTAGCAAATAGGACTATGTTTCTACGTGTTTAGATTACTTCAGAACGAAAAAGGCCTTCCGAAACGGGTCTTTCGTTCGCTGGATTCCTCCGCTTGTTGCAGTTCATTTTGCTATTTACTGCGGCGCCAGTGATACTTTGGCAACACCCCGCAAAACTACGAAAATCTTCGGATATTTTTCGTGGTTTCGAAAACGAGAAATAATTTCCTGAGGGAACCTAAATAGAATTTGCGCTCCGTGATCGCTTACAGCAATCTAGTTAGTTGTTAGTACATAAGTTAAAACGCATAAAAATGTATCACCTGTGCTAACAGCGAAATTAATTAGTTACCTTCTTCACTGATGAGCCTCGGAATATCTAATTGTAAACATGTTTTGTATGAAGAGAGAGGCGAAACAAAACATGTTTAAGTTGTTGTTACCTGCCGCTGTTTTGTTATTGTCCTTTGACCAAGATTGTTGTGTCGTTGTATTTTATGTTGTTTAAGAGCTATGAAAATGACAATTTTAATTTAATAAATGGTACTATAATAATTATTCAAACAATTTTACGCACGATTTACACCTAATTCTATTCCACTTATACCATGGACGATGCAGCGAAGAACATCAGTGATGTCCAGATGCCGGATTCAGCAGTTTTGGGGTAAACATGAGAAATCCTCGTGGGTCTCCTCAATCTAGCAGTGTACTCGCGAATACGCGGGTATTTAATGAACGCCACATCGGGGGTACGCTAGGGGTTTAATCGTTGATGAATCCTGTCCCAGATTGAAAGCGGTTGAACAGCGTTGCCAATGGAGTTCAAAGGTAGCAGCGTGCTTTATTAAGTGCTGCATAGACTATACATGTGATCATAACTATACTACTACAAAACGAAACCTTCAGGAGAAGCTCGGATATGGCTCGTGTCGGTCAGTGAACGAGTTTGTGAAGCTGAATCGAATCGGTGAGGGTACCTATGGAATCGTCTACCGAGCCAGAGACTCCAAGAGTGGCCAAGTGGTGTGTTTCTGCGGCTTTTCTTGTTTGGAAGCTGGATAGTTTAAATTCAAAGTTTATGATTTGATAAAAGGACATGGTGCGACAGTGAGGTTTCGTAGACAGGATTAATTTTTGTACTGTATTGAGCGCAGTGTTAGATACCTGCATGCTAAATATTTCATTGAAAGAAGTCATCTACCACATTGCAGTACTAGGAGGAAACTAGAGACCGTACTCATGACTTTTATTTATTTATTTGTCTACTCGTTTATTTCACCAATTCGTACGAGATGTATAAAATAGAGACAAACCAAAGATCAAACAACAATAATTTTTCTAAACTATTTTTTAAATATTAGTGGCAAAAGAAAAATTTAGTTCTGATCATTTGCCGTTAAATGCGATCCAGTTGAGTGCCTGAGCTGTGTATTTGTGTCCGATGCCTGCGTGAAGTGCGTAATGTATGCACGAGAAGGAAATGGTCTAATATACGGCAGATCGGGTCTCGTACTTTGTGCGTCATGGTGTTAGCTAGAGAGTTGATACAAGCATTGGTCTCTGATCCCAGAGATTGGCCTAGATCTACATTGCTTCTTCTTTTGTCTTCTCTTTAGCCTAAGAACTGTGGAGGCAAAAGTAATAACCGGACATTTTCTTTCGCATATCCAGCAGAATGTTCACCTGACATTTTGACCTTGGTCTTGACAGGACTTGTATTGAAGACATCAGGAAGAATTCTCAGTGGGTTTCGTTCAGGTGGCGCTGAAGAAGGTGCGCGTCGACAGCAAAGTGAGTGCTCAAATGGGCATCTCGGACTCTGCGCTGCGAGAGATCGTCCTTCTGAAGAAGCTGCGACACGAGAACATCGTTGAGTTGAAGGAGGTGGCGGTGTCGCGAGACCCTCAGGGCATGTTCCTCGTCATGGAATACTGCGAACAGGTGCCTTGTGGCTTCAACGCCAATGTTTTCTGTGGAGCATGAGTCATCGCTTTCAGGATTTGGCGAAGCTGCTCGACGAAATGGTGCATCCCTTCACTGAGCCGCAGGTGAAGTGTCTCATGCAGCAGCTGTTCCGGGCACTCAACTACATGCACACTCACTATGTGCTCCATCGTGATTTGAAGGTTCGCTGTGGTGGACCCCTTTTTCCTTCCGTCGAGCTATTCAAATGCAGCAGAATTCAGGTTTCGAATCTCCTGCTGACCAGCCACGGCATACTGAAGGTGGCTGACTTTGGACTGGCTCGAGTGTTCGGTGAGCCAGAAATGAGTATGACCCCCAGGGTAATAACGCTATGGTGAGTTGAAGGCAAGGGAGACCGTTTTCAGGCAAAACTACAAGGGATGCAGTTCCACCTAACAACGTTGTAGCACAGAAGCATTATAAACATTGATTCGTTCCTCGTTTAGGTACAGATGTCCGGAACTGCTCTTTGGCAGTAAAACCCAGACGACAGGCATTGATCAGTGGGCAGCCGGATGCATTCTGGGCGAGCTGCTGCTGCACAGGCCACTTCTGCCGGGAAAAAGCGATATGGAACAGGTGGGTGCTCAGGAGTGGTCTGCACGGCGGGATCAAAGGTCCTCAAGTTCCGTCCTCTGCATAATTCCTTTATCTCTGAGGTCTTGATTACCTGTTAACTCAGTATATAACGCCTCGTCAAAGTACATAGTAAAATTGATTAGTGATCCGTGGGGACGACCGGCTGTAGGTGTAGGGTATTGCCCGTTTAACGCATCGGTTTCAGATTTCGTTTGTTCCCAGTCAAGTGGACTCTGAATGGACCATCAATGCGAAACTATCGAACCGCTACCGTAACAACTGACCTATTGTTTCTCATGCTTCGGCTGTTGCCCTTTTAATTGTCGATTACTTGGAGCGTTGAACAAAAACCTCTCCTCTCTTACCTATTGCATGCCACAGTAGCAATGTGGTCGCTCTTCGCTCGCCGGAGCGTCATGCTCCTCGTGCGCAATTTCCGTGAGAAAATGCGGCCGACGTGTTCGCGGAGTTCTTCGCTTCTGTGAAAATTCCAAGATATCCGGTCATGCAAGGATCCCGTCCAGCGGATGTGCAAAAATGCATGATGAGTGGCTCGTCTTTAGACGTATCTGGCCATCGAGCTTCGACGGAGCCTGAAAATCCGCAGATAACAACTTGCGAGAAATGTGCTATCTCTGGCTTCTTAGCGATTGCTCGTTAGTGAGTATAGTTCTCTGTTCACTATGACTTCGTACGGCGTAGGTTTCCAGGGTGCAAGAGGAACAGTGTCGTTGAGTAGCTGGGCTAGGAGCCGGACGTTCTTCGTCTTCTTCACGGCTTAATTGCTTCAATGCTCTCTAGATTGGCCGCTTCCTCCTGCCCATTTCCTGCACTTGGTCGTTGCCATGTTGGCAATCACAGTAGCTGGAGCTTGTAAAGATGTCCATTCCGCTTAACGAGAATGGGCGGTAGAGATTCGCCCATTTCCCATGATCATCGTCTTCGTGAGATTCAGCTGCGGCGCAGAGTTCCCACATTGAGGTCTGTCAGTATCCACTCCGCTTGAGTGCTGCTGGTTTGCTTTCATAAAAAAAAATCTGGTCTAATCTAATATTCCGAGAGGTGGCACCGCTAACATATGCCTAGTTTCTTGGATTAAACAATAACACACAGTATATTGCTTCAGATCGACAAAATCATCGGTCTCCTCGGAACTCCAACGACGAAAATCTGGGCTGAACTCGACTCGCTTCCGTTGCTGGAGAATTTCACGTTGAAAACACAGCCGTTCAACAACGTGAAGGTCGATATCTATCTGCTTGCACTGCATTCTTGCTTTGCAATACATTTTTACAACATCCCTATGTTGGTACTCTGACAGCCAGGAAGTCTGTCTGCATTTGGACATTTAGATGGTTTTCGAATCGGCGTCCTCATCAGCAATCGACCTTCTGAATGCGCTGTTCATGTACGACCCGAAGAAACGAATCAGCGCTGCCGATGCTCTGGCGCATGCCTTCTTCACGGTGAGTCAGCAATATTAGAATCTCGAGTCCATTTTTTGTTTGTTTTGTACTTCACTTGGAAGAAGGAAGAATTTATTGGAATGCAGAGGTTTACTCAATTAAGAGACGGCACAGATTTTTTGGTGCATTTCTGAGCGGAGGGTCCAACCTAATTTTTCCTTAGAAAATACGTGGACCTCGTCAGTTCACTTAAAACGAAAACATCGAGCGGTTTGGCCTAGCTGATCTCTTCACTGGGGAAGGATTCCTAGGCTTGCGGCAGCAAGGGTAAATCTACCAGTTATGGAAAAGAAACAGGGTGGACTCCCGCTACAGATTTGTGGCAGTTTTGTGTAGAAGTCGTTGAAGACTCTTTGTCGCAGCTTCTGATATTAGTCAAGCATTTTGCCCTGTTCTGATGACGCAGATGCAGCCCCGCCTATCTGTTTAGGAGCGCCCCCTTCCGTGTGATCCAGTGCTGCTGCCTTCGTTGCCACCGAGCTGCAGTAAGAAACGAAAACGGGACGAGTCTCCGAAGAGATAGTCGTTACGTATTGGTCGTGTACAAATGTTTGTTCATTGTTTCCCGCATTGATTTTGTCCTGTATAAATGTTGACTGGTTTCCCTTCTTTGTTAAACTAAAGCCTTAATATAGGAGATACGCTCCAGTGCGTTATTACTGAAGTTCAGAGCCGTACTCCAAGCATCTAAGTTGGCCAGGCTTTCAGATGATTTCGGAAAGTGCTCAGACTTTCCCTCAGTGTTGCAGTCACGTATTGTACAGTTGACCTGATTTGTCGTCGTTCTGTTGCTGAATCCGTTAATGCAGTTTTATTTACCCTTCCCTCCCTCAATTTTTACTCTTCAGAATATCGGTAGCATCGGAATAAACAATATTATTGTAAGCGAGTGCTGTGACATCTCAGCGGCGTGACTTGCACTTGCCTGCATACTACAAATCGCTTTTTGGCAGACGATGTAGGTGGAGCCTCGAAACGTTTATTGAAACGAACCCCCTAAAAATTATAAGTGGAACACTCTTGCAGCTATCTGTGCTCTGCAAGAGTCGTAAATAACACTGCATAACACTCCTTTTGAAGAAATGTTCGTCCGTTTCTCAGAGGATGGCAAAAGGGGCCAGATTCATCAACCGTTTACCGCCCTCTAACGGTGAGAATATCGCGAAACCCCCTGGTATGACATTCATCAGCATCAGGTTTGGCGGTATTTTCACCGTTAGAGGGGGGTAAGCGGTTGACAAATCCTGCGCCTGAGGTTGTGGTTGCCGCTTATCACCTCCACTTACCGAAGCCAAGTCGAGTTCGAACTGAGTCTCTCTTATTTTCCTAAGCAAGCAGACGGGTTTGCAGGATATTTTTTGATACCTCAAAACTTTAGCCTATCGGGAACCCTAATGTTATTTGAGAAGTACCTGACTCTAAAACTCTAGAATCTTGTCTGAATACGCTGTGGCGCTCTTGATTTGTCTCCGAAGTTACGGCGAGAATTTTGATTTTTCTAGTAAATAAAAATACCGTGAATCCGCACATCCTCTATGACAGACAAAACACCTAAAAGCTAAGAAAATATCGTTCAATTTTAGAAGATGTTGGAGGATTTGCTTGAGCCAGTCCCGCACGTCCAAAAATGTGTCACATATGTGCCTCTAGGAATTGAGCTAAAAACTAAAAGCAAATAAATGCTTTTATAGATGAAACAAACGATATCCCAAATGATCCTGAAATCTGTAATCTCAGATGGGTAGAGGTCATATGCTTACATGCAGACTTATTGTACTGTACAGTAATATCGTAAGACTGTTCTCGCAGTCTTATCAAGACTGAACCTGCATTAGCGCCTTGGACTATAACGTCTGCTCATTGCTCCAAAATATTGTGGTAAGGGTTAGAGCAAGAACGCTTGCTGAGTATTGCACAATTCCAAACAGGTTCTCAGATGTAAATGTTAGCAAAATTTCTAGGCGTAACGCTCCCATTCCAACTCCGGCATGCATGTGATGGTCACCAAAATTTGGTAGCGATTTTGATGCAGTGAACGGACGTTATAGAAACGCCCAAATGGTACCAAATTTGAGAGTCGTTGCCCTGGGATTGAGCAAAGGATAGATATTTATTTCTTAACCAACCCTGATATCGAAGGTCTTCCGAGAGAAACGCACCATGTGGGACCTGTAAATGAAATCATCCGATGCATTCATACGCATACACGTTGCAGTCATCTATTAGGGGGGGGGGGGGGCAAAAGTAATGAGACAAATTGAAAAAAATCTTTATCTCTTTATAACTCAATTACAAATCAACGATGTTGAGGAATGTATTTGCCATTAAAGGCAATGACCTTGCTGCCATCGCTCAGCCAACTTCCTGATCCCATCCTTCCAGAACTGCTTGGGCCTGGTGTTGATCAACTGCTCGATATGGTTGTCAAGCACTGCTTGGGTTCTTGTGTCCCTTCCGACCAGGAAGTCCTGTAGACTCAAGAAGTAGTGGTAGTCGCATAGAGAGATGTCCGGCGAATACGGTGGGTGAGGCATGTGAACGTAGCCCAGCTGGTCAAGCTTATCCGTGGTTACATGTTCCCGATGGGGTGCGGCGTTGTCGAAGAGGAGAACCTTCTTAAAGCGCTGCGAGTGAATAAGAGCGAGTCGCCGGCCCATCTCTTCTATTTCTTTCACCATGGTCTTGGAGTTCATCGTAGTGCTCTTGGGAAACAGCTTCCGGTAAACCGATCAATGGGCGCAGATCCAAAAGCTCCAAAGGTGCTTCTCGCCGTGAGCATCTCGCCGAACGAAGGTCGGTAACAGGTCACCAGGCCTCACCCAGACTCGCTGTTTGGCAGGGTTAAGGTAGAAGACGTACTTCTCATCTTGCGTGAATATTGAGCCCAGGCTGCTCGGGGTTGGGAATTGGGCGAGATTTGCGCGATACAGGTCGACTCGTCAGATCGGGGTTTCGGCATGAGACAGACTGGGGTTTGGCATGCTTCTGGAAAGGGCGGAAGTGGTAACTTCTCAGGTGGCCTTTAGTAAGTAGCATACAAACATACAAATACGATAAGCGCGAAACCAGACTCCAGCCACGAGATATGTGGACACGGCATGGGGTGTTTCATTACTTTTGCCCCCCCCCCCCTAATATAAGGCCAACTCTGCAGAATAGTGGGTCAAGTTATTTTCGCTTTTAAAGGTATTTCTAGTGTGGAAAATATAGACATTTATTTATTTATGTATTCTAGGCGTAGACATGAGTCTTTGTGTTGCTAACTAACGAAAAGAACTGAACAGAACAACTAGAATACGTAAACATCTCACCTTCAGTTAGATATCAATTTTACGCTACGTTTTCAGCACACCTCGTATAGCGCAACATTGGAATATTTATCAAGCAAAATAATTTCTGCAGGTAGGTGCAGACAGACTCGCCAGATCATCGCAGCTCCTAAGCAGCAAATCAAAACCCTTCAGGATCCTCAGTACGTTAAGAAGACTCACCTAACTCGCCTCCTTGCTATCGAGATTCGAAGTTTGAGCTTCCCTCTTACGGATCTTTTCAGCGTTCCATCAACGAATTTCATTACGTTCATGGAAAGCCAGGTGGCAAGTACTTCCTACATCGTGGGAAGGTCGGCGGTCGAAGACCAAAAAACAGAGATCGTTGAAGTAATCGACAAGCATTTGTTTCTTAGCATCGTTGCGAATACGGACCAGCGCGTAACACCAGGTGTTCAGCGCAGCATTGTCGTATCACGCTGAGGTGGTTCTCAACTTCCTTCGTTGCGGGCCAGTACTCAGCAACGTACATCGCAACTGGTTGGACTGGTTCTATAAGTCTTCGACTTAAGGCAATATCAAATATTTATAAATGGTGGGATAATATTATTACATTATGTTACTAATATTTGATATTACTGTTTTAATTACTATTGACTAATAATATTAGGGCGCCAGGAGCGCAGCAGAGGGGTGATGGCTGTCGTGTGCACTCGGTATCAGGCTGTAGGTTCGGATTTCCCTCCCACGCCAACCAAGCCTCCCATCCCTCCGGAGTCGGTGAGCTGGTAGCAGACTTACCTAGAAAGGGTAGACTACTGGCTTGATCATCGACTGGTCACTTCAAGTCATTGTTGGTGGCAGCCACATGAGCTGTAACCCGCCTTTTCTTTTCTGATACGAAGGTAGCTTTTCTTCAGATGACACAGTGCTTTCAGCAAGTCTGGGAAGACATTGGTCGAAGCAAGAAGCTATGCGAAGGTGAAAGACGAAAGGAGATATCCAGGTAGTGGCGCCATTGACTTGGCGAAGATTGAAGGCAGCCTAATCCAAACTGCTTTTTGATGATGTCCCACGCCTTGTGCATCCACCGAAGGGCATAGTCGATTCCTTAGTCTGACTGGGTAAGGAATTTTTTTCGCAGCTCGACGAGGGTGCCCGGACAACAACACATTGAAGATGCTTGCGGTGCATTTAAAAGGGAAAAACTGGCGAGCGCCATAGCGAAGGGAGTCAGATGGTGAGGAGACTCCAACATGAGGAGACTCTTTGCAGGAGAGTCACGTAAATTCCACACAGGTGTTCTAATGGAAGGCAGCAAACCAAGCACTGTCAACACAGGTGACGACTACATTGCTCGTGTATTGCAAGCTAGTCGCTCAGGACGCGGAAGGATGCAGAAGGCATTGGGAGATTCAGAGATTACAGAGAGCTTCGTGACCATTTTTGAAACTCCAGCGCAGTTTAGGGCTGTAGACCGAGACTGCTGCTGGCTTTACTGTCACGATGTCTGCGTTGTCTGAATAAGCATGTAACAATCTTGGTCTACAGCTCAACACTGCTGCGGAATATCAGTAATCACCATGCCAGGATTCGTAGTCGAACTTAGACAACTTATTTTTCAAGCGTTTATTCGCATCACATGAAATCGTTGCTTTGAAGGACGCCAGTGAAGGAAGGAGCCAAACTCAGAACGGCCACCCATTTTAACTGCAACATAAAGAGAGAGGTTCAGTTGCATTATGCTACGCATATGAAAAAAAAGTTCAGTTTCACTTCTTCACAGAGAAAGCACAGAAGCGATTTCGGAAGCAGATTCTGCAAACGGCACCAAGAAGTCTGAAATATCGTTCTGGGCGACAGACAAACTTGGACTCGAGCATACCGGATGCAGTATGCACTTCACTCTATTTGGTGAAAGCGTTTCAGAACGAAATGTACAAGTTCGTTTGTTAGCGGTAACGCCTAACATTTCATATTTTTTCACTTACCGCGTAGGTATCCTTCTAATCTGCCAAGCCATTCATTTGAAAACTGAGTTCATGTTCTGGGTTTACTGCTAGACCTCTGAAATTGCTCGAATAATCATAGTTCAAGTAGGAGAGGAGTGTAGGCATCACAACTAAATTCATCGGCGCTGAGCAATTTACTGTCAGCTTCAAAAGAGAAAGATACTTTCCAAAGAGAGCTAAAAGTGTCAGCTGGTGATACGTCGATGGATGGGGTGAATTTTTTTCCGAGGACATCGATTCAAGGGGTGAAATGCTAGACAGCTGATTGAATTGCTGGGCAACTGTTGATTAGAGAAGACGACAGAGCTCGCACCACTCCATTCTAACATCAGCTCTCCACGAGAAAGGATTCTAGGGCAGCACGTCAACAGTCTGACTGACCGCTGTTCAACCGGTCTATATGTAGTGGACGCGATGCAAATCATTGGTCTACAAATGGGGACGTTTTCGAATGGAGACGTTCATGCCCCTCACGTATGATGCCACTGACATGAGTCCGAAGAGTGTCTTTTCGAAACTAACCAAAGGGTATGTCGTCAGAGCTACAGAATCGCGCACTGACAAATATTAACAGGCATTATTATTAATAATAACGAGCACATTTCATTATAGGGAATCACCACACTGCATTAGGATTTGGAGTATTTCCTAGTTAAAATCTTCCCCGAAATTTAGGAACACCGAAAATCCATCGACATTTCGTTGTTGAAGTTGTAGCCAACAATCCTGTCGTGCTTAAAAGCTTTAACAGAAATAGTTTCCTCGGTACTCCTAGTTTCGTTTTACTGTCAGGAACGATTTTCTAACACCTCATAATGGGATGGTTGAAGCACACGCCCATAAAAGTCTAGTGTCACCTGTCCACGCAACTAAGACAGTTTTACTGGACTGTTTCTTGGTTTTACATCCATTCTGTTGTGTTCACTCAAGGTTGCGTTTATGCTCAGGTCCAGTACTCGCTGTGCTTCTACTTCGCGTTCAGGTTTCCTTGAAGTACATCAAATCCTATTAGTTCACAATCACGATCTGGAACTGAAGGCAAACAAATCTTATTCTGAGATTAGCAACGAATCTTATCGATCAGCGATTTTTACAGGACTTGAGAGCAGGAGAGGACGAAGAGCTCAGACGTGTTCGTCGCCGTCGAATTCGTAGTCGCAGTGCACGAAGGCTCGCTCGACGAACGGTAGCTGCTCCAGCCCGGCTTGCAGTGTCTCAGCCACGTCGTGCGCCTCGCACAGACTGATCCCTCGATCCATCACCTGGAAGCGATTGAAAAAATGCACTTTAAAGACCCATTCGTCTCAACAGATCTTCTGGGGGAAGTGTCATCATGCTTATCGATGGCGCCAAGTCCAGCATTGGCTTATCACTGACAGTGAAGGAAATCTACCAGCCGGAGCCCTGACAAGCAGCTGCGCGTGTCTTCCAAGGAATATAATTCTACATTGAAGTACTCAATTTTGACCCGGACGACTAGGGCTTACGGAGCAGCACGATACAAACCATTTTTCTATGGTAATTTTAAACCTTAGGGTGGCGACGTCCGTTCCTCCACGTGGTGCCACTGGAAACTGCCCGCTCTGCGAGCTAAGCCGAACACGGACATTCGATTGCAGGCGACAGGCCCTTGTGACAGGCCGGCCTACGAACACCCATGTCACATCACATGGTTCATGACATTGCAAGTTTTTCGTGATAGTGCTACGGCGTCCGCGGGAGCCGACGCGCACTCACAGAGCCCGGCGAGTGTGAGAAGTATGCGAGGGTCCCTGATGCGAGGACGGCATCGGGGGCAACTGAGTTAGTCCGAAAGTCCCGTAACGTAAGCAGGACCCGCGCGGCAACGCTGAATGTGGGTACGTTGACGGGCCGCTCGTGCGAGTTGGTTGAAGCACTGGAGCGTAGAAGAGTTGATTTCTGTGCGGTGCAGGAGACGAGGTGGTCCTGCCGCAAGTCAAGGGACATAGGACGTGGCTTCAAGGACGTTCTATGTGGAAGTCCAAGGACCACCAGTGGTGTCGGAATAATCGTCTCCGAACGATTTCGTGACTCGATTGTAAGTGTCGAACGCTTTGACGATCGATTGATGAAGATCGTTGTCGCCGCTAAGGAGCGACTCTATCACTTCTTCTCTGCGTATGCTCCGCAGACTGGCTGCTCCGATCAAGCCAAGGATGAGTTTTGGAACCTGCTGGATGAGAAGACAGCAGAGGTACCGTCGAAAGATGTCATCATAGTCGCTGGTGACCTTAATGGCCACGTAGGTGCTACGAAAGACGAGTACAGCTGTTTCGGATACGGATCACGTAACGCCGATGGTGAGCGCATTCTTGAGTATGCGGAATCGCATAGTCTCACCATTGTAAACACCGTCTTCCAAAAACGCGACTCCCACCTCATCTCATATTATAGTGGGAGCTCCAAGTCTCAGATAGACTTTGTGCTTGTGAAGGATCGTGACCGGAGTCTTGTCACAGACGCGAAGATCGTGCCGTATGAGACGGTCGCCCCACAGCACCGACCGCTGATCTGCACTCTGAAGATTGTCCCTCCGAGGCTGAAGCAGGTCGAGCGATGCGGTGCTGCAAGAATCAAGTGGTGGCGAATGAGAGAGAAGGAAGCAGCTGTGATTTCTCGCGTGCGGTTACCGACAGTCATGACTGTCGACGAAACTTGGAAAAAAACGACCGACGCGATTCGTCAAGCTGCACAGTCGGAACTCGGCATTACGAAGCCTGGGCGACGGAAGGTCGACAAGCAGGCATGGCTGTGGACAAACGACGTGAAAGCAAAAGTGCGAGAGAAGAAGTCGCTCTATCACGTGTTTCTCGGCGAAAAGACGGCCGATAACTGGCGGAAGTACCAAGAAGCGAGGAAAGCTGCAAAGAAGGCCGTGGCTGTTGCAAAAGCCACTCATTATGGAGATGTCAACGAGAAGCTCGAGTCTCGCGATGGTGAGCGGTATCTGTACCGGCTTGCTAAGAATCGCCATCGGCAGACCGAGGATATTGAGAAGTTTTTCGGCATCAATGATGAGAATGGCCATCTTCTTACGGACCGCAAGAAGGCATTGAAGCGATGGCGCGACTACTTTGAGGAAATCTCTACAGTAGAATTTCCTCATCCAGCCATCCCTTCCACGGCTCCAACCCACGGCCCCGTTCAGAAGATCACCGTGGAGGAGGTTGAAGCGGCTTTGAAGAAGATGAGGCCAGGCAAAGCGACTGGGCCCGATGACGTGGCAGCTGATTTATGGAAGTCCAAGTACTGGTACCCTGCTGAGTGGTTGGCGAAGTTCTTTAATCAGGTTGTGGCGGAGAAGAAAGTGCCTGAGTGTTGGCGTCACAGTACGACGATTCCAATTTGGAAGAAGTCCTGCAGACTGCTCCAATTACCGTCCGATTCGCTTGCTTTCGCACAGCATGAAGATCTTTGAGCGAATTGTCGACGGACGAATTCGTGACATCGTCCAGCTTTCCAGCAATCAGTGCGGCTTCGTGGCTGGTTGTGGCACCGTTGATGCCATACACGCCACTCGCCTCCTGATAGAGAAGCATCGCGAGAAACAGAAGGCAGTGCATATCGCCTTCCTCGACTTGGAGAAGGCCTTTGACCGCGTACCGCGTGAAGTGATATGGTACGCCCTGCGTCAACATGGAGTTCCTGAAGAGCTCATAGAGTGGGTGCGAATTCTCTACTCTTGTCCAAAGAGTCGAGTTCAAGCTGCAGCTGAGACCTCGATGGAGTTTCCCATCTCTGTCGGAGTACACCAGGGTTCTGCGCTTTCTCCACTCCTCTTTGTTGTCGTCATAGATGCCATCACACGAGATCTTCAGAAGCCCGTCCCTTGGACGTTGCTTTATGCCGATGACGTGATGCTCGCTAGCGAAGATAAAGGAGAACTCGAGCGAGAGTTGCAAACTTGGTGTGATCGCTTGGAGCGGTTTGGACTCAGATTGAACGTGAAGAAGACCGAGTATTTAACGACGGACGTTACCGAGTCCAGCTCCATCAAGGTTAACGGCATCGAGCTTCCACGCACTGCGGTCTTTAAGTACCTGGGATCAGCAGTCGCGTCTGACGGCAAACTGATGGTCGAAGTGAATTCACGCGTGAGTGCAGCTTGGTCCAAGTGGCGCTCGTTGACTGGCGTGCTCTGCGACAAGAAGATACCAGAGCGCTTTAAGTCGAAGATCTACAGAGCAGTCGTCCGGCCGGTAGCAATGTACGGCGCTGAGTGTTGGCCAGCGACCAAGGAAGTTGAAACGCGCCTCAGCGTCATGGAGACGAAGATGCTGCGCTGGACGGCAGGAGTCACGCGCATGGACCGCATCCGAAACGATGCTATTCGGCAGAAGTTCGGTGTCGCGCCGATAACTGACAAGATGTGCGAAGCTCGCTTACGATGGTACGGCCACGTTCTGCGTGGAGAAGAAGACAGCGTCCGCAAGATAGGCCTTAACTTCGAGGTAATAGGAAAGCGGCCTAGAGGGCGCCCGAAGCAGCGCTGGGCTGATACGTTACATACGGACTTGAAAGTAGCTGGTGTCCACCCCGATCTAGCGCTGGATCGGGAAAGGTGGCGTCATGACACCAGAATAGCGGACCCCGCCACGAAGCGGGACAAACGCTGAAGAAGAAGAAGAAGAAGAAGAATTTTAAACCTTAGGAGAAACATTGTTTCACGCTTCAACAAGCAAGCTCAGTTCCTATTTACCGAGCACAGAGCGATGTAAAGCAGGGATGGTAGGGAAGCGATTCAAACCCGCCTAATTTAGTTGTGCGCAAAGGGCTACTGCGAGTTCGCTCAAATCAACTCTACAATAAAGGATAAGGCTAAAGTACGGCGATACTCAATCCCTTCTGGGATGCGCCAGCGCATTCTACTTCTAGGGGATGTCGTGGAGGCGATATGAATGCGTATTTGGCCATACAATGACTTGCGGTGGCCAGCCGATGAACAAGTCAGCGCTCTATCCTTCCCAGACAAGTCTGGTACCAATTCACCGACCCCGGAGGGATGGAAGGCTTGGTTGGCCTGGGCGGAAATCCGAACCAGGAACCTGGTATCGGGTGCAAGCGACAGTCGCGCCTCCTCCGACTGCGCTACACGCGCCCAACTCTACAATACCGCTCCTAATTCGTGGACAGTCGACGCTTTGCGACAGATTTTTCCGTCGCAAACCGCCGTAGTGTCATAACTTCGTTCAAATTCAATTATACGAAAATTAAATTGCACCATTAGATTTACCTCCCTCCGAGCAGAATAGTAAAGGTTCTTCACACTGATGTGTGCACACCTTCACAGCCGCCTATACTGCCCTAACCCTTAGCTGCCGTTTTAGGTCGACGGACTTAGCGGCTGAAGTTTCTTCCGCCCTTGCCTGCCCATCTTGTTCTTTCGCTGCTGACTAAAAATTGAAGGCTGAACTTCGAAGAATCCAGAACAGGCCGACACTTCAAACTGTCGCAGTGTCTACTATTAAAATGATGGCCACGCTCTACAAAACACAAATCTGATAAAGAAAGTTTGTGATTGGACACTTTTTAAAATTCTTTAGCTCTATAAAGATGGACCAGTGGCGCTCGTGGAGGGGTCGTAAATCAATTAGCGGACGTTTGAGAGGACGAGCTCCACAACTAGGTCAAGAGTAATCAATTTTACAGTTCATGCAGGTAGTTGGATTTGTAGGAGGGAGGTAAATCTAATAGTGCAATTTAATTTTCGTATAATTGAATTTGAACGAAGTTATGACACTACGACGGTTTGCGACGGAAAAATCTGTCGCAAAGCGTCGATTGTTAACGAATTAGGAGCGGTATTGTAGCCTACCCGAATAGAGATTATTCATCTATCAAGGACCACATTAGCCATCCTTGCAAACGTTTTAAAAGTTCCCAGAAAGAGACTTTTTGATAGTGCCATGCAGCGCCTACTCTTTCGAGACGCTCCAAGAGACAGACATAGCTCTCACCCTAAAGAATCAACTGCACATGTGCTGTCGAAAATCGAGAGGAACATTTACGTGAATCAGACCGGAACGGGTAGAACGAAAGACATTAAAGGGCAGAAGGAGAAGGAGATGGGCTCAGCATAGCGTTGAGTTGTGAGCCAGCGCTACGGATAATCCTCGATCCAGAAAAATGAATCTAACATTGTAGCTAGGCTTCGTACCCTAGCAAAAGGAGAAACTTTCCTCTATGCCCAGCCTATGCGGTCTCTCTGAGCTGCTTTTGTTTGTGCGATTGAACATTTGGTACCAATTTGTTGTGTATCTTTATTACCTTCTGCAGCTGGCCTCCCATTTCAAGTGGAACTCCTCTGGATAATTAGTGGAATAAAGTATGCATGTGGACGGATTGCTATTTGGCACTCAGGAAGACGAGTACGTTAAAACTCAAGGAATCGAATAAGCTGCGTGATTCTGATGGAGTGTCCCTCTACGGGTTCTAGTTCTATCAAACAGCGCGTATTTTATGAAAGGCATGTCACGATTTCCAGTGAGAAGCATGCGTCGTCGGATTTTTTCGACATTCTTAAACCGATCGGTTGTGGTACTACAACAAGAGAAAAACAGGTTGTGCTTAGCACATGTAATAGTTGCCAACCACGTGCAGTTCGACGAGAAAGTTGGCTCCAAAGTGGTAGACATAAACAGTGTCCAGATGCTTGATTCTCTCGTCATGGCTGATGGCGACCTATAATCGCGTTTTCTATCAATGGTTTTTGACTGCTCGGTACGTTGCGTTTCTACATTGAAGGACAACAGTTCAAGAAGTCGTGTACTCACATTGACTATCCGGTTGATTAGTTGCGGGCTTGCAGACTTGCCGATCAGAAGTGGCACTTGCTCTTTCACTGTGAGCAACCACGTGACTATGATGATCGTACTAAAAGGTGAGATTGGCTTAAATGAAAAGCGGAAACTATGGGTCACTTCCCGGCGCTACTTTTCCAGGAACGCGTGTGTAAATCCACTTCCGTTTGTGAGCACATTATGTGACGGAGAGCCACTCTTTTTTGAACGTATATTCGTATAGTGAAGAGCTCTAAGTGGCACGCAGTCTTCTGTTCGGCAAACGAAATCGACCACATTCAAGTGTGCTGCCTACCCGAACGTGGTGTCGAGAGGGAACTGAGAATGTCGCTGACCTCACCACAGCTGCTCCGAGCGGATCCGCGTACTTCCAAAAATGCTGTCCACAGTACGCGCCGGCCAGAGCGACCATATTGGTGAAGCAGTCGTTCCGCTGATCAGTGGACAGAATTCGGCTGGCAGTTGTGCTTCGTGAGCGACATATGATGTACAGCACTAGAACGGCAAACTGTAGAGAATAATAGGAGACGGCATGTTTTGCTGCAGGTTTCGTTTTTAATTTCCCATTTCTTATTAGGTCGGACCGAATGTTCCTGAGTTTTTTTAACACGTGAACAACCGCTTTCATTTTAAACCGGGCCTTTTAATTTAAAATCGGACACCTTAAGAAATATAATAAGCGTTTGGCTAACCAAGTTAGACATTTATAAAGTTTAAATAGACGTGATCCAATAAAGCAAAAATTATCTTTCTTATAGAAGTGAGATGAGTTGCGAGCTCACCCTTACTTACATCAGTCTCTCCCTAAAGACAGCTTCACCTTGTGGGGTATCCTCTGGTGTTCTAAATGTTGGGCTATTATTGCCTCGCTCTGCTGGAAGGGTTGCTGTTCAGCGAGCCTTTGAATTTTCGCAAGGTCTGTTGCGATGTTTGACCTAGTGGCTTCAACATATGTCTGGACTTTTTCAGACTCTGAAGAAGGCGACATCTCCGAAACGTTAGTCGTCAATAAAGCGTGAACTATCTCAATTTCGAGTTCAGCCCCACAATAAACAATGGACAACGATCAATGCCGAGATTCATCGAGGGTCGAACCTGGCAAGAATCTCGGTTTGGAGTGCATGCCTCAGCTGGCGCCTCCAGCCGCTGCTCTACCTCGCGCCATGCCTTTAAATAATCTAACAATAATATTAGTAAAATAGTACCAATACAATATTAATTTATTAATCATTCATTATGTGGTATAAGAAAAAACTAAATCAAAAAACAATATTATCAAGATTAAAAAAAGGGGCAGCTTCCTTCCAGCCATTTACATAAAAATTTGGAGAAAAAAGTGGAAAATCTAGAAGAGAAATAAGATGAATAGAAATAAAAATAAATATCAGTAGTATAGGAGTAAAAATAGTAATAGTAGTATAATGGTAAAAAAGAATAGAAATAAAAATTAGAAATAATCTAGGATCGAAATAAATAGAATTAAAATAAAATAATTGAAATAAGACTAAAGGTAAAATAGCGCCACTATGTAGTTTGGTTTTCGTCGTCTGCGGTCCTTGGATGAAACCCAGAGCTATACTTACCCTGTTCTATGCTCAAGAGAATTTTGATCCCGAACGGATGTCAAACCTGCTTTCATTGCCGTTCCCGAGCAGAGAATCACAAGTGAAGCTATATCCAAGTGAGGGTCCAGCTGAAATGAAACGGCACGCTTCCATTGGAGGGAAGAAAGTGCTTGTAGACGCACTATCAATTTCCTCAAAATATTTGAATAGCGTGAAACGACCCACCTTGCCATCGATGGATGAGATGGCAGCTTGTTGGAGGACAATCAAGTTGGCGAATACCATGATCATACCGACAATAAGGGTGGTGAGTGGTTCCAGCCTAAGCGGAAGCTGTTTCAGTTAACATTTTGGCAACATTGGTATTCCTACGTCAGTGGAGAACGCGGAAAACACTAGGGGCAAGTGGATTTTCTGAAACCAAAGCACCCACCTGTTCAAGCCGACGGGATAGTGATGCTTGTTAGACCGTTCAATGAGACGGCATGTGAACCATAGTACAAGTCCGGAGGTGATGTCCATCCCACTGTAATTCGTATGTTTGCCTTTACAAATGGTTTTCTCTGTAGTGCACAGACTCTGCGAGCTCAGAGCTGCTTTTCGATAAGCATCTTTGTTGTCCATGCTCTGGCATGGGCTAAAGTTCCTGACTGCGCGTAGTACGATATCTCGGAGACACCGTTTGTGATAGTGCTATAAGACGAACCGTACTGTTATACTTCCATTAGCTGTCAACTATTGCGCACAGCTAAAAATCCAATTTGCTCTAAAATTTTGCCATTGGTAAAAACGACGAAGCAGAAACATGGCAACGTATGAGAAACGACATGAAAATGACCGACCTGTCGACCACGGAAGCGACGATGGAGAGCGAGTCAGACAGGAAGGCCGCCGTCGTTTTGGCGAGGATCAGTAGCACATCCGTCACGATGACGACGGTCGTGAGTCGAGTGTCCCATATCTTAACGTACTCTGACTATCATGATCTTTAAAAGCACTACCGACATTTGCATGGCTCTTTTAGTGAACCGAAAAGGCATCCGGTTGTAGTTTTCAGAAGGACCCAGTGTGACGTTTACACGTAGGGAGCGAACAGTAAGTGTCTGTGGAGCAGAGCGTCCACCGACTTCTTGAATGAATGTAGTATATTTGGTAGTTTGATAACTAAGCCAGCCGTTGACAAGAAGGGTACTACATATGTAGCTTCATTCTCCATGTGATTTCAACGACGTAGCATAGACGAACCTGGTTCATACTTCCACAAATGTTTCTTGTTTGTTCTATGGGCGCAGAGATTCGAGCTTCTACGGAAGGCTTCGAATGAAGGTGTAATACGAGGATTGTCAGCAAAAGGATGAGTGTAGGTTTCATAAAGTTTGGAAGGCTCTACCGCTCATTTTTCAAGAAATGCGCTATGAAAAACGACGACATTGTTCAGAATACTTTTTGCGGTTAGGGCTATGGACACTTCTAGTATTCTTGAAAAAGTCAAGGTGTTTGTAACTGAGAATAAGTTGACTTTCCTGACATCGGAGCCACATCTATCGTGATTAGCTGGCACCGTCAGTTTCGGAAATGGCAACAGAAGCATCTACTTTCCCAAAAGCTGATCAGACAAAACCTGTACGATCTTGTCATGACAGACTAAAGATTTTAAAAATATTTCAGTAATATTGTTCTTATTTTCAAGAGATAGAACAACATAGAGCCAAAAATGGCTAACTTTAAATAAAGAAACATTACTTTGAGGGACACACCTTGGTTCGCCGGTCTTTCTCGGCTACGGCGTCCTGGTCGATGGAACCCGCCTTGTGCAGACATTTCTCATCTTCCTTCCATGCTTCAACAAGGTCGTTCTGATTCTCGTAGAATCTCTTCACACCGACTTTTCTGCGGCTGGTGCACAGGTACATTTACAGGAGCTCTTCCTCGACCTTAACTGCACAAGTTGTGAGGCAGGTGGTATTCCATAGTTGGTGGAAAGAGAACGCAATACAACAAAGCCGAAACAAGGACAACATGCAAGACAAAATATATACAATGAACTAGTAACCGGTGTCACATGTCGAATTGCCTCACTGGACACCAACAATTCTTCGAGAGTGACGTAAAGTTCCGCCATCCAAATTTCAAAACTTAAAGGAATGGTTTCATTGTTTCATGGAACTTTGAAAAGAGGCCTGAAAACAGGCCTAGTAGCTGGATAGACCTGCGATGCTAACTACAAAAATGTGGGTTAAAACTGCAAAATGCACTTCCTGAACATTCAGACCTGTTTATGTCTACCGTGTCATCAGTCGGGTGGCTCTTTCGCCGAAAAAACTAATCCCAACGTCAACGAAGTCAAAAACGGATGCCAAATTCGGATTCAGCATCCTAGATACCCCAATCGCAAATTTTGGTGGAAACCAGTGACCCTTATTTCATCACGCCAACTCATTCATCCATACCATAACCTAGCGTAATCGGTTGAAATTTCAAATACGGATATACGATTCGTGACCATAGCTGGAGTAGAAAAAGTCAATGAAATCGACGATTTTAACCATAGTTCCATCACAGCCACGTACTCATTCCTAACCCTACCACATACCAGTAGGAACCGACGAGAGTGCGACGCTCAACTGCGATGACAAACAGCTCATCACGCGTTCACTTAGTCAGCGAGCAGTAGATACGGTAACCTCGTCCGGGTGATGGATTTTGCAGTTTTAAGCGAGATACTTGTGATCACAGGACTCCATCGGCTACCTAGGTCTTCTTTCAAAGTTCCATACCCTTCGTGTTAGAGGAGGTAGGTTCTTTCCCGATTGCACGCCCATCTGATAGAGTGGGATTGCGGAATAATGATTGTATACACAAAGTAAACTTTCTTATTTTATTCTAATATATACCATTTTCACGTCAAATTGGGCAGTTTCCACGTCAAATATTTAAATAATAAAAGATAAAATAAATAGATAAATAACAAATAATATATTAGGTTGTCCCATAAGTCTTCGCCGTTTTTTTCAACGATTCACTGCAGATTTCGCCGGCGGTCTCTTGCATAGCGCTGCATAGCTTTCCAAAGAGAATGATTTGCTCTATTAGAACATGCATTCTTTTTTCATCATGAAATTTGTCAATTTTTAGGTCGTTGAAGTGAAAAGTGAAAAAGTGAAAAAGGAGCCATTTGCGCACTTGTTCTCTCCGCTTCGGTTTGTAATTTTTTGCGCAGTTTTTTATAGCACTTGGAAGACAATGTTCTGTACTACAAGAATATGTGTTGGTCCTATTTTCTCACTTGCCCTTTATTGATTTTTAGGCCATCAAATTGGGAATTCCGACTTTTCCGTCCGAATTTTTTACCAAAACTCCGGTTCTGTGCTTGGTGTTATATGTCGTTTGGAAGAGGATGTCTTGCTCAGTAAGAGTTTGTGTCGCGTTTATTGGCTCACGCTGATTTCTGTCGAATATCAACAACTGAATAAGGAGAAGGAATTGTTGGTGAAGACGATTTTTCTCTTTTTGGAATTTTGTTGATATTCAAAAGAAATCAATAAACGCGACACAAATTTTTATAGAGCAAGACATTTTCTTTCGAATGACATATAACACCAACCCAAAAAGTCCAATCTCAGAGCAGGAGCTGTCGGCAAAATAACCATCCTCCTTCACACGTCCCAATTTGATGACTTAAAAATCAATAAAGTTCCAGCGAGAAAATAGGACCAACACATATTTTTGTAGTATAGAACATTGTTTTCCAAGCGCTATAAAAAACTGCGCAAAAATTACAAACCGAAGCGGAGAGAACAACTGCGCAAATGGCTACTTTTTCACTTTTACAGTTTTCACTTCAACGACCTAAAAATTGACAAAATTCATGATGAAAAAAGAAATGCAATACGATAGAGCTAATTATTCTCTTTCGAAAGCTATTCAGCGCTATGCAAAGACCGCCGGCGAAATCTGCAGTGAATCGCTGAAAAAACGGCGAAGACTTATGGGACAACCTAATATATTAGATAAATAAATTGGACACTCTTCTAAACTAGCTTGAAGAGTTTTGCAATTAAAGCGAACTTTTCCGAATCGAAATGAATTTTAGGCAGATTAAACTACAAACTCAGTAAGATGGTTAGAATACCTTTTTGTTTAAGAACCTTTTGGTACAACGTTATTAGAATTTTTTGAAATTCAGCTGCCCGAAAGAGTGTAAGAATTTTATACATTCTTAATCTTTAGGAAAATCTGCAAATTAAATTTTGTTTTAAAGCGAAGCAAAGCAGCACTCATTTAGTGCTATAAAAGACCAGACCGCGCCACGAACTCAAAAAGCTCTCCACTATTTTTGTTTGACCGATAGTATAGATGCCACTATTACATGAACCACCAAAATGAGAATATGCGTGTTTTTCACAGTTGTTCTTGCTGCACAGTTAACAAGTGTTAAACTCCATGAAAACACCAATTCTGCTATCAATCGGAAAAATCTCTTAGATCAGGGCAGGCGCGACCTCTTTTTGGCACCAGAGATGGCCGTCTTCCTGCTCTTTAAATAGGTTTTAAACCATCATTTTTCCTCAAAAAATAAAAAATTTATAAAATTTCAAACAACTGGTTCACTTATTGATTAGGTGAACTGAAACTTCAGAAAAAGTTTTACTAAAACTTTCCCTGAACAAAACATTATTCCAACCTTTTTGGAGAGTCTCCAGCTTAATGTAGAGGAAGCTCATTTCGATTTGGAAGAGTTCGGTTTGACTTCAAAAAGGTGTCGAAACGAACCTAACATTTAGTTGACATTTATTCATATTATTCATTTAAGCTTTAACTTTTATTCTATTCAAAAGTTTTAGGACAGCTTAAAAGAGTGTCCAATTTGATTTGAAAAGTGCCCAACTCGGCGTGAAAATGGTATGTTTTAAAGGGTGAGTAGTAAACCGGAGCTGTTTGTCGAACGTTATGGAAAGTTCGATTTAAAAAACCGAATCAAGAATCAAGGTATCATCAATAAAGCCAGAGCTGCTAAAAAGGATGCTGCGCCGCGGTCAATCAATTCCAAAGCGCAGGGATGCCGTGAGCAATAATCCATGAAAGAATGAGAAAAGATGTTTTTTGACTGGAACTCTGTTGCGCGAGGAAGAATTTCCTTGGCTCGCCGGACCCAGTCGATAATTTTCCATCACTGGGTTCTGAACAATGGACAAGAGAAAGGGAGCGCAAAAGAACAAGCAGCGCGATGCGCTTATCGGTGCAGCGGCTGAGATAGGGCAAAAGCGCGAAAGTCAAAGTTGTCTCATCCGGAGAAATGTCTGCCAGCCGACCCCTTAGCAGTCCTGCTGTTGACTACGACCCCAACAATCGGACTTCTTAGTAAGCTACGGTCGTATGACTACCCAATATCTCCTTGCATAGATCTAGTCACTTGGAGGCATTCAAGAGACGTATGCTGAAAAAGTTGTGACTTGACGTCATTCCCTCCTATAATATAACCTAGGCAGCATAGCTTCTTGCAATAGCCGCGCTTCATGTCGATTTGTATTGTAACCGTCCAAGTTCGGCTTTCAATGAATCATGGCGTGGTGACTCAGAAAATTACGACGTCTTTTTTGAGTGGTTGACCACGATTGTTACACGGCTAATTTCGGCTTAAGTTTAGACACCTTCGTCTTCTTCAGACCCTGAAAAAGTTGGAAATAATTACGATACTACCGCCCTAGCACCATTTCGTCATACAGAGTACTATTCCGGAGTTCAGTATCACGCAGGCGCGATGCTGCAGGTGTCTGTGTCGATTTTACAGAACGGTACATCTGCTCGCAGGACTTTGGAAACACTTTGGATCGCAGCTAAGAGCTCCCAGGGTAACCGGAAACAAGAATGCCTAGCGATAACCCAAGAACTGGCACCCTTCGTCGAGCTCTGTGCTTTTAATCTACGTGTTCAGATCCACATGAGCATTTAAGCCAGGTGGTCCCGAGACTGTGCTCGTTCACCCCCGTCCACTTCCATCTTCGGGTGAACGGTGGTCGTCTTCGTCAACCACCTGCACGGCTAGTCGCTCATTTGTATTAGGTCGTCCCGAAACTTCTCAGCGTTTTGAGTGCTTCACTTTGAATTACCATAACTTCCTCAAGCCTTATTGGATTTAGTCGAAATAAGCACTGTCCGAATCAGCACACATTTGCCAATGAGCCACCAGTCGACTTATTCCACCAGCGAAAAAATTTGATGGTCGGGACTCGACAAAATCTGTGTTTTGGCCCATGAGAGTTCTGGAGAAGGGAGGCTGAACTTCAACCTTTAATTCGTTCAATTTTCGAAAGTGGCTTGCGAAACGTGTGGGCTGGCGTTATCGGGCAAAAGAATCGGGCCTCTTCTGTTGACCAATGCTGGCTGAAGTTGACGCAATTTTCAGTGCATTTCGTCGGTTTCCTTACAGTGGGACTCTGCTGTGATCGTTTGGCCTGGTCCCAAAAAGTTGTAATGGATCACACCAGCCGCCGACCATCACTCAGTGACCATCACCTTTTTTGTGGAAGCTCGCCTTTGGAAAACTCCTAAGGAGTTCGTCGGCGTCCGACCATTGTCCGGAGCGTTTCCTACTATCATACAGAATCCACTTTTCATCACAAGTGATGATTCGATCTAAAAACGGGTCAGATTTGCTGCGTAAAAGTAGAGAAGAACAAATCTCGAAAGGTGACGCTCACTTAGCTCGTAGAGCATCCAATTTTCGAGCTTCTTCACCTTTCCAGGTTTCAAAGCATCCCAACAGCGGTTTTACTGACGTCTTGCTTTTCCGCGATCCCGCGAACTGTTTGGGATGGTTCAGCTCCCACCAATTCCCAGGATTGCTCTAGGTCGACCGCTACGGGGGTCTCCTTCGAGGCTGAAATCTCCGGTCCGAAGTTCACTGAACCACTGGCACACAGTGCTTTCTCCAACACCCTTGATTGATCTGTCGAGCTGTCTCTGCTGCGGATTGTCCCAATTTAAGATTGAAACAAGATATCGTTCGGAATTGCTCCTTCGACATACTTCAATAAGCCTTCCAAGAACAGAAATATGAAACAACGTTGAATCATAAGTTATTTAGCCAGATAGAGTGAAAAATTCTGTATAGAAAATAGCATTAATGCACAATGCAAGTTGAATTTTTACTTAATAATAGACGAATGAAAAACTGTAACACAAAACGCTGAGAACTTTCCGGGCAACCTAATAACTTTGGCGTCTGCTCTTTCCTCTACTTGCTTCAAGAATAGTACTCTGCATCAGGAATTGGTGTTAAGGTGGATAGTATCGTAAATGTTTCTGACTTTTCCAGGCTCTGAAGAAGAGAAAGGTGCCGAAACGAAAGCCGAAATAAACCGTGTAACAATCCTGGTCACCAGCTGGAAGGGAAGTATTTGTCTATCGCCCTCGTGTGCTTGAAAAGCTTCCTGTATGGCTTATTATCAAGGTGGTGTGCGCTCCGGTTCAACTAGATCAGCTAGTGAACATCGAAAGTAATAATGAGCAAATTGCACTGCGCCTTTATCAACGGCTATTAAGAAACGCGTACCTTGGAAAAAGTGTAATTAAATTTCCATCTCCGCTTCAGGGCAGAATCACAGGCTAAAAGCTGTTCTTTATGCTGAGGGAAAGATCTCCAAGCTGTGAATGACGGAATGACACAAAATACGACGGAATTGTGCGGCTTTCTCAACAAATTTAGAAAGACATATTTTCATTAAAAATACTTTAGAAAGAAGAATGGAATTGTGACACGATAGAGTTCAATTAGGAGACAGATAAAGGTGAGTCGTTTGATGCGTATTAGCTTATCTATTTCTTAACCAGCTGTAAGGATCGTATTTCGCATGACGTGACGTGTAGGATAATAAAATAAGTTCGATCACTAAAAAAGGCAAAGTGTTCAGTGTCATTCTGAGAAAAAACTTAAGGTGTAAATTAAAAGGCACGTAAGGAAACTACTGGAAACTACTGCTGAAACAGCATTGAATATAGAGGGTTGTAGGAGAACAGAAAATTTCATCGGTAAAGAGTTAAGTTGACAAAGTTTTAAAAGGTCATACTTGTGCATTCGCTTTTGGTTTTTGAACGTAACATCTCAGCTCCAAATTTTTAGCATTTCATATATTCCTGAGGCGATAGATTAGAACTACGTTTCGTAGAATTCCAACTCTCAAGAGGATGCCAAAAGAGCGAGTGCATCAATCGCTGCTTGGCGTACGCCGTCTATCTCGCAAAGGAAATACAGTGAAGATATTGCATTGACAAATCTTTATTGTCTCTGAAACACAGCGTCATAGCGAGGTAGGTCGGTTCGCCCAATCATCATCGAATACCCGTAGTTTTGCAGCTGTCGCAGACTCCAGTAGACCTTCCGGAAGTTCTCGTTCTCCTCAGTCCATATGCTGAATCATAAGGATATATGATATATTTAGGATAGTGATAGGTGATGGCTCATAGGGTATAGAGGCCGACCTTCCTCGAATCGCCAGCTGCTTGAATCTGGCTCGACTGGCTAAAAGGATAAGCTCGGGAAACAAGGCGAATTCTCCGCCGTCCATGTCAATCAGGAGCAAATCGACGGGTGAATCATCGGGGAAGATGGTGGAGAGCAAATGACCTGTAAAAATTTCGATTACGAGCTAAATCAAAAGAAACTGCGGAGTCCAGAACGTTTGGATTGAGCAGCGCAATATTCATTCATCCGAATTTTTGTAGATATCCTCTTCGAAAGCAGGATGAAACCGCGACCAACATTCCACAACGATCAGCTCGTTGTTCGTTGTTCAAAGCTCGTTGTTCACGCTTCATGATGGGGATGTAAGGCACCCTGAGTACATAATTCTGAGCTTCGATGTTGACGCTCGTCGAGAGACCCTGTTGAACCCTTAAAAGCCTAGATAGATCGTTCGGAGTTACCCTTTGCGGCGATATCAGTTCTTCGAGAACAGTAACTGGCTGAATTCCCTGGAACGTGATGAGCACACCATGATATCTATATAAGGTAATACGAATGTCGGCGGCTTTCCTGCCGCTCAAGCGAGAACTTGCTGGGCTCTCTGGCACATGGGAGGACAAGGGGAAAAGCAAGGGAAAAAGGGACAAGTGAATGGCAATGTGTCGACGGTTGCTTCAATGAATAATTGTCGAGCTGGTTCGAAAGTTGAAGGTTCCTCGGTTGCACTTCCTAGAAGTACAACGTCACAACAGCTACAACCATTGCTATGGAACACCCGAAAGTCCCCAGTAGATTGTGCGCACTTGTCGTCAAGATTCATTTTGGCAAGGTTGCGTAATTCGAGGGATGCCACTGAGCGTGAACTGCGCTGACAGTTTTCAAAGTCTGAAGCCTGGCATGTTTCAACTCAAGTGAATCGAAGTATCTTGGAATGACTGCAAGTCGCCAAAGAAGAGTTCTAACCGAGCGAGTCGAGTCTCCATTCGCCATCGACTGTCCCGCTTTTGCTGGTGGATCCAATACCGTAGCGAAGCACGTTCAGGCCTCCCCTGAATTAAGCCAATCCATTTAATGGCATGAATTTCCTCGCACTTCAACGAAGAGGCGGTCCGGCTTTCAAACTGACCTGTTCGTTACATCGTGTGGCGTTATTATGTGAAAGTCAGAGAGCGTGGTCATAGCCAAAGGGATTTCGTCGGATTTCAGTTTTCGATACCTGAAAGCGACATCTAGATGGAATGTCAACTATAGCTTCAGAATGACTCAACATAACTGTGCTGAAAGCGGAGCCCACAACCTAATAGTAGGACCGAATCGGGTCTAGTCAGCATTTTCAAGGCTTGATTCCAGCCGCTAAGCCTTAACCCTAGAATACCAAATCTCTAATAGGGACTGCATTCACGGCGCTAGTTCACTATTTTGACTTGGAATACGCTAATTCCCAGAGGTCCTTAGAGTCTGAGTGTCCAACACCTTGAAGCGATGTGCTATTTTACGTAGCGCTAAGTTCTAGTCTAGCCGAGATTCCAAACAGGACTAGCTGAGGTAGCGGCCGAACTTCTTCTTCTCGAATTTGAACTCACGTTACAAGCACCACTCTGCTCAGATTGCTGAGCTCTGAGCAGAACAGAGGAATCGCCGTGGCGGACGAAGACTGGCAGTTGGATCTATTCAGGTAGTTCAGCATCCGACCAAGTTCCTCTTTTGGCGAACCTGCAAACTTTTAGAGTCAAATAAATGGGATGTTGAAAGAAGGAGTGGTTTAGGTGGTAGAGAGGAATTGGACAGGCCTAGGTGAAAATGAGCCTGACGATTTCAGTATTCTCCCAAGAACCGATGTTTGTTGTAAAAGCAAGTGGTAGATTCTTCTAGGTGCCATTACACTGCCCTGAAATTGTAACTCTTAGCTGGGCTGTGGCTCTTTAATCGCTGAACTAAACACTGGCATGAAATGTTCCATTTCTGGAAGAGTATCGTCTAGATGAAAAACAACAGAGCCCAAGAACCGAAGCGGCAGACATACGCCGGTACAAAGAACTATCTAAGGAATGTAGATGAAAGGAGCCAGAAAAAAATCGTTAGATCAGGCCGCCGTTGGCATAGTCGTTTCCCCCTCAGCATCTTGGAAAATTCAATGGCCTTAGAACGCTAGAAAAAAGGAAAACTCAGCGGCACCTTGCTTAGCAAGGGAACAGCAGTTATTGGCAATAAAGAATTCGTAGCAATACGCGGAAATATTCCTCCGTCAAAATTAACGTTTGATGAAGAGTGAACGCTTCGGAACAAGTACGAGATTTTCAAATGACGGCTACAAACATCTCCATTACCAGGAAGCCTTTGGAAGAATGCTGTCAACGGAGGAAGACCTAAATTATTAATATCTTACCAGCTACATGTAAGATGGTCTAAAAGCGATGGACCAAACAATCGCAAAATGAAACAGCTCTGTCTGACGCCTGTCCTTCATAAGGATAGCTTTCTTTATCCATATGACGATCTGAGGCTGCATCACCAAAGACTCTCCGTTATATCCTAAACAAAGTGCAGACGCAATGCCTCCCATCTCATTATCTGCTTTTGCCCTTGTTGACTGAACTGCATACCGTGCTGACTTTTCATATTCTTTAAGATACCGAAGACATACTTGGAGGAGGTAGCGTTTCTGAAACAAAAACGTGTTGAGTCTGTCCTCTATGACTTGGTTCAACTCAGAATATGAAATAAATGTTATCCCTTAACTTTCCTTATTCCTATTTCCTTCCTATGTAGCACAGTGTTTGGCAAGATGTGACCAGAAGAACAGACGTTATCTGGAGTGAAACAACGATAAATAAGGAGAGTTCTGGTTTTTTCGATGACTTTGAGGTCAGACTTCCTTGTTTGAGTTAAGGGAATGGGAACTTGGAGGACTTTTCTTTCATCCAAATGCACATTCATAATAATGAACTGCGGGACTTCTATTGTAGGCACTTCTATTGTTTGCATTTTTTACTTTTAATTTTTTAGTTCCTTTCGCGCAAATGTGGTTTTGGCCTAACATTGTTCATGATGTTTTAATTCTATGTATCAGTGTGTCGTGAGTGCAAGAGTAAATATGAATAAATGTAAGCGAGAATCACCTTCACAGAAACATAAAGCCCATGATAAGAGCAGGCGAGGAGTTGGGTGCGAAGGCTGTCGTATGCACTCTGAGGAGTAGATCAAATCCCGCCCAGCCAATTTTAGTCCGTTCCTCCATATCGGTGAATTATTACAGTACAAGGCTTGTCCGGAAACGATAAACAGACAGAGTTCGCCATGGGCTGGCCATCACAAGTCCTTCTATAATGGAGGCTAACAATGCATTTTAACGGCCTCCGTCACACCCTGTAGAAGTCGGATGCGTGGAGCGCATTCCACTCGAAGACGGATTAACTTCGCCTTCAGTTATTCTTTTACTTTTTCACCTATGCACATCCATCTCAACTTCTCAGAACACACTTACTGCTTTCGTACCGACTGATTGCATTAGTGCTGTTTCACAGCAGAATAGAGGAATTTCGGAGGGAAATGGAAAATTGTAAAAACTGCAGAACCCATCCTCTTTTTGGTGGGATAAAGTACTCTGTTGGAAGTAAAAGCGACCTCTAATAGCAAAGCTTAAAAATACCGAAAACTAACCTAGGCCGAAGACGGGCGCGTTTAACAGCAGGCGGCGATCCGACGAATCCATCCGCATAAGGCTGACACGGTACCGACATCCCTGGCTCTCCTGTCCACAGATGCCACTGGACGTGGCTCCAATGAGAGCGTAGCCCTCGGTGTAGAACAGCCAGTGCAGCAGCTGATACCTGGGAGAGCGTAATCACGCACAGTGGAGAGATTTCTATGAGAGGGTGTGCTACCATTCTCCGATCACTTGAACGTTTTCGGCTCGGTCCTCAGAATCGACGTTTATAGTGAGCGCTAGATGACGCGCTGTCATGTTCTGAAAACGACAGGATTCGGGAGCAAAAGAGGTCAGCGGGAATCTTCATCGAAAGTCCGTCGAGAAATGTCGGACTCAACTGCACCAGCTGTCGCACGACGCTAGGCTGATCGAAGCCTTGGAACTGAAAGGCGTACAGTTCGAGCTTCGCCACATCGAAAGTTTTACCGCGGATGGCCACTTCCATGTCCCATGTCGCCCAGCGGTCCCAGTCGCCCAACTCGGTGAGGTAGTGCACCTCGACATCACCTAGGCCATTCAAATACTCGGGTCGCATGGGCCCAGTGCGAGAACTGCTAACCTTCCAGTTGCTGGATCAGGTCGCTCCCCTCTGGCAGAAAAACGGTCCACTTCTTTGCAGCCAAGTCCCTCTCGAACCTACCCGATGTCAGCGAGTTTCCGGTGATTACAAGAGCGCTTCTAAAAGCGGAATCGTGTGCGTGGAGAGGAGAAAGATTGATGCAGATACTCACTCGATCGGTCCATTTTCTCCGCACACTGTGAATGACTCAGTGTCGTCGCCAAGTTGGATGCTTTTATTGCATCTGAACAGAACACTACGGATGTATACACCTGGTTGATTCAAAACAATAATTTTCATAAATTGGGCGTTGAATATTAGGTTGTTCACGTTCCACAGAACACTGCCTTCTAAATGCTTTGAAAAACTGCGCAAAAATTCCGGACCTAAACGGAGAGAAGCGACTGCGCAGATGACCACTTTTCACTTTTTCACTTTTTGCTTTAACGACCTAGAAATTGACAAAATTCAAGATGAAAAAAGAAATGCAATACAAGCTCATATAGCGCAAATCATTCTCTTTCGAAAGCTGCATAGCGCTATGCGGGAGACCGCTGATGAAATCCGCAATGAATCGTTATACAAAACGGCGGGGAGTAATGGGACAACCTAATACATAGATGTCGCTTAACCATTTCCAGTACAGATCGTTCTCAGTAGGACGGTAGAAACGCCATCGCTTCATAGACACAGCACAGCTGCTACTGCTAAGTTTGTGAAATATATGGTGAGTATAGCTTAGTGATTATACTGCACAAAGAAATATGAAGAATCTTCTAAAATTCAAAGTGTTTTATTCACTTTTCTTGACAGCTTAAAAGTCAGTTGTTGGTTTCACGGAACATTACGGTCGCAGAAAGGCTACTTCAGAGATGAGTTTAGAGCTTACGATGGATCAAAGTAGTATAGAAAAAAAGCTTCTCATAAATTGGACATGGAGTTGAGTTATAGAAAAGTATCCCGCTGATTCACCTATCTCAATAAGAAAAAAGAAGTTCATTTATGCTCCAGTCTGTGATCTGGTTGTTCAACGAATTGGCTGTCAATGAGAATCTCTTGTTTCTTTCTTATCCGATACAAGAATGAACAACGTTTCGAAGGAGAAATTTAAGATTTTAATTTAATCCTCCTTACAGTTGTTAGTAGAACTTCTTTCTTCACGATATTTTTGTGGACAAAAAGGAGCTATCTAGCTAGATCTCTTACGCGGAGCGGGGTAATAGATATACCATTTTCACTACAGATTGGACGCTTTTGAAGCAAAGCTGAACGTCTTCCAAATTAAAACGAGCTTATTTTACATTAAACTAGAGAGTCCCCAAAAAAGTTACAACAATTCTTTACTCCAGGAAAGTTTAGCATGAAAAGTCTTTGAAAAGTCAGTTTAGTTTGAAAAGTCACTTGCCCCTATTCGTGAACTGGTTGAAATTGCAGGAAAATTTTATTATTAAGGAAAAATAATAGATTAAATTCTGTTTCAATTTTATTGTTTTTTGTTTTCCAAAGATAGCAATAATATGGCGTATTAAAAAAGAGATCGCGCCATCGCGATCGAAAACGTCGCGATTTTTATCCGATTGACAGCAAAATTTCTATTTGCGTGGAAATTTCACACCTGTAAACGATACTACAAAAACAATTGCAAAAGACACAAGATCCTCACCTTAATGCTTCACCTAAGCAGCACTTACACAACCAATCAAACCGCGATGAGCTATTCGAGTAAATCGCGCGATCTCGTCTTTTAATACACTAAGTGATTACTTAGAAGATTGTCCAATTTGAGAATGGCACACATCGATTCGTCGTGTTACCCCGTCTTTTTGGTTTTGTCCATAGGCCGCACGCATCACGCTGCCACAAATACCTCCTAACAGCATTTACAAGTGTCAGGGCAGCAATCGTTTTGCTGCACTCGTCAGGAGTACTCCAATCTTGCACTGGTGGGAGCGACGAAGACTAGCTGGTGTCGAGGAAGTGAAACGAAGGCCGTGGGTTAGTGATGGTAATGGCTTCAACCGCAGCACCTTATTCGTTCTTTTCAATTACATTTCTTGCTCTAGTCTAAGCTAAGCTAGCGAAGCATTTATTAGTTCAAAAGCAGCTTTTTGAGTTTCTAGTACCTAGATGGGAGAGGAATTCAGAGTAGTGCCGCAGTGGAATGTCTTGAAAACATTGAAGAATGAATATTTTCTTCCTTTATTAGAAAAACGGCTCTTCGAATTTTTGTGCATAGTGTTGCGAGAGGCCAAGTGTATCACCCACCTATACTGTGGGATAGCCAGCAACTCATTTAACCTCAGTCTTTCGTACAGAGCATTCGTGGTTAACGGAGGATTCTCGACATCGACTGATTCCCACCGGAGTGGCTTTGTTGGCAGAACCCTGAAAATAAGAGTAGCTAGGAATCTCGTTAACCATCTCTATGTGCGCAACATTTTTTAGCATTTTGTCTCCCTAATTGATAGCTGCTTGCAAAGATAAACGTTCGCTGATGTTGGCTTGAAGGCCGACGACTTTGCTGAGGCCCCCTTCATGAGCAGATCTTCCCCTTTATGTATAAACCCTTTTTTAGAAAAAAAATTATTATGGCATTGTATATGCCACATCAGCAGAGCTTATAGACCTCGACTGGCTAGGATGGTGTGGACGAGGAAGCTTGTGTACTTCTTGACCGTAGTTAGCCAGAAAGAAAATACAAGCGACTCTACAAGTGTTGACGGAGGGTGGCCGAAATGGATCAGCGGATAACAGAATTCTGAAAGCGGGATAACGAATAACGGATAATTTTGCCCAAAAAGTCGCGGATAACTGAAAAACGGATAACGAACAAACAACAAAATTCTAATTGGTTTCATATTGCTATAATTTCAACAAGCTGTTCATCGGTTCATGCTCTGTTAAACTGTGAGGAATTCCTAACCATCTAAATAGTGTTTCATGAAAAAAGCACATTCACAGCATTAACTGCGCTCTATGGGATCTTCTGAGCGGGGAAGCAGGAAAGAACCGCTACTTTTGTGCTCTCCAAGAATTCAAGTTCAATTTGCTGCCCGGCCAACCAGAACTCTAGAGTCGGTGAACTGCTACCGAGCTTGTTGGGTAGGAGCGGTAGCAGGACCGTCTATCTGGGAAGCCAAAGCTATTCTGTTATGCAGTACCATTCTATGCGACTGATGTTTCGTCGACATAGAAGCCTTCTTCAGTGCCGTGAGAGGAAAAAGAGAGCTTAAATTATTCGTCCAAGGAGCTGCTCGTCATTTTATGGTACAACTTACAATTTACAGTTTGCATTTTTAAAAATTAAGATGACTGAGGGAAAATGAGAAGAAGAATGCGTAGTGTTAACATCCTAGCTGATTTCATGGAAACAGTCAAAAGTCTGATAAGACAACCAGGGAGGTAGACAAGTGTGAGGTTCATTCTCCGCTTAGTCACTCACATTTTGTCTTCATCCGCAGCAACTCGATCACACTTTGCGTGTTTCCACACTGCCGGCTGGGTTGTTTTACTCACCAGTCGCTTTATTCTGTTTTCAATTAAAGCCGCCGCAAAATAGAATGATACTTGAACGAGTAATTTTTCCCACGCCTTCTTTCATTGAAATGGTATTAGGTTGTAATGAAATAAATGGCACTGAACCACTGTAAATTTAAACAGTTAATATCTCGGCTAGTAGGCAAGCTTATTAATCGAAATAAAAACCTTTTGATTCTACACATCTTTGCCAACGTGACACAAGCTCTTTTACCCCAGTAGCATAAAAATCAGAAGTTCTGGAATTGACGAAATCTTCGAAGGCACTTTCGGCATCCTGTTGGTGTTTGAATATTTTCCCTACCAAGAAGTCGCCAAGATGCTTGAAGAAATGGTAGTCTGTTGGGGAGAGGTCGGGAGAAAACGGAGGATGTGGTAGAGTTTCAATGCTCAGCTCATTTAATTTCTGCAACGTCATTCGTGCTACATGGGGGCGAGCATTGTCGTGCAGAAGGAGAACTCGCCTTCGGTTTACCAAGGCCGGCCGGATATCCTTCAACTTTTTCATCATTTCTTCAATTTCAATGCAGTACTTCTCTGCCGTGATGGATTCACCGGGAGGGAGGAAGCTGTGGTGAATAATTCCCAGCGAACACCACCATACTGTCACCATTACTTTCTTTTGGTGCAATTCAGGCTTCGCAAAAACCTTGGGGCTCTCATCGCTGTCCACCCACTGTGCCGATCGCCTCCTGTTGTCGTACATTATCCATTTCTCGTCACAGGTTACGATGCGACCAAGGAATGGGTCCATTTCGTTCCGTAGAAGCAGTGCGGACGAGATCTCATATCGTCGGTTTCGTTGCTCCTCAGACAGCTCGTGAGGCATCCACCTTTCCAGCTTTTTGGTCTTTCCAATTTCCTTCAGATGCCGGGCAGCTGTGTTGTGACTGACGCCAAGAACCTTCGCTATCTCCCGGGTACCTTTGTGTGGATCCTCCTCTACCACATCTTTCAGCTTGTCCTCATCAACATCACTATGCCTCCCACGACCTTCATGTTCTTCCAAGCTCTCATCTCCATTCCGGAACTTCTGATACCAACGATACGCCGTCCGAATTGTGGAACATCCTTGACCGAATGCGGCGTTGATCTTCTCGTCCGCCCCCTTAGCTGTAGTGCCCAGCTTGAATTCATACAAGTAAATGCCTCGGATTACCCTTTTGTCCATCTGCAAAAAAGTCAATAAAACTCTAAAGTTTTCCCACTTTTACATAGAAAATTGGTACTCACCGGTAGAGCAAAGTTTGCGCTTCTAAATGATATGCCACATGTTACGGTTTGTTCTTGATCAAACGCGTAAAGACGCGACAGTGAAATGGCGCGAGCCAGTGCCATATAATTCGTTACAACCTAATATGAAGAGGACAGCGTGGCCGAAACAACAGGCGAATAAGGACTGCTTTATGCACGGTGCGGTTCGCAGCCTGATGAGAACTACTACTTCGTTCGAGAGCATTCCGATGGAGTCGAACATCAAATCATGTGGTGTGGGTAGAATACTAGCTTTTCTATCAGCTGCAACTCGTGTGGGCCATACGCACTCAAAGAGTTAACATATTCAGAAATATGAAAGAAGAATAGATTGAGCATCCCTCGAAGGGAACTGTTCCCTACTCAGTCGTGCAGTTTCATTAAAAAAAAACTCGCAAATCAAAACGAACCTCCGCGTTTTCTAACACGATCGATGAGATATAAGTATCAGTATAATTTATATGGGTCACTTATATTTTTTTAAAAGAAAATCAATACCTTAGCCTTACGAACACACTACAGTTACCAGCGTGAAGCAGACATAAAATGCTTTTAGAAAATCGTCTCTATAAAAAACCTCAACCAAATAGTTGTGGAAGTGTCGCTTTCTTCTTTTGCCTGGATTAAACCTATTTCCTTTTTGCTCGTAGTGAGTCGCTACTATGTTGCGATAATTGTTTGCATGAATAAAATGGAATCCTTGTAATCATGTGCTTCACAACAGCATTTGATTAGAAGGATTCCATTTTTATTTATGCTATGGAATAGGGAAGCAGATCAGATGAGGGCCAAGCGCAAATCTTAAAGCGCCGTGGGTGGTCTCGAGGTCAATGGGAGATCTTGTGTGTGGCGTAGAAGAGCGGTATTTTACAGGTGGTTCCGAGCGCGCGCGAAAATGACCGTATATAAGGCAGAGAAGTTTGTTTAGGAGGTTCTAGCTCGAGGGTCGTCTCCTGGCCATCCGTCCGCCAGGTCTCCATCCAGCCGCTTGCTCCTCCACCGCTGCCGCCGAAGCTGAAATCCTCTCCCCTTTTAGTTTTTTTATTTTGTTTGTTAATAAACTATTCTTAAAAAATCGGTGTTTTCCCTCGTCTCGACCATGGTAAACGGTAAAACTACTACAGCTCGGATTCATCTCAGCTTACATGGAGACCAAACCGGTCGAGCTGCAGTAAACGTCTGGAAGCACCGATATTAAGAGTATTGATGTCACCTTGTGGTCACAAACAGTTGACAGACTTCTCCTAAGAGGGTCTGTCACGAAGAAAGGGCACCCAAATTGTGAACCCTAAAGCTTTTTGCCACTACCACGAAGTAAGGGTAGTAAGTGTAGTTGCTGCCCGAAGGAAAGGCACATCGTTCGTCGCGATGCGTCGTACACTCGTGACAAGACGGCCCGAAGCCAGTAATCTCATACTGCGTTTTGCAGATATGGCCGACAGCAGAATGGAACTCGAAGAGGGCACCATCCTAGATGGTGAGGTAAGCAGAGGCATCTCTTTTCCTTCAGTAGGAATGGAGAGTGAGGTCGCAAAATTAGTAGAAAGAGTCGAAACCTTTAAGGCAAAAGTTGACCACGCAATAGGAAGCGTGCAGCAAAGGCCAGGGACATTTTAGTAGAAGTAACAGAGGTAGATTTTGCTGGTTTAAAGCAGCATCTCGAGCTGTCACAGGGGAACAGCCAGCGCTATAAAATCCTTAGTGGTGCGCTGAACACAACCCTTGATGAGAGGAGAATTGATACAGTGGAAGAATAGAAAAACTATTTAGGTAATACGGAAGCGGACGGTGAACTTATTACCGACTTGCGCCAGATATTGAATAAAGGTCCATTGCAAATCAGAGAGGCTGTCGAGAACATGCGCGAGGATCTAGAAAAAGCCCGCCGAGAGCATGGCAGTGGTGAGTTCAATGCTGCAAAATGCGAGACTAGAGTCAGTAAAGAAAACAAGAGGTTGCAGATGACGAGGACAACATCGACTGGACATCGGTATGCGCAAGCCTCAGCGCCACCCTCGACCCAGATGAGCGAAGCAGCACCAATCACGGAGGATCAGGGTCAGTTCCTATCCTATCTGCAATCACTAACATGCACAGACCCTGGTTGATTTAGAGGACAGAAAAATGGAAACTTTAACGAAATTTAAGGCGCTTCAAGCGCAAGTACCTACAGGTTGTCAAAGATGATACCACTTTAATGGAAATCTTGGGCGATGGTCATCTTCAGGGCCGAGCTAAGAGTATTTACCAAACACTCTACCCGCATCAGTGAAGGCTCAGGGCTTTGAGGCAGTGAGGCTCGAGCTAGGGAAGATCTTAGCGAACGACTCTACAGCTAGCAGGATCAGAGCGTTGATGGACCTAGAAATCTCAAGATCAGACCCATCCAAAAAGTTTCCGAATTCTGCACCATACTAGAGAAACTGGCGATGCAAGCAAACCCGGGTAGCCATATCAGTGAACGATCCATGGAGCTGGCTCAAATTTTGCTTGACAATTTAGGGCATTGGCCTGAGCACGTCCACCTTATTATAAATAGGGTAGGACCATCCAACGCGTACGATGAAGCAAAGCAGTTAGCCATTAGTATCGAGCAGTCGAAAACCATGTATGGTTCAAGCCGCCAGAACACCCGTCTGTATTGGAAGTCCAAATCTGAGTCCAGGGGGGATCAGAAGGAAGTAAAGTAGATGAGTTCCACCCCCACAAGTTAGAGCGGAGGGTTACCCAGTCCTACCCTAATGAAGAAAAAGGAACTGCTAATTTAAGAACGCAACGTCCTAGAGGTTCGCATGAGTCCTCTACAGAAACCCGTAAGTGTTATAACTGCTCACGATACGGATATATAGGGCGAGATTGTTCCCTGTATTAGACAAGTGTGAATTGTGTCAACGAGCAACAGGTGTCGAAGAGGCTCCAGGTGAGGGGTAGGACGCCACAAAGTGAGGGTAACTATATAACGGATATTGTAGAAAGTGCCCGGAATTTTGGAATAGTGGTGAAAAACATCAAGAATGTTAAAGACGAATTCATAGGAAATGGAGTTGTAACGAAGGAGAAGCTCCTTGGAGGAACCAATCCCGCACTGATTGATACGGGATCGATGACAAGTATAATTCCATTGGGGTCTCAGTAAAGCCCAGAGAAAGCGGTTTCGATATCAGTTCGTTAAAGCCGATCGAAAAGGGACAACAAATAGAGCCCGTGTTTGATGCATCTAATAACCCAATGACATGTCCAATCAAGCATACTGAGTCGCGGAACCACAAAGGATAGGACGAAAAGGTAGGCGCTTCTTGGAATACGCCAGGACCTACACTCCTAACGATCTGTAGTAGTAAATTGTATGTTCTCTTGTTTTGCACATGACTTGCAGTGAGAAGCCTATGAGTAGTCCAATGCTCAATGGGTGTCCTAGATTTGTGGTACAAAGTCAGCCACCCTGGAGGGATTGAATTAGGCATCTTTCCAACTATTTCCTACTGTTTGCAAATATTCTGGGGCAATGGCGTGGTCGGAATTCGTTGGCTAGTTGGCTGATTGTCGTCCGTCCTTTGGTGGCGACACCGCCGCCGCTCCGTTGATGGTATAATGACATACGACCCAGCTATATTAGGCAGTGGAATCTTCTAGAAGCTCTCTACATCAATTCCTCGAAGTGGGAAAGCAAATTGTCTACTGTCTGGTAAGTTCATTGAAACGACGTGTCAACTGCGCCGCCTTATCAAGTGAATTGATTTCAGTCACGCTTCGAATTGGCCTAAGACCGATTTGACTGCTGTCGAGATGGGTATTTCTCGAAGGCTATGGACCATAAGACAGACTATTGATAACGTGTCTCTATGTACCTAATGATTATGTCACGATACTCACAGCTGCCTCGGTGTTCGAATTTATCATTTCGCTCCTGGAGCAATGCTGCACTACAGCTGGTCGAAGATCCAAAGGTTTCGGAGAACCCCTAGTTTGAGGCCCCCCTCGGCCTGTCCGCCTTGGGTCTTGGTCGAATGCGTTCGTCTCGAGCTAAGTTGTCTGGCGGCTCTGTGAGGATCGGCACGCCCTAAGGGCACGCTTCATATTGCAGGCGCACCGAGCTGCTTGATGAATCATCATAAATATGTAGATATTCATGACAAATTCCAGTATCTATGAGATAGTGTAGAAAGTGGTTTACGATGATTTCTACGGATCTGGAAGTGATTTCTACTTCACAAACGTGGGGTGGTAAGTTCGGACGTGATCGAGAAATATGGGACGCCGGTTTCATACTAAATAGACTTATGAATCGACCATACGAAATTTTGATGGACTTTGCTGAAGATGGAAATTCTGATGGTAGAATGATTGGAGGCATTGCAGTTGCACTCAATTGTATAACTGTTTGCACATCCTGAAATGTTGCTCACGGTTTCCCCACAATCAAAACGTCACCTTTGTAGCTAACTCAGACTTATGGAAAAATCGTACATAATACTCTTTTTATATCACAAACTAATAATTCATACAATTATTAACCACAAGATATTGTAATTTGATATACATAACTCTGCGTACAAGAAAAAACGACTTTATAAGAACACACTACCACGAGAGGTCTTAGTTCTTGTTTCATTGTCATGAGGCTTTTTATAGCGGCTCCCTGCCAGCCGCTGTACTCCCACCAAAGACGCACAGCAAGTTCGGTGGATCGATAGCGCTAAAAAACCAATAATAATAATAGTAACAATTTTTTAAAACATTTCATTATAATAAGATAAATTTAGAAATGTAAATTAAAAATGAATATATGAAAATTAAAGATTAATAAAAAAATAAAAATAAATTAATAAAATATATAAATATAATCTTAAGATATAATATGTAAATAAATATAAAATAATTTTCCAAAAAAGATAAAGAAAAACAAATAATTAAAAGTTATATCTTTAAAAAATAAATAAATAAATAAAATAAAACAAAAATAAAACCATGTATTTAAAATAAATAATAGATAAAGGATAAAGGATAAAGGACGGCGTTACTCAATCCCTTCTGGGATGCGCCAGCGCATTCTACTTCTACGGGATGTCGTGGAGGCGACATGAATGCGTATTTGGCCATACAATGACTTGCGGTGGCCAGCCGATGAACAAGTCAGCGCTCTATCCTTCCCAGACAAGTCTGGTACCAATTCACCGACCCCGGAGGGATGGAAGGCTTGGTTGGCCTGGGCGGGAAATCCGAACCAGGAACCTGGTATCGGGTGCACGCGACAGTCGCGCCTCCTCCGACTGCGCTACACGCGCCCTTAAATAATAGATAAAAGGAGTAAATAATAAAATAAAAACTTCTCTCTAATTTTGTCCTTATCATTAGAAATACTCACTTTCTTTAAGCCATCCTGTCCACTACATACAGTTATAGTTCCTCCCTTGACTGCTATGTCTGGAGCGACAAGTCCTTCTTTGTTAAACCGCCCTCTGGTTTTCTTGTGAAGATAAAGACTATAAATGGGACAGTCTCTTAATTCCGACGTACTTGCATGTCTACTACCTTATTTTTCTTACCTCTTGTTTTCTAGGCCTGACAGATAGTTTTGTCTCGAATGGCTCGAATGTTGTTAAATGTGGCTCGATTGCGCTCGGCTAGGCGTTTTTTCCTTCAGTAACGAAGTACTGTCAGGAGGGGACGTCATTTTTACCTAAACGTGTAAATTGATTTCGATTTAAATAGTAAAAAGTATTAACCTTTAATTATCAATTTTTGATTTATGCTCAGAAATTGGAAATCCGCTGTTGTTTCCAGTAGACATAGTCCAAGTTAACGGATATCGATCTTCTTTATTTGAGAACCTAAGTTTTATATATGTTATTAATTAGAAGCACAAAAAATACTTAGTTTGCTACCTGCCTTACTTCTCCTAAACATTTTCTTACTAGTGTATCCGCGTCGCTTCTATCCGGGTTCGGGAAATCTATTATCCTTATGTACTCTGACATTACTCTTCAATTTATGTGCTCTTGGCCATCTTCACTCTTTTTTGGAGGTCTAAGTTAGGTACGTCAAAGCCAGGAATCTACAAAGAGTTATTTATTTCCACAATAACTCACTAGCGAGGACTTCGGAATGAATACTCACCTGCGACATGGAGATGTATTACTAGGAGCTGGAATATATGACATAATTGCACCCCTTTCCAATCTCTTTCATGCCAGCGTACTCCCGCCAATTTTTGATTGTTTGTGGATCGATCAGATAGACGTTGGTACCTTGATCTATCTTATTCCCTATGCTAATTTATGTTCACATCTAAGGCTTCATTTTTTCTAAACGCTCCCTCTCGGGACTTGCCTAGGGTCTTGTGCGTTAGGATTAAGACGAAATCCTACTCCAATCTTTCACACATTCAATAGGATCATACCTCTTATAATAATAGGCATTGGAGCTGATGGGGTTATGCAAGTGAAAAAGGCCAACTAGGGGGATCGTTTTCTGTCTGGGTGGCAAACCCACCGAACCTAATTTGTAGGATGATGCCCCTTTGTTGCAGGGGATGGTCGCCCTGTAACACAGATTTAGATCAAAAACTCCCTGTTCAACCTGGAAACTATTACACACTCTCTCACTTCACCGAGCCGGTAGCTATACTATAAAGGATATTGGAAACCATAACTTTGGTATAAAATGTAAGAGAAATTGTTCTATTAGAAATATCATAGAGTTTCGAAGTTGTGTTAAATCAACTGTTACAAACTTTGTCATATAAAAATCCCAATTCCAAGTGTCAGTCTAGCAACTAGTGTATTCTTTGAAATGCAAGATGTGTAATTTGCTGTATGTGGGCATTACTACACGTCCTCTTAAAGAATGAATTAAGGAAAATTTGTACAACATCAGCATCTACAAAAAGTTCACTCCTTTGTACAGGCACCTCAGAAAATGTAAAATATCCATTTCGATCACTATTTTAGACAACCTTAACGATAATGGAGATAAAAACGTTCTTCTTGAAAAATGGTTTTTTGGACTAACCTGTTAATGACACGCTATCCTGTTCGGACTTAACGATAGCGTTAAAGGGTATGGCAACATATCTTACATTAATAATCCACTTTTATATAAAAGTTGTCATCCTTTTTTGACATTTAAAATAACGAAAGAAAGATTGAATAGAGGTAGTAAAAGAGGAGATGAAAAATAGACGCAGTTGAACTTAATAATGATATAGACCTTATTTCTCAAACTAATTGTTATGAGGCACCCTTTGAGCTATATAAAAAGATTAAATGCCTAACAAAGGTTGAGATCAATGAACTGGTTAAAATGCCCATGTCAACAGACTTTCTTTCCGAAATCAGCTGTAAAGAAAAATTTATAGTATTGTGTTTACTCACTGTTCTCATGTTTAAAGAAGATATTAAGAAAAAAGTCAGGAATTTAGATACACATAAAGGACTAAACACATTAAAGATACTTATGACAGTATCAAATTTTAACAAAATTTTTGACTCAGCAAAAATTAAAGGTCACTTAGTATTCAATCAGAAATTGCTTATACTCCGGTTGGAATTATATTTTTCTATAATAACCCCCTATCTAAGATTTTTTAACTATAACAAAATATTAAGGCAGCTCAATCTAGAAACGTTGGAAGACATTAAGAAAATGCAAATTTGAAGCTACTTACTAAGAAAATGAAGGGTATATTGATTCCTTCCATAAGCATGTCATTAGGGGTAACCTTAATATAATAAAAGACATCTTTAAGAGAAGTTATAATAACAGTAACTAAATGGAAAATTAAAATAAAAAACTGGGCAGGAAATGAAGGATATGTATAGAGAACTATGTGATAAATTTGCTACTCATGTTACTACTAAGTGTATTATCAGTAAATATGCTAGAAAAGCAATTGACATCTTTCTTATGCAATAATACCACAAAAGAATTAAGCTATTGTTGACCGTTGAAAAACTATATATTGATAAAAAATCCCTATAACGCTGTTAAAGAATACCAGAAACATTTTATTTTTTGCCCTTTTAATAAAGCCAATGATAATTATGGTATTTTTTGTAAAAAAATATCATATTCAAATTATCGCTAAAAATGGGTTTGAATATGGCAGAGCAATCAAACCTTAGACAAACGCTGTCCCCTACAAACGATTACCAACTTCTACCCAAAAAAGACAAATTAGAGTAATTATTATGCATAAACTTTTATGTCTATGTTTATGTTTATTACGCTTGCATAAGGCAATCGTTGAAAAGCAGTAAATGTACAGCGACAACTGCGTATATAAACTATCAAACGGTGAAAACAAAGGAAATCCAGAACAATGAACCAGTGAACAACAACGCCAGCAAAGCAATATACTGTTTAAGAAATCTCGTTTCTAAGCAAGGTAAAATGTACGCGGCTTTTCATTTGTCCCGGAGTTAAGGGAGACTGAATGTGCTTAGCAATATTTAAGTACAAGCTGCCAGCTCTATATGTGAATGACGTGGCTCGCAATCGAATCGGGTTCTGGAGCGAGGAAGAGATAACTTTTCAGGTTCCCCTCGCGTTAGAGATTTCATCATTTTAAAGAATTTACAAGGCACAGAAGAAGATGTGAAATGTAGCAGCTCATGTACAAGACACACATCGAATATTTGGCGACGAGATTCTAGGGTCGGTAGTGCGAGATATTTGTTTCTTATTGAAGCTTTTGGCAATCGCGAATATAAGAAGCTATTTGTTCGAAGGAGCTTGCGAGTGAAATAATGTTTTGTACCTTCTCCATTCCGCATATGTCCTTTTTCTTATAAGAAGAAAAGACAGAGGCACTGGTTTAACAAGAGGACGTGCATAGGTTTTGTATACCTTAAGCAGAATGAATTTATTCTTAGTAGTCAAAGCCCTAAAGATGTTCGAGATTCGTAGCATGGCTGAGTTATAAACATCTCGGATGTGCTTCCCAAAACCTAAATTATTATCGTAATGAACTCCCAGGTCTTTGACAGCGTCCACAGCTGATAGTGTACACCCGTTTATAGTGTACGTATATGGATGAGTTGATGTACTGGAATTTATGTGCAAAACAACAGTTTTTTGTGGACAAAGAGGAAGTTGCCATCTATCTTCCCAACTCGCCAACAAATCTATTGCGTTCTGCATCAAACAAACATCCTCGAGCCTTGTTACAGCTCTATAGATCTCTACGTCGTCAGCATACATCTTCATAGTAACACCGCATTGCTGCACAATATTTGGAAGCTCTGCAGTATGGATGCTGAAAATATAGGAGAGTACCCCCCTTATGGAACACCACTTTCTACCCGCCTTACGCTTTAAAAAGAATTTTCAACCTTGGCCTGAAACGTCCTACCAGAGAGATAATGAGCAATCCATTTAACTACAATGGGGTAGAACTTATGTCTCTCTACAACCAATTTTTAGTGAGACACTCTATCAAATGCCTTAGCAAAGTCGATGTAAACGACATCAGATCTGTGCTTTCTGTCCACTGCTTCCGTCCAGTCATATAGACATTCTAGGAGATTGGTTTGAACAGACCTACCGAAAGAAAAGCCATGCTGATTCGGAGAGATAATGCCATTGGCATGATTGTGGATAAGAATGTGCTCCTTAAGCACCTTCTCAAAAACTCTACAGAACACAAATGTAATGCTCAACGGTCGATAGTTCCCAGGATTGCTGACTGGTTCTTTTATAAAAAATGGGGTGACGAGGCAGTGCTTCCAACGTTGAGGAATCTCGCTATACATTAGCGATTGACTAAAGATGTAGGAAAAAGGACCACATATGACAACAGCCACTTTCTTAATGAAATATAGAGGTACCATATCCGGGGTCACTGACGAAGAGTTAGACCACTTATTAATCAGCTCATAGAGTTGATTCGCTTCAAACCATGGAATATCCTTCATCGACTCAAAAGGATATGGATCAAACTGCTCTTCAATTCTGGTATCTTCCTTTCGGAAGATTTTCTCGAATTGGTTTGCTAAAACATCAGCTTTCTCTATAGCGGAGCTTGCCATCATAGCATGATACCTCCCTCGACAAGAGAACTGACTGAGTTCTTTTCACGGATTTTGCTATTAATGAACGTGTAGAACCTACGAATGTTACTAGACTCAACAGATTTTCTCTAAATAATTACTGGGTTTTTTAAGATGGCCAAAATTTTTTCATACATTTTGTATAAGTTCCAGTTCCCGGTACGCCTTGCCTCATCAAACAAGCATTCACGATGAGATGGCATGTTTTGCAAATGTTTGGGAACAATGGAGCACTTTAATGAGGGGACCGTTTTGAGAGGGACGTATGTTTCGATGCATGTTTGAAGTATGGACAGAAAGAGCTCATACTTTTCATTTACACTATTCCTGGACTCGGGAAACTTTCTCCATCTCACCTAGGCTAAAGCTGCACACACTTAATCAAAGTTACACTGGGAGTATACTCTGCGATAAATTGGTGTTGGAGCGACAGCCTCGTATCTTATGTCAAATGTAATGCTATTATGATCGCTCATGCCAAACGGTGACATTTACATGTTCTATAAGACTTTTGGAGCTGGAGAACACCAAGTCCTCGGGAGGGCTGTGTTACGCATTTAGTGAAGTCGTGACAGTAAACAAAATCATGTAAGGCAGCAGCACCAAACGTATTAGGCTTATTGTAGGGATAGAAATCAAGAATATTAAAATCACCTACAATAAAGACATGTTTATCATTTGCTGCTTAATCGCCCAAAACCTTAAAAGATTGCTCCGTCTTAATAGCAGAGCAGGATGGTGTTCGTGTTTGCAACAACTATCATTCGAAAACTTGAATTGACGTAGGAAATGTCGCCGCAAAGTACCTCATTTGCATTCTCTACAGATTCCTTGAAAATAAAAGAGAAGGAAAACCTGCGACTAATAACCAACATTACACCTCCGCCTCTTTTGTTGAGTAGATCACATCGATATATCATAATCTAGGGTTACGCTACCCAACACAGATGGTGTGCCATGGCTTGGTTTAAGCCATGTTTCGGAAAAGGCACACACATCATAGTTATTTGCTAAGACCAAGCTGGCATTGCTTGAATTTCTTGCAACTGATCTTACGTTGAAGCATAGCACTTTCAGAACATCATAGAAAGTCCGAGGAGTGATCACCAGTTTCCCTGAGACCAGGTTCAGAAGAAGCCGCGTATGTGGATACAGACTGAGTGCATGGCTCACCCAGACAGTGTCCGGCGGCGGTGCGCCGGTTCCACCTCCAGATCTAGCCATATGCTCCTTTCGCCTCTACTTCCGTTGTTCTGGCGTGAGCGATTTGCGAAGAAAAACGCCTCTACCAGGGTAAAAGTGTAGGCGAGGAGCCCGTAATACGGCAAAGCGCTGGAGCACATGGGCCGGTAACACCACTTTAAGCAGTCGGTCACATCCCTGGTTGGGCCGACCTAAACGATACATAAAAACCGGAGTGCATTCCACGCTTAGAAAATTAAGGATGTACAAGCACTTTGATAATCATACGCAACTCTCTCCCTAGTATTTGATGACTTCAGCTCCGGCACCGCCTATGACGACTGAGCGGAGCATTTCAACTTCCTCAAGCAGGAACGTTGGCTATAGTACTATTAGAAAATGAGGGTTCAAGAGCTTTCTGGTTGTATTTATTGCTTACCACAGAAAGTTCCTGTTTCAGCCGTGCATTCTTCCTACGTAGAGCACTTATCTCGCGCGCCATGGCATCGAGAACAGAACTTTCCTTACCACCAAAAGAACACGCGCAGACTTTGAGAGCTCCTTTAGCTGGTCCAGAAGTTCCGCCGAGACTGTGCCCGATTCGTTGAAAGTGTCCGACACCGCGTCGATCATCTCGATCCCTCGATCGTTATGTTGTTCAAAAATTAATCGAAGAGTCCGAACGAGAAACTCAACAGCGGTGTGTGAAGAGTTTACCTTTGACGGTGGGAATCGAAATAACACCACGTACTCACTTGCCACAATGGGTAGCACAGCAACTTATAGAAGTCGTGTGAGCTGTAGATGGGTCAGAGCGAAGCGAACTGCCACGGACGGGGACCGCTAGACGCAACCAACCGCTCAGCACCGGTGTCACTTTTAATGTGAAATGCAAGCTTAGATTTAATTTGGATTGTGATCTTCCCCTTATCTATGCACTACCGAAATTACACAAGGAGCCCATAAAATTCAGATTTATTACAGGTGCACATAACAGCAGCATGAAACCGTTAGCAGGAAAACCTATAATTATATTTACCTTTTTGGAAACGCATTTTATTAGACATGCTAATGTTATTTACAATAATAATCATACTATTAAAACATTTTGGTCAATATGAAACACTAACATTGCAAATAAGCTTAACTGCGTTAGAGCTGGGAATATAAAAATATACTCTGCTGATTTTTCGGATATGTTAACAAACTTATCTCACAGTGTTCTCCTTAGAAACGCATATAACTTTGTGGGCATCTCTATAAAAATGCCGGAAAAACGTTGATTCCCCTTAATGGATTTAGGGTGTTCTATTCCAATGATAATAATGGGAGAAGCAGCTACAGACAGGTATTACCAAAAAGATTATCTCATGCATTTTACAAATTACTTACTGAGAAATAGTTTTTGTATACTCTGCGAACTTAAAAGGGTTCCTCAAGGAGGAAACCTTAGTCCACCCTTAGCTGATATCACATTGGCGGTTCTAGAGTTTAGTTTCTCAAAAAGTATTAAATGGAACAGTGAATATATATATATATTTATTTATGCCATATTGATATATGGATGGCCTCTTGGTTATTCGCAATACAAATGAAGTTATCGACGAAAAACTCAAATTGGTCTATAGGGACATATTCGAACTTAAGAAAACACACTCTAGTAGCTCAGAGGGTAACGACCCCAACATAAGAATAAAGATTGAGGGTGGAAAAGTTGAAACTGAGTTATACAATGAAGCAGATGACTTCAACTTTTCTATTATAAGATTTCCAGATATAAGTTCTTCGCTTTCTAACAATATCAAAGCCACCACAGTTTATACGGAAGCGTTACGCACAGCGAATGTGTGCTCTACTTTAGCCATTTTCTCTACAAAATCGTATTCTTTAAGGAACTATCTGACACACCAAGAATATTATCCAGAGTTTGTTGACGTTAGCATGTGTTTCTGACGTAACAAACTCATTTCGTGCAAATTTGAAATAAACGAAGACATTAAAATCATCAAATATTGGTGAAAAACATTTTTGATAACCAAAAATAATACGAGACACATAATCATACTATATAATAACGCGCTAAGCTATAAGTCATACCATCGACCGGCACCGCCGCAGAAATAAGCCATAAAGTAGGGTGAAAATCGGGGGGGGGGGGGGGGGGGAATGGGGAAAAATTACGGTGCGGGGAAATAGCGAAAAATACCCAGACGTCTTCTCCCTGCCTGGAAACTTCGGCCCTAGGGCACTCGATGTCGCTGAACACGAATCTGAGGTTTGTCTTTGAAGTATCGATCTCCATCAATCGGTATTAATCAAATTACGGTGCGGGAAAATAGCGGAAAATACCCAGACGTCTTCTACCACCTGCCTGGAAACTTCAGCCCTAGGGTAATCACTGTCGCTGAACACGAATCTAAAGTTCGTTTCCGAAGTATCGATCGCCATCAATCAATATTGATCAAACTATCGATTTTTTGTGGATGTCGTCCAGGCGGACCGAAGCTTTACCCCTGGGGTAGTCGAAGTCGCTCAACACGAATCTGAAATCCGTTTTTGAAGCACCGATAGTCATCAATCGATTTTTATCAAATTATCATACCTCTATATAATAACGCGCTAAGCGATGAGCCAGACCATCGATCAGCGCCGCTGCAGAAATTAAAATATAACTCCATAAAATAGGGGAAAATCGGGGGGGGGGGGGGAGGGAAATGGGGCAAATTACTACATGGAAAGAGCAAAAAATCCCCAGACCGTCTTCTCCCTGCCTGGAAACTACGGCTCAGGAGCAACCAAGGTCGCTACGAATCTGAAGTTGGTTGCTGAAGTATTATCGATCACCATCAATCGATATTGACCAAATTACGGCTCGAGAAAATAGCGAAAAATGCGTAAACGTCTTCTACGTGCCAGGTGATTCTGAAGACGTGAGGAATACGTCGCGTAACGTGCCTGGGACTCAGAAGGCGTGCCGAAGACATCGTCCAATGTGCCTTGGGATTCAGAAGGTGTGCCGAAGACGTTGTCCGCTGAGGGTGGATCATTGAGGGGGACCAGTACCAGTAATAAGGGACCGTTTTACTAAGGGAGGACCAGTAGTGCGGAACCAATAGATCACCCTATCATACTACGCACTGTACGTAGTGCGAGCCTATTGTGCTCCTAGGTAGGGAGAAAAGCTGTACAAGTAGAGCAGCTAGCTTTGATTGTCCTTAGCTTAGTGATACTGCAACATCGCGCGAAGCGCGCAAGTGCGAGGCACGCCGATAGGCGTGACGAAGCACTTGTTTAACCATAAATAAGGTAATATAATATTCAACTCAGCTTAGGATATCCCCTCTGGAAGATATATTAATTAAATTAATATTTAATTTTTACTAATATTTATAAATAAATGAAAATACACGAAAATTTGTAAAAAATAATTATTTGAAAAATATTTAGAAAATTAAAAACAACTTTTTAAAAAGTGAATATTAAAGTTTAAAAACGACTATAAAAATTATATTAAAAGTTATACTTGAAATTAATTTTAAAAATTAAAAATTACAAATTACAGATACTAATGTCAAAAAATTATAAAAGAAATTATAAATAAAAACAAAAAATAAAACAACGTAAAAAAGTTATAAAAAATTATATTATCCCAAACGCGTAACGGGATTTGGCAGTACACTTGATGTCCTTGACTTAAGACAGGTGTTTGCAGTAGATATATAAGTATACATACAACTGTATCTATATATATATATATATACAAGATGTGCCATGCCGTATACAGATCACTCGATAGTTCAAATATACGAAATTTTGCAGCGTATATTGACTACTAGATGTTGCCGACCAGATGTAACATCCCACACCAATACAGCGTAATGTTTTTTCACACACTTCTGTACCTTGCAACACTAACAGCCCTTCGATATTTTATGTCTTTCCCTCTCCTCCCCCCCCCCCTCCCTTTTCTTTGTAATACCCAACTGCATTTTTTTCAAGACTGTGTAGGAAGGTTTAAAAAATAAAAAACAGTACAATAAACAAACTACTGATAATTAAAGAAATTTGGATAATTTTATTTAATTTAAATCCCTAATTTAATAAAAATTTAAGAATACCAAACAAAGAAATAATAATAATTACAATTTAATTAAAAGAGATACTTACTTAACTGATGAGCCTCGGGTATCTCTTCTTTATAAAATGCTCGTCCTAAGTTAAGAGGCGAAACGAGTATTTTATAAATCAATGTTCTTCTTTATTATCCAAGAAATCCGGTAAGTTTTTGATAAAGCTATTTGAGTGAATGAGTATCTGTTTTGCAGTGTTTGGTGAACCTAAATAAGTATCTGTTTTGTGCTATTCTATGAAGCAAATTCTGTAGGCGGCGTCGGTTTAACACACCGCGGAATGATCTTGCGCTTGGATTGTGCTGCAGTCATTTAGACCTTCCGAACTGGTACTTGATTGTCTGATAACGATGAAGATATGACTCTCTGAACGACTGGATGTCAACACGGACTATCGTCATGCATCTTTGTGCTGAGTCTTGTCGCCACCTGAACTACTCTGGCACGCGGCAGGGACCAAGAGAGACGTCACGGGTGTCGTCTGGACCAAGCAACTGACGACGTGACAGGGAGTCCATGTGATGGGTGCGGGCATTGGAGTGCAATTCAAAGAAATAAATTTTTCACTCACGCAGCCAAATCGATGCTGAACTCCCGTCTGATCTCGTCGTAGAATTTCCATAAAAATACAGCCGTGAGGCTGATAAACAATAGCCGCAAAGTGAGCAGCGAGTTCAAGCAGTACATCATTCACATCTAAACACACGTCGCGCATTACTGACTGATGTGGCTATGTAAACAATGGTAAGCGACAACACGGCAAAGTGAATCACCGCCCCTGTAGCTCTCATGTTAACAGCCCGAACGACATATGTGAACTCACACAAGAATAAAGGCATAGCTGCGTAGGAGTCGTTTCCATGTTAAATTGGACACCTTTCCACACGTTTGGATATATGCATCAGTAAACAAAGTGAGCGTGTCTCGGTTTAAAACAATGTTTTCAGTTAAACTGGATACTCTCTGGGAAACTCAAAATAAATATTCGTGCAATTAAAATGTGTTAGGAGACTTTTTGGAGGTTTATAAATCACCTGTCTCGAGATAGTGATTATAGCGTTAAAATGTAAACTTTTTATTTCTGCAAGAAAATAACGGATTAAGAAGCCCTGCTTAAAAGTGCAGGGAAGCAGTAACTTTTAAATGAAGTGGAGGAAGAGATCACCAGCGCACTCGCCTAACTCGCCGTGGCTTTCATTTGGTTGATACAGTACATGTCGCGTAGGTGAGCAGCATTGGTAGGTGGGACAGCGCCAGCCAATAGTAACCAAACAGAGCACAGGCCGAACACATGCCAGCCCATCAGGGTACCAACTGTTCTGAATGGCATGCCCATTCCATGCGGTCTGATTGGTTTAGGCGTTCCCACCTACCAATGCTGCTCACCTACGCGACATATACCGTTGATACTTCAGATACTGCTTGCTTGAGATTGATGTGATGATATTCGTGCTTTTCTACAATTCCTTCAGTGCCGTGCCGTCAACTTGTTCGCCACTCCATGAAAGCATCATTATTTCTTACCTCAATTTCTGCTAGGAAGGAAAGGAAATTCACGACGTGTTGCATGAGCGCATGCGCGATTTCTCCTTGTAGTTTTTTCAGAAACTCCGGATTTAGGTCTGTTAAAGCAAGCTTCACGCGGCCGTTTTTTCCGAAATCATTTATGTCTTAGGTTGTCCCATAAGCCTTCGCCGTTTTTTTCAACGATTCACTGTAGATTTTGCTGGCGGTCTCTTGCATAGCGCTGCATAGCTTTCGAAAGAGAATGATTTGCTCTATCAGAGCATTTATTGCACTTCTTTTTTCGTCATGAATATTGCTAATTTTTAGGTCGTTGAAGTGAAAAGTGAAAAAGTAGCCATTTGCACACTTGTTCTCTCCGCTTAGGTTTGTAATTTTTTGCGCAGTTTTTTATAGCATTTGGAAGGCATAACCATCCTCCTTCGGACGTCCCAATTTGATGGCCTAAAAATCAATAAAGGACAAATGAGCAAATAGCGCTAACACATATTCTTGTAGTGCAGAACATTGTCTTTCAAATGCTATGAAAAAATTGCGCAAAAATTACAAACCTAAGCGGAGAGAACAAGTGCGCAAATGGCTGCTTTTTCACTTCTCACTTCAAAATCTAAAAATCAACAAATTCATGATGAAAAAAGAAGTGCAATACATTTTCTGATAGACCAAATCATTCTCTTTCGGAAGCTATGCAGCGCTATGCAAGAGACCGCCGGCGAAATCTGCAGTGAATCGTTGAAAAAGACGGCGAAGACTTATGGGACAACCTAATAGTTTCAGCTTCTGTGTAAACCTAGTTGAGGTGGGCAACAACAAAATGTTCCTGTGGCAAAAACTTACATAGACCATCTTAGGGGCCTAGTTTATTACATGATGAGTTTGATTTCAGACATGTCCAGTTTAATTTAAACAGTGTCGTGCTTGATCTGAAGAATTTCTCTAAATGTAGATAATCGTGTAGAAAGTACCGTAAATAGGATGCAAAACGTTTGCTACAAGGTGTCACTGCTTGGGTCCTTGCTTTATTTCATCACCTAATCAAAGAAGAGCTCTACCCAATTTCATTACAAGAAACACACTTTTTCCTTAACAGATTTGCAGGTCTGAGTCAAATGCTCAATTTTAAACGGCTTTTACCGTTAACCGAAACTGAGTCGCTGTTGCTGCAAACCGGTGGATAGCGTATCGCAAAAAGAATTTAATATTTCAGAAAGTGCTCCGATGAAGAATTTTTTGCTGTACTTGCGGGATTCATGACGATTTATAAGTGAAAAATCATGACATGCTCTATCATGTTCAAAACGTCGTGCAAACAACTCAGTGACGAACAGTGGGCAATGTCGTAGACACAGCGTTTTCTATTGTTCTTTTTTTGTAAGAGATCCTACCAGAAATCTTCTCGTTGCGATAAAGAACCTGATGGACTAAAATAAAAATAACCTGTCAACACACTCATTCTATCGAAATAGAGCTGAAACTAGTGCAATGCTGGTTAGGATGACGCACTCACACTCAAGCGACAAAGATTTTTCCTTTTCCTTCCCAAAGATAACTGTAACGAGAATACCCACGGAATTTTCCAAATGCTTGTGACGAGCAGGAGCGCAAACCTTCTCGCCTTCCTCCAACCGACTTACTCCCCCTGCGTTTTCTGAGACCTTTGTGCTGTGAAAAACCAAAACGCTCATGCTGAAAACAAGAATTCCAACTTGCTCGACGGACTGATGTCGAAGAGAATGGAGTTGAAATTGGGACAGTTTAGCATAGTGCGGATAACAAAAGCCTTTAACTCTCACTTCGGTTAAAAGGGTTTTTTAAATGTGACGTAATTCGCGCGCTCTTGAAAACATCCAGACCATTTAAAAAGCTGGAAAATGTTTATGTCAACGGAAAGATGGGTAGAGAGATGGAAAACAGGTGAGCGGTCAGAAAAGCGAAAGGAATAGATAGCTGTCTGAGAGCCCAACTATGCTGAGGTAAGGGAGAGACGAGGCGAGGGCGACGAGTACAATGAACGGTGCCGCCAGCGGCTGGTCGGCCTTGGAGCGGCGACGACAATCCATATCTTCTGCGCGACGTAAACACGTGTGTTCGTTACGGAGTGGGTCGAACTGGTAACCAGCAACACCAGTGGGCTGTCTCACCATCCACCGACTAATTGTACAGGTTGATCACTGGCTGAACGGCTCTGCGCCCGAAGACCGATATGCGATGCAAAAAATTCACTGCGGCACATATCACACTCGCACGTGAACCCCTGCTCATATTTCTTGACTAATTTTGAACGGATAGTGTTTCTCACTAATTTCACATCGAACTCTGATTTCATCACAATTATATGTGCACTTGGAAGAAGCTAGCGTCTCTTACATGGAGGCAGCACTGGTCAAGCACTGGAGGAGAACATACCAGTTACAGCCTACAGGCCCTTCCTGACTCCTGCAACCATCATCTGGTACACAGTGGACCAAAAAACCGACAAGGGCTCACTCCAGGCTGCTTAAGATGGTCCTTTATCAAGTTGATGGTGGATTATTTTTTCAGAGTGTAGACGATAACCTAGCATCAACAAGCAAACGGGAGAATGGTTACGAAAATGGAAGCTCAGTACAAATGCACGTTTCAAGCACATAACAATGCACAACGTCAGCCAGCATTGACCTCAAGACATCTTGAAATTTTGCAAGCCATAGCTCACCTACTCGCTTGCATGACACACTGAAAGGGTCACCGAACATTGCAAGTAAAGAGTTGCTTAAGAAATCTGTGAGTTTAAATTCATCTAGTTCTCAATTTTAATGGTGCGGGAAAATAGCGGAAAATACGTAGACGTCTTCTACCTGCCTGGAAACTTCAGCCCTGATGATAGCCAAGGTCGCACAACACGAATGTAAAGCTCGTTTTGAAGTATCGATTGCCATCGATCGATATTGATCAAATTACGGTGCGGGAAAATAGCGTTCCCAGACGTCTTCTACCTAACATTGCATTGCATTCATCGAACATTGCAAGTAAAGAGTTCCTTAACAAACCTGTGCGTCAGAAAATTCACCTACATAGTTCTCAATTTTAACTGGGAATGGAAGTTTAGTTTTATTTCTAACGGTATTCCATATCCTTTCTCAAGAAAAAATTCAATTGGGCTAACAGCTTCAGGAAAGTATTTTATGCATCAGGACAAGATCGGCGATTTTTTCCCTTTTCTTCAGTGAAGAGAGGCCAAACTTGACGTTGATGTGCATTCGGTAACTGGTTACAATGTACCGAGAAACTTCTCATTATAAGCTTTCGAATGAAATGTTTCGAACTCTTTCTAAAAAGGTCTCTGCCTCTCCTGGTTAGAATGAGTACGGGAGTACCTGCTCCAGTTTCAGCCTTCAGCAACATTCTCACAAATGTGTAGCTCGCCCGTTTAAGATCACCTGGAAGAAAGCTAAGCATATTGACGTGATTACTGACTTTTTCAACAGTCCGCAGTGTATAATAAAACACATATCCCTTGCGATAGTGGAACTCATATCAGAGCTTATTCGACTTCGTTCAGACATTCCCACTAATGCTCTAGATTTCAGTCGCCGTGTGATTACTAAGTCCAATCATTAGAAGGTGTGATTTTTTCACAGAAGCGGGAGATATTATTTTTGTATACAAAGGCTAACAACATTAATTGCTAACTGAAATTAATATATTCAGCGTGCTCTTGCGAAATATTTTAGTCCGCATATATCTTTCACGCGACCCTGTAACCCTGTAACGCAAGCTGGCAGTTCGTTGATGGCATGAACAGAAAAGGAGACAACAATCTGCAGCTTCGATAGCAGGATGAATATTGCTTGAATATTTTTTCGGAGCTGAGAATTTTCTCTAAAACTTCACCGAGCCGCCATCAAGGCTGCTATGTCCAAACACCATGAGATCCTTTCGAAAACATTGCACAATGCGTCATTTCCACAATCATGAGATTCCTTTGGTAGAGGATGTAACTGTCGAGGTTTGGAACAGTTTTCAGCGACGTGCTGATCGGTTCGTAACCTGCGTAACCTGTTTCAGTTGGAGACGAAATTTATGAATGAAAATCTGACGAGTGCACCCTGTAGGATCAGTGCCGTTTCGTAGCGAGTTTTGAGGGTTTTCTGGGAGTTGCTTACGCACCCTTTGTTGGTTTTTTTTACAAGAGTGATCCGCTTTCACGCGACGAATCCTTTAGGTCAGATTCTCAGTGTGGAGAAAAATATCCCCTTTCAAATAACTCATTGTTTCTGCTCCGTCTTCGTCCAAGTTTTTCAACAAACTTATGCGAAGGTGATGGTGTCTCCTAAGTGCAACAGAGATGACTTATAATTATTTCGTTCTGAAAGAATATCAAATTCATTTATCATACATTCATCACACTATCGAACGAAAGACGTGTGAGAAAAAACGCAGTCAGTAACGAGGGATCTGTGAAGAATGTAGCGGTGGTGGTTCCGTGAAGATGTGGATTTATATTGTGTCGACTCCGCAGCGAACCAGTGGTTGAACAGATTGCTGGTCACCTCAAACTTGGGTAACTAAACCGTTTAATAACAACTTACTTACTTTACTTACATTGATGGTCCCTTTGTCGGCTGAAGGTCTTCTCACCTGGGACCAGAACTCTTACAGACCGCTCGATCTCTGGCAGCTTGCATCCAGTGGGGCAGACTCCGTTCTCTGAAAGGTCTTGAGAATGAGTCGGCTCCTCGCGTTGGCGGTCGTCCCAGTGGTCTCTCATGGTCTCTTGGGAGCCATTCTGTGACACTGAGACTCCATCTATCGTCCTTTTGTCGAAGCAGGTGCCCGGTACAGCAATATTTGGACTTCTTCATGTACTGCAGCGGATCTGCTAATTGCGGCTTCTCCCTTAGCTCCGATCTTCGTTGGCCTTCTTGCCACTGCTGACGAAGGCTTGTCCTCAGAAGACATCTCTCCAGTGGACGATGCGTAGTTTGCATTGCTCTGGCGATTGTCTTGTTATCGAGCCAGGTTTCCGTCACGTAGCACATCGCAGGCAGTACATAGGCATTGAATATCGAGGCCGTGAGGCCGGCATCCTTGACCTGTCCAATCCAATCTTCATACCTGCCACATTGAGCTCGTTCAGCATCTCCTCGACTTCTGCCGTGCTGGCAAACATGAGAACAATATCTTCGGCGAAGCGAAGGTTGCTGATCCGTTTACCGTCCACAAGGTAGCGTTTATCGTCCCAGTTCAAGTCCTTCATGGCACCCTGGAGTGCCATTGTGAATAGCTTAGGAGACGTCGTGTCTCCCTACCATACTTCTTTCCCGATAGGCACTTTAAGCCTTCAATCGAACAACTGGATGGTAGTCGATGTGTTCGAGAAGCATTCGTCGGGAAGTCGGGTGTAGGGCAATGGTATACCAGCATGCACAAGCGCGTTCAGAATGGCGTTGATTTCCACAGAGTCGAACGCTTTCCGCTAATCCACGAAGACAAAGACAAATGGGATGTGGTATTCGCCGGCTGCTTTCGATGAGTTGTGAGACAGCCTGAATATGCTAAATGCAAGAGTAATCCTTGCGAAACCCTGCTTGATCTACTGGCTGATATTCATCCAAGCAACGCTCCATGCGGCAAAGCAATATCTTGTTGAAGATCTTGTACACAACCGAGATAAGACTGATGGGCCGATAGTTGTTGATATCCTTTTGCTGACCTTTTTTGAAGATTACAGCTGCTGTCGCGACTCGCGACCTTCGCAGTCCACTCGGTCCTCCTGCGGGCGTTCAGGCTCGCAGCGCGCTCCGATGAGGCGCCCATCGCGCGGCCTGTCCCGCCCCACCGGCATCCATCCGCGGACGGGGCGCGGACGGGGCGCGGACGGGGCGCGGACGGGGCGCGGACGGGGCGCGCGGCGCTGCTGATCGGATGGAGGGCGACCCTTCCAAGAAGGGTAGCCAGGGCTGAGGGCGCAGGGTACTCAGTACAGTGAAGCGCCCGGCCCCTCTGCGTCTCTGTCCAATCCACTCTGCCGGCTCTACTATGACTTCATCACCGCGTCATCGGCTTCTATCTCTATCCTGTTGTATCGGCATATGGTGTGCGATAAATCTGTGTTGGTATTCGGTGAGCTAGCAGAGGGAATGCGGTGAGTCCGTTCATATCGTGTTGTCTGGTATTGCTCTTATTATTGTGGTTGTTGGTTCGGGGTCTGTTGGCTCTGCCTGAGGAAGCCCCCCGCACGGTCCGCGTGGAGAGGCAGGGCGCTCAGGGCGGAAGCCTGCTTGTGGCCCTTCACGTGGACACTGCGTGGGCAGTGTGGTGTCAATGCCACGCGATCAACCAGTTCATTGGGTAGTGTTTCTCCCACGGTACATACTGGCTGCAGCACAGGGCTGAAAGGGTACAGTTCAGTGGGGAGTGAAGGGAGGGACCCAGGGATTTCTCAATTCAAGAGTGGCACTTAAGGGCATGGGACCGTACACCTCCCCGGGCTACTCGGTGTGTTGGCAGCTTCGGTGCTCCATGGCGCAGGTTGGTGTACCACGTGTTGACGGCACAGCCGCTGCACTGGGGCCGCCGACTTGCGACAACCGTTTTTATTCCTCCCATGAGTCCGGAATCCTACCAAGATGAAGGTAGTGCTTGAAGTGCTTGGCAAGAAGTAAGCAAAGGACACTTCCTTCCCATGAAATAGATCAGCAGATATGCCGTCTGGCCCGGGAGCAGTGCGGCTTCATCCTTCTGATGGCATGAGCAACTTCTGATTCCAGAATGGGAGGTGCTTCCTCAATGGTTGGCCTCAAACATTTTGGGACAGTGATGGAAGAGCAAAACAGGTCTGTGTAGAGTTCTTGAACGATGGCTTCCATCGGCTCTACGAGATGTTTGCGTTGTTCCATCCTTATCCATAAGAGCTGATATTATTGCCTTCTGGTCGCAGAGATCTCGTTTGTGGCGCTTTATGCTTGAACCTTTCCCAGCAGCTTCTAAGAACTTCAACCTTCTGTAGGCTTGTATGGACCCCCACACTGCAATTCGGCAGGCCTTTGAGATGGTGACTTTTTCCATATAGGACGCATTAGAATCCAGTTTGACAGCTCTTCTTTGCTCGAAGAGTTTAAACGCATGTGCGTTAAGTCTTGTGGCAGACGGTGATGCGACTTCCCAAGAGCTGCTAGCACATTCGCTCGACAGTCCTTTGGAGAGAAGGTCGTAGTCTTCCGATGGATCTTCAAGAAGACTCCAATCATACGACTTTATTGCATATTCCAACAGCGCAGCACGGAGACGTCGAACAGACTCCAGCGTCTGTTTGTAAGAACATCGTCAATCTCCGAACGTATTTCTCCATTTGGGTTTTCCATCGCCGATTTGAAGGCTTCTTGAATATAGAATTTCCATGGAAGAGACGGCACGCGGATAGGAAGTCTATCACGCGCTTTCCGTTTTCGTTCCTTGAGGAAGATCCATGTGTTCCTAGCCTCCATTCGTCGTGATCGTTTGTGCCGACGGTAGCGTCAAAGTCCCCAAAAACAACTTTGTAGTAGCTCTTCTCGCCGCTGACAGTCCTTTCGAATAGCTTGTGGAGTTCCTCCTTTTCTTCTTCTGTGGCGGCAGATGTTGGAGCATATCCATTATTATGGAGATCCTCCCTTGATCTTTGGTTTCCAGACGCAGAACAGCTACTCGCGGACGGATGATCTTGTAAGAGTCTACAAGGTGGTGCACTCTCGAGTTGACGAGAAATTCAACTCCGCCAATATTCTTTCTGTCCACCTTTGCGCCGACGATGGGAAACTCGTTGCGGTCGGTCCTTCTTATGATTTCCGTTCTGCATTTCGTTTCCTGCAGGGCGATAACGTCGTATTTGATGCTGCGGCTTCTGTAAACCAGTGTCCGAAGATTCTGCTCAGATGCGATCGTACGACAGTTGTAAGTGCAGACGATTAGGTAGTTTCAGTGTCGTGGTGGGAAGGGAAGGGGTTTCCGGTAGTCCGATTCCATTGACGTCCTGATAGTTTAACTCCGAGATTAGATAGCCCTCGCCAAAGGTGGATTCAACCACGTAGAAGACCACCTCCGGCGCGCGCAGGACTGGGGCGGGGGTTTAGTTGTTTGAGGCTTGGCGGTGGTCTTGCTGCTCACATGTTCTGGCTAGGTATACAGCAGAGCCGCCCATACACGACAAAGCGTCGCGTACAGCGTCACTGTTGGCGCCGTTAGTCATCACTAAAGTGATGTCCACCCCTTCACCGAGATGATGTGGCACATGAAGGGGCAACATAGCAACAGCAATAATAATTCGCGAACTAGGTTGTGCGAACTGTAATAGGTTATGCGAACGAGATCACGATCCGAGCAATAGGTTAACAACAATGACCGGGTTAGTACACTGAGTGGCGCCTTATATAGGGAGTTTTGACCACCTGTGGTCACATATAAGAAACATTTTTCTGCCGTCTTCAATTCTTTTTTCTATCGCTGCGCAAGACGTGTAAGTCTTCTACCAGCTGAATGGTCCCTGACGAGATCAGCGAACATTTTTAGCGCAGTGTAATAAGGATGTAATCTTCCAAAATTACTTAAAATCGAAATTTTTTGTTGACATTTAGATTGTTATAGACACCATGATTGTTTGATTGTTGCTCTACTTTCATGGTAACCGAAGATCTAGAGCAGTAATCGTTCGCGATGACGCCTGTCATTCGGAAAGGAGAGGAAAAAGAAAACAAACGACGAAATCACACAGAAGCATTACCACATTCAATCATCGCCTGTCAAGTTATGCGAACTGTGGGAGATGGGAAACCGAGATCGTCTCCACGTCAAGTTTCGGCGATGGTTGAGCCGGAGGTAAAATAGATGTCGAAGTCTGAGTTAGTGTTGATGTTGGCATTGTATATAATGTTGAATAAAATATACATGTCTTCACACTCGGTTCGCAAGTGGATGCAGGGTTATCTGTGCCTACCGGCCTGCCCGCTTGCTCACCCGGAGAACTTAGTCGCCCTTCTGCACTGTTAATTGAGGAACAGACAGAAGGGCTCTAGGGAGTAGCTCAATAACGGGTAGGGACCGCTTCCGGATCCGGTTCCACGGTGGAGACAATCTTCTCGTTTTCCAAGTGTGTCGGAGGAACAACCTTTTCCGGATCGGAGTGAACTATTCCACGAGACAGTGCATCGGCTTCTGCATTCGCCGCACTCTTAGCGTACTCTATTGTCAAGTTATAGTGCTGAAGCTCTAAGGCTCATCTAAGCACTCTACCCGAGACGTTGTTCCGTTTGAAGAGGGGAGTGAGGATGCGTGGTCTGTGCGAACGATTGTATGGACTCCATACACAAAGTATTGGAACTTTTTAAGTGCGAAGACAACAGCAGGACCCTCTTGATCTATCACATGATAGTTCCGTTCGGCTCCCGAGAGTGGTTTAGAAGCGAAACTGGGTGTAAAAATCCGTCGCTTTGCTCTTGGGCCAGAACAGCTCCTACCCTGTCCGGCTGGCATCGGTGTACACGTAGAATGGATATGTCCCATCCCTAGCCTGTTCTATGCCCGGTTGGGCTAGTACGGGTTCTTTAACCAGCCGTTCCTTGATGAAAGGTTTGCCGTGCTCTTCCGACCATTGGAAACGAACATTGGGGCTCGTCAAGGCATAAAGAGGCTGGACTATGTTTGCGAACCGCAAGATAAACTTCCTATAGTATCCTGTCTTGCCCAGAAACGTGCGAAGTTCCGCAATGTTCGTGGGTCGGGGGTAGTTGACAATCGAGAAGAGTTCAGGCAGGCCCAACTTTGTCTGGGCCTGCCTGAGCTCTTCCCGAGTAAATAACGTGGCCAAGAAACGCTACGTGGGGTTCTAGAAGCCTACATTTCTAAGGTTTCATCCTAAGGTTTGCCGCTTTAAAGGCTTGTAGGACTTTTTCCAAGACAGCGTAATGACGCTCTATTGTTTCTGTCGCAATGAGGACGTCGTCGATGTATACTGCCACTTCCGGGCCAATAAGGTCGCTTAAGACGTGTTCCATGAGACGTTAAAAAGCCGAAGGGCGTTCGTTAGACCGAATGGAATAACTCGGAACTGGTATAATCCAGCAGTAGTGGTGAACGCACTAATCTCCTTGGCTGTATGCGTCAACGGACCCTGCCAATATTCGCTAGCCAAGTCGAGCGCTGTGAACCATTTGTTGCCCTTTAGATTCTGCAGGTGACGTCTATCGTCGAGAGGGAATAGCAGTCCTTTTTAGTGACCTTGTTGACTTCTCTGAAGTCAACACAGAGCCATATCCCACCATCTCTCTTAGCTACTAGGATTATTGGGGAAGCCCATGAGGAGAAGCTCTCCTCTATTATCTGCCGATCCTCCAAGCCTTTGACGATGTGCTCCACTTCGGTATGAAGTACCGGTCTCGTTTTCTGCCGAATGGGCATATGTCCCTGAACATCTATGTGATGCACAAGGAGGTGGGTCTGAGTGAGCTCCACATCAGAGAGAGCGGACGCATCCTTGTATTTGTGAATAACTCTCTTAACCAGCTTAGGAAACATCCCTTGCTGCTTATTTTCCCTCAGAATATCCAGGATTTTATTGACTCTAGCCGGCTCCGGCAAGACATCTGCTCGTTTAAGTTCAAGCACGTTTCCAGGAATGTCGGCGGTCTTTGGGTCGTACCACATTCCGATGACCAGTTGCCTAACGGCTGTATTTTCCGGATTGTCCAAGGTTTTTTCTCCTTGTTGATGACCGATATGACTGTTGCTACGTTGGTAATGCGGGGTAACCCAGACCCTATCCGGCTGTCTTTAGACCATAATATTTTATCACCATCTTCACCTGGATGGGTGACTTCAATATTAGACTTACCTGTCATCATCACGTGGCCCTTTCCGCGTGGTTGGTTCGTTCGGTTTTCGACTATTTTATTGCGTTAAGTGCTAACCCGAGTGGCTAAATTGAATACCTACTCCTAGTGCTTGCAATGCATTAGCTACTAGCTTTATACCTTGTATGTCGATCTCCTGTATGTGGAACTAAACCTTTACATTTTTACCTCCCGCCTGAAGCGTCACCTGGGTATCGAGACGCACTAGAAATTTCATGGGGTTCAAAGATACGTCTGAAATATTGCGATCTCTTGGAGGCCCCAATTAGGTCACCATGGAGTCTAAGTCTTATCCTTTTTCCTTCAAGCACGGGCCCTGTGTCTATCAGAGCTTTAGCCGTTGTGGCTATTATCCGGACGGTACAGTAGCATGGCTTGCCAAGTGTCTTCGTCGACGTCGGAACATCTGGTACTGCTATGGCGGCACATCATGATTCGAGAAGCGTTGCAAAAGATTGCTTCTGAGTACTCCTATGGGGTTTAGACGGCTTCGTCAGTGCCGAATTTTGTAGCCTAGTGCCTCCCGGCTGCGTATCCTGCGCGCTGTTCTGTCTAGCTTACTGCTGCTTCTGACTCCGTCTGTTGTTGTTCCGGTTTCCATTTGACCATCTGGCTGTAGCTCTTGGAGGACGATTATTGAGCCGTCTCTTGAAGAAGCTTGATGGGCAGACACCGGTCCGCCGACGATTTCTGGGTGTCTGGGTCGCCTTCTGGGCTATGCATATCCGCTCGAGCCGTAAAGCTACAGTTCGGAGTTGTTGAACACCTGGCCCTCCGGGACTTCAACTGTAGCGAGCATGTAGTACTTGTCCTTCCAATGGGCTAGGCACTCATACAATTTGTTTCCTAGCTGGAAGTCCATTGCCTGCTCCGGCGCCATGCGTCTCGCAATTTGCCTCATGCGACTCACAAAGTCCGCCACAGATTCGTCGTCCTTTATCCGGAGATTTTTCCAGTCTATTTCGGCTTGAAGACGTTCACCTGGGGTTCTGCGAGCCTCCTTCAGAAGTTTTACGACGGAGTGATAAGAACTGTTTGGAGTTAGCTCCGGTGCCGGTATCTGTCGATTGTTGCTCTGACGGTTCCTTCTAAGTGAGTCAACAGTTGTTCTTTCTGTCCTCGTCACTCCATAGGGTCTCTAGGTACTTCACTTCTAACCAGGGAATGCCGTCAGCTTCCCATGGAACTTCGGATTGAGATCTACATCACGTGGTAGACCAAATTTGCTAAATGGATCTCCTAAGCGAGTTATGGCCGGCGGAAGCCGCCATGCCTTCCATGTGTTAGGCGCGCTCAATCAGCATTGGGCGCAGTATTGAGCGGTAATCAGCGGTTTGGCTATGGACGCTGTCAGCAGCAGCGGTGGCGCAGTGGTAGAGTGCTCGCTCCAAAGGATTGGGTTCATTGGTTCGGTTCCCGCCGTTAACGGGTTTTTTGCATTTTGTGATCTATCTCCGACGAGGACCTATAATATCATTTTTAGCACATTTTTGAGCGAACGGCTAGTGGTGACTTGCATTTACGTTTACATTTACAGGATGTTTTGTTGCGATCAAAACTCCTGTAAATGTGTTCAAGCATTGTTACTAGTAAGGTCTTCAGCTTAACCGGTTCCATGCTGATATCAGCGGCCGGCCCATCCCGTATCACGGGTGGGTGCTGAGAGACCTCGAGGATATCGCGGATGTTACGTGCGGTCAAAGAGCGCCGGTGGTGTAAGGCGAACATCGCTGCCCGGAAAGCAGAAGATGCGGGTTCGAGTCCCGCCTGGCGCAAGAGTTTTGATCGCAACAAAACATCCTGTAACAACATATAGCCTCTCTACCAGCCGCTCCAGGCTTAAGCAAATGTGTTCAAGCATTGTTTACATTTACGTTTTTGCATTTCCGACTCCACCGACACGACTTCGGTCGAAAAAAATTTTTTTGCTGAAACTTCGTCTAGGGGGTTATTTGGAGTGCTGATCACGAATCTGACATCCGTTTTTCACGATTCGGTCGGAGACCACCCATACCTTTAACAAGGGTGGTCCAGGAAGAGTCACCGATTTCGCTGAAACTTCGTCTAGGGGGGGGGGGGGTTATTTGGGGTGCTGAGCACGAATCTGACATCCGTTTTTCACGATTCGGTAGGAGACCACCTATACCTTTAACTAGGGTGGTCCAGGCAGAGTCACCGATTTCGCTGGGCACTAGTTAAAAGTTCCGTGTCCACCGCCACGACTTCGGCCGAACGGCAACGGTATGGATGGTATCCGACCGAATCGCTAAAAACGGATGTCAGATTCGTGATCAGCACCCCAAATAATCCCCCTAGACGAAGTTTCAGCGGAATTTTTTTATTCGACCGAAGTCGTGTCGGTGGAGTCGGAACTTTTAACTAGTGCCTTTACTTTTTATTTATTATGTTTTTAAGTTTTGTTGATTTTTGATTTTATTTTTACTTTTTGTTTTGTTTTGATTTGAATTTCTGACTTGCTTCACGTCATGAATAAAACATTCAACCTGAAATACGTTTCCGTCTTCAAATAGATGTAAATGCAAGTCGCCACTAGCCGTTCGCTCAAAAATGTGCTAAAAATGAGATTATAGGTCCTCGTCGAAGATAGATCACAAAATGCAAAAAACCCGCAAGCGGCGGGAACCGAACCAATGAACCCAATCCTCTGGAGCGAGCACTCTACCACTGCGCCACCGCTGCTGCTGGCAGCGCAGATAGCCAAACCGCTGATTCCCGCGCAATACTGCGCCCAATGCTGATTGAGCGCGCCTAACACATGGAAGACATGGCGACTTCTGCCTGCCATAACTCGCTTAGGAGATCCATTTAGCAAATTTGGTCTACATATCTGTGATCAGCGTCTCGAGCTCTTTCACGTGATATAGATCTCAATTTGAACTCCCATGGGAAGCTGACGGCATTCCCTGGTAAGCAGCGGAGGAAGTCCTCGACGGATGAAGTCCCATCGTAATTTCTTACGTCTGACCCCGACTGGGTTTTCAGTACTTCTTTTAGTGTGAATAGGACATCCTTGTTTCTAGACGAACAACTACTACAGATATTCCTCTTGTCGTTTGGTGGTTGGACGCTTAGGCTCTCGAAAGAATTACCCATCGGCCATATCGTGAAAAATTCCTGCATGTCCGCGATGATGCTCGCAACCTCTGGTGTCGGGATGGCACCGCCTTCCTGCGTCGAACCTGACCGGCTTGATGAACGGGGCTGCAAGGGGTATTCCGATGCGCCAGAGTCTGATGAGCTCCTCGCCTTAACTCTAGACCTACCTGGATGTCGGACGGAGGCGGAGTCACTGGCCTCCCCTTTCTCCTCATGGTCCTCGCGCGCTGTCGGCTTTTCCTGCAATGTTACCGCTTGTCGTTCCAGTTGTGCAATTAGCGCATCTTTTTCCGCTATCGCTGCTAAGATATGATCTGTTTTACTCCGCAGAGCGCACGCGATAACATCTAGCCGCAGGCGACTATCTGAAAGTGATGGCAGCTTTTGACACAAGTCCTGGCCGGATAATCCAGAGATTTGTCACATTTTCGCTACTAACTGCGAGTCTTGATTCGACTGCACAAGCGCATGCTTGGCCGTGTCGGCCGCTTTTTTTGGATTTCGTCTAATATGCTTTGGCGTTTTATCTGTAAAAGGTGCGTCGCATGTTGTGACTACGATTTGGATCAAAGCTGCTACCGGGTTTACCTCCTCGTGGGCCGCCTCCGGCTGCTTTTCTTCAGGACAGGCTCCCAGACTCCTGTGTGCCTCCGGTTCCCGATGAGGTAACTCCAGGCCGGCCCGGCTGAATGCATCCTGTAGCGCTCTCTGCACTATCTGCGCGACCGCCTTCAGCATACGCTGATCCCACTTCTGGTCATTGTCTGAAACATGACTTGCTGAAGTTGTGGTCCAGCACTTGAGGGTTGGATTGACCCCATGTGCAGTTATGAGAACCGTGGAACATGGGAAACCGAGTTGGTCTCCATGACAAGTTTGGCGAAGAGGAGGTAAAATAGATTCCGAAGCCTGAGTTAGTGTTAATGTTGACATTGTAATGTTGAATAAAATATACACGTCTCCCGACTCGGTTCGCAAGTGGATGCAGGGTTATCTGTGCCTACCGGCCTGTCCACATCTTCATCCGGAAAACTTAATCGGCCTTCTTCACTGTTAATTGCAGGGACAGGCAGAAGAGCTCTAGGAAGTAGCTACACCGGGTACATCTACCGACAGGTTTTCTTACTTCTGTAGGCTCTCCCTAAGCTACCGGTAACCGATTCCTACTTGACAACTCAGAGCGATTACCTAAGGTCCCATAACGTTTCTTTTGCCGCCCCTCTCAGGTACCAGACAGCTGAACCGTATATCAGACTGTATTGGATACCGTTTGTATTATAAAGTTTATGATAAAAGAAAAATGCAAACGATAAAAAGACGGTTCAACAAATTCAACATAACGCGACGACGAATGCAATAGTACCAAAATTAGATCAGAAGTAAAAATGTCACGTGAATTGGTTAGTATCCTTCTGGAACTCTCTTACGCCACTAAAGGTTCTTGCCGACCTATCCCGTCAAGACAGAATCAGGAGCGGGTATACAACTCCTGAAGATGACTACTGAGGGGTGAGTTGGGTGCCTAAAGCCGTTTTGGGACTTCCCTTTATTCTCCCTCAGAAGAGTGGATCTCCACCCAGTAGGTAACCCTGTAGTGCGTGAGAGCTGTGGTTGGCCTACAGCATAAGAGAAGGTTAGGCTAACAACAGCAGGCCGAATAGGACCGATGCCGAGTGTGCCACACGCAGCCGGTATGAAAGTAGCTTGACGGGGAGTAAATTTAGTTTAAATCAGGCCAAAGGATGAAAGTACGCGGGAAGCGAATTAATCCGAATAGTGAGGTGCACGACCAAAAGCTCACACTCCCCCCCCCCTCCCTTAACCAAAGTGGGATATGGAAACGATAACTTCAGTGAATTCAATCGACCAACAATTCACGTGCACGTACGCGTGCTCTCGTTAACCCTCACGAATCGACGTAGCAATGAGATAAGTACCTTCCCCACAACGAGAGATCAGATGAAATCCAAAACAAAAAGAAGTAAATGGCCGAGGGGCCACGCCGGCTGTACCCTGTCGACGATGAAGACGCACCTACTATTTTTGGAACTCGCGTCGCGTGCGCTCGAGTCTGCGCAGTGAGGCTCCCGCCGAGTTCAGACCCTTTAAATCGCTCCCCATCTTCGTTCGGACGGGCCCGGCCATAGAAGAGAAGAAGGGTTCGGGAGAAAGAGTACTCTAATTGAGGAGGGTACAGACATCAGACAGATACAGTCGATATCGGTCGGCAACGGTCAAGGCGCGTCAACGGACAACTGTCCAGGGGGATTTGACACGTCATCTTTACCTCATGATCCCTACTATAATGTCTCCTCCAAATTAACGGCATTCCAAATTTGCCAATGAGAGCTTATTTATGCTGCGACGTTATGATTCATTAAATTTCACACTAGGAACAAAAATCAAATCGAGAAGCAGTTAAACTTGTCAAGCGTTATGTTCTCCTTTATTGTATTTGTTTTTTTTTGCAACGCGCAGTACAAAGAAGTACAACACTTAAATGAATAATTAAATATAGACCGCCCTAAGGCCCGTTTATACTTCGACGCCGAGCGACGCTACGACACGCATTGTGGCGACGAAATATAAACAGGTCTTAAGGGAGATCAACCTGGCAAAAGCAATCCCTCTTAGATCATCTGGTCAAATCGCGGCCTTCTCTGCTGGATCACATAGTCGAATCGCGGACCATTCTCCCATGCTCGTGGGGCCTCACTTGATCTCCTCCAAAATTCGGCGGAGAGTCCAGATCCTTCCCTTTGCAGCTAATCTTTCTCCGTGGCTTTGTAAGACGTCGACGAACTTCATCGCTCCATTGCAACAACGAAAAGAGGCTATATGGTTCCCAGTACTTCAATACTGATGACCCGGTTTTTCAGTTTTTCGAGTCCATAGAAGTATACTACTAAATAACGAGGAGTTTTTGGATTTAACTTCTTAATAGCGCATTTATTTTCGATCTTAATTTCGATAATATTAAAGGGTATGGGAATATTTCAAGCATAACTAATCAGCTTGCAAAACAAACCACTGTTCGGGAATTATCAGAAAAAAAAGAATAATAGAGGCAACAAAAAAAAAAACTAAAAATAATACACATTACAACATTGACAATTTCCTAGAGGACATTAACATTAGTGATAACGAACTAACATGAAAGTTGCTGAAGTACATAAAAAAAACAAAATGCTCAGAGAACAAGAACTAAAACCACTTATCATTCTGAGCCTTAAGCCCCTTAATTTCCTGCACACTTACAGACAGAAAACCAAGTAAATTGTTTTATGCCCACTTACAAGTGCTAAATTTAATTTACGTAAAAAATGTCAAACCTAAGAATAAAAATGGGAAAAATACATTATTATGGAACATAAAAGAAAGGTCTTCGACCGGATTGACTTTATTATCATTTTTAACAACATAATAAGAGCTACGACCGCAAGATTTTCCACAAATGGTACGATTCCCTTCAAGACTGTTTACACTTACCCTCCACCTATTTTCATTCTCATTTTCAATTATAACCAGCTCCTTAAGAATATTATTCTAAGTAGTCATAGCTGTAGTTTTTACGTATGTTTAAGACATACGTTTGGAAAAACGACCGTAGAGAAAATGACAACTCAACACAACATTCTAGTGTCCAAAATGGATAAAACGAAATCTCAACACAACATTCTAGTGTTGAGGAAGTGTGATTTCAGCAAAACGTTTAAATAAGCAAAAAGAATTAAGCGGGACGTCATGCTTGAGGGGGACAAGCGTTCTACTCCCTCGTCCCTCTGGCCCGTCCACCCCAAACCCTAGGCCTGTTCGAGAGTCAAGTAGCTGCTTTACGAGATAGTGGAGACGCAGACATTTGCCACGCCTCTGTTTAAAGGGCGGGGGTAGAACGCCACTCCGCCCATGCTTGAGTGTAAGAAAACAAGACAACGCTTTGCATGTAAAGTAATTCAACCTAAGGTTGGACCTACGTTTCCCGTATGAACTTTTGCCTCTCGTTTTTGAAGGAAGAAACGAAGACAGTTTTGAAGTGTCAATGCTAATGATCCCAGCGAGCATTTTCAAGACGACACACATATCCCTGAGCCCACGATGAGACCGCATTGTACTCAAACTGTAGATACTTATTTCTTATTTGTGCTCTAGGTTCTCTAAAATATAGAAAACTACGTGCTCAAGGCATTCATTTCTAATAGTATGCTTGCAAATTAAAAGCAGGCATATTGTTAGAAATACACATATAAAATGGATAGTATCTTTAACAAATTGGTTGATACCTTTTACAAATGTCGTTACCGGTAATTTAGATATTATTAAACATCAACAGCTGAAAGAAATTATGAAAAAGGATACAAAATATAGACCGGGACACGGTAATGACAGACAAGACGCATGCAAAATACAGTGGAAAAGGTAATAAAACACATAGAAAAGCCCTACAAAATTCCTTTACACAACCTAAAGAATTCGCAGTTTTTTAGCACTTCTTTCTCTTTCCACTCTTTTCTAATTATTTAGAATTAAAGTTAAACCGTTATATATTGAGATAATGTAAATATTAAGGTCCATATTCCATATAGACAAATTTAATAACTCAAAATAAATTCTATTATCCGCTAGACAAACCACCCAATAATTACTAGTTCACTTGTTGTTAGTCAGCTTGATGAAGGAGATGGGCATTATATCTACACAAAATTAAATACTTATAACAAACTCCCAATTATTTTAAAGCATAAGCTTTTCCACGATCCATGCGTTGATGCTGGCGAAGATCCACCCATTATTTAACTTTTATTTTCGCTACCTACATTCTGCAAAACTCCAATAAAGTTTCGTTTCATTACTGTTGCTTAAAATAGTAGCGTTGAGCCTACTGCTTTAGAGCTTTGCCAATTTTTTTCAAATCTTAAACAGCATTTCATTATTTATGCATGTAATGTAGCCAACAACTGTAGAACCTTTACAACATACTGAGCAATCAATAATGGTAATATCACTGAAAAACAATAATATTAGAAGCAGAAATATTAAGCTATATTCAACAGATTTACTGATATGTTTACTAACATACCACATAACATCATAATTGTTAAGGTGAAAGATCTTTTAACGCTATGATTTAAAAACTCTTGTAAAAGATTCGTTGCTAGAAATTGGGAAAAAATGTTTTCTACAGTTAACACAATTGATGGATGCAGATTCTATATTGCAATAGATCTATTGTATCTTATTGAGTACTCAGAAATAGTTATTGTATGTTCGCAAACATTATTTATAAACAAAATAAGGGAGTTCCCTAAGGAGATAATTTTAGCCTTCTTCTTGCTACTTCGCTATATCTATGTTCAGGTTTGAATTTTCTAGAAGTATTAGAGTATTTGAAAACCAATTTCTACACCTTTTTATACCATTTAGACATATAGATGACCTTCTTATAGTTCATAATTATAACGAATACTATATCGATCACATTTTAACTATAGTCTACAAAATACACTCATCTTAAAGAGCACCTAATAATCAGCCGAAATGTAATTATTTGGACATATCTTTGGAATTTATAAATAACGTAATAAAAACCATCCTATACAACAAGACTACTTTAGTTTTAAAGTTAACAGATTCCCTCACAAGAACACGGAGATTTCAACTATTATCAAAGGGAATGTTATTTTCGAATAGGTAACACCTGCTCTAAATACACTTTTTTATACACTAAAAGAACTCGACAACATAAATACTTATAAGCAGTGGCTTTGATAGGATTTCATGATTGCTAACCTACTTAGATGTTTATACAAAAATAAACAGATTTTTTATAAGTACAATATTAACGATAATTAAAATAATATAGTACGTACAGTTGAGACGCTATGTAACAGCCTTGGAATTAGTTACAAGTTGTCCCAACGTACAGATCAGGCTTTATTTATTATAGTTGTTTTTTACTACCTATATTACCCTTTACCGCTATATACACAGCTTTAATGTCGCGCTTATTATAAAATTCCTAGGAAATTGCTTATTAGATGGTTTCTTTTTTGAATAACAATGCAAGATGCCTTTCTTCTGTTCTCCGCTTCTCCTACATAGCTCCAGTCCCGCATTGTTTGCGCTGACTGAGTATCAAATCCCATTTTTTCGCATTCGCTTGGCCTATTATTGCATTTGATCAATAGTACCTTCTTTTACTTACTGTAATATGTTTTCCTTTTTGTCACTACCTTCAGTCCCTCCCTTACCCCTCACTCGGCTCCTGGTCTTTACTTCGCCTTTCTTCTATTCTTTTATTTCTTAAGGAATTCGTTACGGATTCGAAGCAGCGCTTGTTGGTGTGCGTGAGCTTGCTCACTATGTTTTTTGTTCTGTTAGTTAATTTCAGTTTTGTTCTGATTTTTTCCATAACTTCTCCCCTCTTCACTGATGGGCCACCAAGGAGATGTTATGGCAAAAGGTTTGTTGGAAGGTAGTGGCAAAAAAACCTTCTCAACTCAATATAAGTTTACTCAATGTGAGTCAAATGATCAACTAATATAAATCATTTCAGACCTCATCAGCTTCTTAAACGGTTGAATTGAAAACGGCGCGAACGGGGCGTCGACTACATCAGGCGATAACGACGATCAGCTGTTTATTTTCGGCTCTCCCATTTTTGCGTTTCATCGTTCATTTCTGTTCTTTCCTCGTGTGTTTTTTTTTGCTTCGTGACGATTTTGATTTTTGATTTCAGGTCGCTGACCATCGGTTCCGAGGCGAAGAACCGGACGAGCCGGACTTCAGCCGAGGAGGTCAGTGCTTCTTCTAGTTTTAATTTTTGGTAGTGGTTGTTTGCAAGGCTTTATCGTTGTGTGTTCCAGTAGACGTTGTTTATGACATGTGTTTCAGTTTTTGCTTGTTGGTGACGATTTTTATTTTCGATTTCAGGTCACTACGGCCGGTATTGCCATCGCCTCTAGCTTTTGGTAAAACTGTTCATATAGGAATAGGCAGCTGTCCTTGTATCCCGGAATTTATCACACCTACAGTTGACTACATACGGCGTTGAATTAAGGTTTTCCCAAAACTAAAGGTTACACTTATCCGCCCCTTACAGAAATATTTGCTGCGGGTTATACTTCCCTATTTGCGAAAATTTCAAAGCATTGGGTGCAACTAGAAATCAGTGTTCACTCGTGGTGCCTGAAATGCACGTTAGATCACTTTTATTAGGCAGTAGCGGAAGTTTCCGCTGGCTTTAAAGCTTCCTGGCTTAGATCAAGAAAACGATAAGGCAGAATTAAACCGAAATTTAGTGGCTACCATAGAAAAGACACTTGACAAGAAATAGAGGTCCTGAAAATGGCACAAATCCCTGCAAGGAATAGAACATCGTTCAGAGGAATAGGTGCAATGCAAAGAAGAAATGGTGCTTAGCAGTGCTAAAAAGAAATTGAAATCTACGATCCTTCAGAATCGAATGTCCTTGAGTACATCGTCCCAAGTGAATCAACCTAAACAGCTATTCACGCTGATGCGGGAGCGCGATCCTCAACGAGGCTCGTTATTCTTAAGCACCAGTTGGTCACGACTAGAACGATTACAGCACGACGCGTGTGCGTCGAATACTCAGCTAAGGCATCTGTTATACTCCCGCGGGAGTATCCGCGGAACGTCCGCGGACCAATGGTGCATGGCGGAGGCGGGCGTGGCTAGGCGCGGCGATTGGCCAGGTAAGGAGTCTCGGCGCGATTCCCGCCCTTCCGCAGATGCTCCCGCGGGAGTATAACTCAGGCCTAAGAGATGGCGGATTCGCAGGCGACCGGAGTTTGCGCAAATAGCAATAAGTGCGGGAAGGAAACAAGAAGGGGTCGTCAATTTCATCGCCGTTCTCGCCGTCGTATCGTCGTCGTCACCGCCTGTTGCTGAGCTCCTCAGGGTCGTAGGTTGTATGGTTGTAGGCGAGTAGCCCCTTTGCATTTCTCTTGACTTCCGGGGTCAAAAACGGGGGGGGGGGATTAGTGAGACGTCTAACAATATTTTAATAGATAAACGTTAGGCCTACACGGCATTGTATTGCAGGGCCTAACTTCGTAGTTTCTAGTTAAAGTCTTCTATTCATTGTGTCGGTTGTAGTACGTGTTCCGATTTATTTGTGTTTGTTTCCGTTTGCGATTGAGCTGTTTTTATTAGTCATTAGTGTATTAGCCTCGAACGGTCAAACAAAATCATATCTACCCAACTATACTGACTTAGCCGTTTTAAGTTCTGTACTCTGTATATTCCTTTTAATACTGTCGCTAGTCGTTTTGTTGTTTAGCCGAATAAATCATTTCCCATCTCCGTGTATATAATTATGGGGCCGGCCTGGTGTTCATTCCCACTATTAATTCGCCAGTGCGGCACTAAAAGCCTTACCCCTTAATGTCCTAAAATATTTTTACCGCAAGCGGAATTACCTGAAGTTCTCCCATGAGGTAGAGGAGTAGTGTATGGCTATTACGAACGTCATTCCAACCTTGTAGGTACAGTGAAGAGATTTGCGTTCTGTCCGTCTTTATTTGTGGGATTAAAGAGGTAAGAGAGGGAACATCTGACGCAGGCAAACAAACGCAGCATAAGCGCTCATTGTGGAATATCTACGCGTACCGGACAATGTGCGTTTGAATTTGGCAGAAGTTCGTTCAGCTGCACAAATGCGTTTCCCCAGCCTTCAATATTTACTCGGGCAGCGAGGATGCTTCGGTCCTCACTTATTTTCTGCAGATTAACCCATATCTCACAGTTTCAGTAGCACAATGTTCTCCCCGTTTTCTTCGTATAATGCAGCGAAAACCGAGAGGCAGTTTTGATCCGTTTTCCTCACTGACGAATGTCGATTAGGTGTGGTGATGAGGGAAGCTTAAAATATTCTCAGGTTGAAGCTGGTACTGACAGAGTAGCTGAAACCTTGTTTTGATCATTCAATGCAAGCTTCCTTAGCTGAGCCGAGCACTTGCTGTCTTGGCCTTTCTTTTCTTTTCTGGCGATAAACGCCGGAAATGTGCCGCGGCGTTGACAAAGAGCCAAGAACGTTTCTAGAGCCGTCCAATTCAATTTTAGGCCACGAAAATTAGGCGCCCCACAATCAACAACCAACATCTTCCCGCTCACAGACACAGCTGCAGGAGCACTCCAGTTACTACTCATTCATTTCATGACTCCTTCTTCATTAGGTTTCGAGCAAGCATCTTTATCTCTATCTTGTGCTAAGCCTCGAAGTGCAGTTTTAAATCATTGTACACCAAAAAACACGCGTAGAGAAGTGAGCCTCTGGAAGGAACTCACATATTAGCTTTCAAAGAAAGCAGTTCGACAGCAAAATTTAGTAGAAGACGAAAACCAAGAAAAAACAGAACAGGACCGAAACAGCTTACACCGCCTCACAAAAGAGCAACTGTATAGAGAAAGCCGGAGGCGATGCAATGCTCCTTTCGAGCATCGGTGCAAGGATTTCCCTAACTGGCGTGTAGGATACCTTGTCGTCTTATGGTTAGTTGTCCTTTAACGTAGTATTGACCATAAATACGTGCTTAAATTAGTTTGGTCATATTTTTTGAAACAAGCTCAAGCGAATATTTCTAGGCAATGTTCACTGCAACTGATCAAAAATTGAACTGCATGGCAGTTCCTTTATATTCATCCTGTTTGCAGCTTCAAGGTCTTTGGGAGACTCCAAAGACCTTGAAGCTGCAAACAGGATGAATATAAATATCTGTTGGCTGGACCTTTTTAATGCGCTTCTTCATAAATCGCAGGGCAGTAGTATTGGTACATCCCTTTCAGATCTATGGACTTCGCACATCATCTTTTATCAATGCTGGCGAAGTTTTTCAACATTATTAACGGCGAACCGTAAATTATGCAATGGTTCTTTTTTTGAAATGTTTTTAAGCGTAAATTGATAAAAGGAAGGAATCCTTAAAAGCAAAAATATAAGGATGATTATGATAGTTACAAGATGATTACGACATCCGAGGGAAACCACCACGAAGTCTCGTTTATGTGTTTAGTTATTCACACAATTATTCATTTATTATATTATCCACGCAAGAGGGCGTGGTACGACCGATATATGTGTAACAGAAACGAAACCGAAAAGCCGAGAAAAACAGAAATAAGCGAAGAATCTTAGGAAACCCAATAAGATCAAGGTGGGATTTCCTTTAACGGAAGTTTCAAATGCACATCTCGCCAATCTTTTTCGAAGATTGTCACGCCTAACTAGTGAAGAATTCATCTCACTCAGGCACATATAGGTGTTCCTGAAGGCGAGCGGATCTGCGGTTGGCACCCGAAAGGTGTATACGACACTCTCTTCTCTCTTCTACCTCTTGACAGTCTCAAACCAAAGAATGCAAAAACTCTTGCTTAGGAGGTGAGCTTCAGGTGCTACAAAGTTTCGTCAAGAAGCGTATGTTTTTAGAGTGTCGATAGTTAAATAGATTTTGCCGAAAATTCTAAAGTACAAGAAACATTCTTACTGAAGAAGCGCTATAAACGCAATAGTTCAGCACTTTCGAAAAGACAAATGCGTCTCCCCTACAAGAATTAAAGATTGTTGTTCTCTACTCCACATTTGGTGTAAACATAGGCGCACAACACTTAGGAATCGCAAGATCTTAGACGATTGAATTAAAGATTGTGGATTCGTTGGTTTATTTACGTTTTATTCATTTATTGATTTATGTATTCAACACATGGACCGTAGCCACACATAGAAATACATAGCTAAAAACAACATCCAAGGCGTGACAATAAAGTACAATAGAAATAGTACAAGAATCATCCGATGAGGTTCATTGCAAACGCAACAGTAGATTCCTGAAACCACGCAAAGATAGACCCAAGGCATCTTGATTTGCATTCAGAATAAGGTTGGTAGGGTTAACTCCGTTAACTCCGTTATGCTCCTGTAGGTAAAGAGTTGTTTTGCCTCGCGATTTCACAACCGCTACATAGGGTCTGAGTTTGCTCCTTTTATTTCTTGTCAAAGATGAACCGAAAAAGCAAAGTGGTTTAATCGAAACCGTGCCTGTGAGTATTTTGAAAACATAAGAAGATCGAACCTTTTCCTTCTACTGTGAGGACTTGTAAAGACAACATTTTGGCTCTCTCAGCGCTACTTGGTATCTGGTAGTAATTGATGCCGTAGCATCTCATCATAAGCTTACAATTAAAGCTGTTTCAAACACTCTCCTGAAGTCTGATGTCTTTTTTGTAAGGTTGAAGATGGTGGTTCCGCACTCCATGATGGGCCTTACATATATGTATGCCTTTTATGATCGAAGAAGAATATGAGGATGGCCATAAAAAGGTTTTAGATGCGATAGTTAGTCTTTTTAACTAATGCTTTGTAGTGCAGGCTAATCGTCCGATGCTGCAATATAGGGCTTAAAAAGTGCAGGGGTTCTGGTTCAACCTACTGGCAATCTATACGAAGCGGAACCGTAGTTGCTTCTGCAGCTTGGTGAATTTACGTAGTGCCTTAGGCGAAATCGCAGAGCCAATGTTCGTCTCATGTATCTTTAACGGTTACTTTACTCTCGGTAAAAAACAACTCGTCCGATTCTCAGAGCCCCTCCTCACCCTCTTCGACCGAAGAAGGATGGGAAAGGAAGCGCTGGCGTGCCTTTACCATCGAAATCTACCGTCCGCTTTTTAAATCCGGCGCAAAGATAGGAGGCGAAGCCCATGGGCTTCGACCGCCTTGAGCGTAGCAGTCGGATATGGTGATGTGGAATTTCCCAAATTGTACGCAAACTGACGCATGCGTTAAATTTTTTCGGTAAATTTTCAACGACTTTTTGAACGAAGAAATTTCGCGTTAAAATCGGTAAATTCCTTAAATAACTTCCCTTAGCTGCAGTCAGTTTGGCTGCATTTTGAAACGTAAAAAGCCAGTTCTCTTTCTTTATTGATCTTTCTCTTCTCCATCTAGATGCACAATTATATGACTCTTCATCTTCACAACAGAATAACATCTATCAACATCTATCCGTCTACCAACAATAAAATCGCTAAGCGAGAGAAATTATTAAGATTCCAAAACCACCTGTATCAACAGTAACAACGAGACTTCTAGAATAACAAGAGTAAAAGTGGTCTGACGTAATCTACAGTATTTGTTTTGTTTATTATTTATGGCACGCATTTTGTGTAGTAAATAAATAAATAAATAAATAAAAGAATTCTTTCTATGCCTAGTTCGTTTCTCTTGTGGAAACTGTCCAGCGTCTGCTAAGATCCATAGTGCTATGCACCATAGTACGGCTAAACGTTTCTGCCCGTTTTCATTTATCCCAACAAAGCGTTTCCCAACAAAAAAAAAAAACGTTTCGCTGAGTAGACTTTTACAGCCCTAAATTCTTCTATACCGCCACAATTGTTTCGGAAAGCCACAGAATGTTTCAATGCAGAATTCATATCAGCCAGTGACTGCGGCGAATTTTTTGGTACAGTTCGTTTTTGGAAGACATTTACAAAGTCCACAGATCTGCTTGCTTCACAAAATGATTCCTTTGGTCCGAAGGTTCTATTCTCACTCCAGACGACAGCACTGAATCAAGTAAACCGCAACGGACCGTCGACCGCATTTTAATCGGATCGGATTCTACTGCATTTTGCATTTTGTCTTTGCCTCACAAGCAACCTAGGTCTCATCGTTAAGCTCTTTCTCCTCTGTGTTCCTAAGGACATCCATAAGAAACACGCGTATTTAAAAGGCCGCTTCTCGGCCTATACTAGCAGTTCATATTGTCTTATCCCTCCTAATTCCTCCGAATAAAATTTACCACTGCCTATCACCTCTTACGACGTTTCAGCAATTGACAACTCTGATTTTCTTCTCAAAGCACTTGATACCACAGCACAGCACATTGCTTTGCTTGACTCTGGAATGTGTTTTGGATGGGAGAAAAGCGAGAAGAAAGTCTCTCACTTTTCCCCCATTTTTGTGTAGCGCATTTTTGACTGATGAACGGTAATATAGTAAATTCGCAAAATAGACCAAAAAATCCATAGACCTGAAGGCAATTTCTTACTAGAACCACAGCTGCGCCTTCAAAGATATACCTTTTTCGTAGATCTTGAAAAAATCATCATGCAATGGACCACATGAAAAACACCAGTTTTTGGACAACCATATTGTTATATAATAACTGATGAAAAGCGGTCGTCGGCTTATTCTCTTCTTTTTTAATTGTATTCCTTTTATACAAGTGTATATGTTCTCTGCATCACATGTCTACTGACTGCGCTTCTCCCAAAAAACTCTAAGAGAGCCCTCGAAAAAGACGAAAAGCTAATCAAAATCGTTGACATGCACACCACGAAATTCAGAAAAAGCGAAGCAAAGAGAGTGCCAGCAGTCACGCTCTATCAGAGGCGGTGGTCAACATTGCCGTAACGTAGTCCTACAATCGTCACCTGATGCTGCACGAAGAACTCGAAGAACCCATCCAGCTTTCCGATAAACTTCAAGAGAGGTTTTTTGTCCCTGTTTCGCTTCTTACTCTTATTTTTAACTTAATTTTGTATTTCGTAGCGTTTTCTTCGCGTGTTCTATGTATTTTCAATCCCACTTGGGAAATGAATACCGCAAAAAACTATTAAAAAGTGACTGGCTTGGAATTATAAAAAACTGTCGTGTAGCAATTAAGAAACGATCTAGGAAGTCCGAAACTACGAAACGACTGCATAGAAAAGTGAGGTGCACGAAAGTATTAGGTTGGAAAAAAGTCTCTTCACACTTCGAGAAGTTTGACCGTTCTCCTTGTAAACACACTAGCCAGTATTGATTGCTGATTTCATAATCCTATCACAATTGCCTACCGTTCGCACGCGGACACAGGCCAAGACCCTTCCTGTACTTCGTTATCTATCCAATGTTCCGGACTCAATGCCAGCCGTTTTCGGCACGGCATTCTTCATGAATTCATTAACAGATATACAGCACGTCAGGCAGCCTACCAAACTAACCATATATATGGCTTGGAATCTACTACTCATCGCGGCTGTTGAGTGGTTCGGAAAGTTTTTAAAGGGAGATTATTCACTCGAGGACAAGGCAAGGTCAGGAGGGCCAACTGAATTGGACGACACGGAACTGCTCCATCTTCTTCGTACCGATAGTAGGCAGACGGCAAACGTCGACTGGCAGAGAAACTCGAACTGTCTCATAGGATAGTGGGATAGTGGGAATCCATCTGAAGGGTCTTGGCTTTGCATGGAAATTTAGAGTTTGGATTCCACATGCCCTGTCAGACACTCAGTGCAAAACCACATGTTGCGAGACTCACAAGAGAAACAATAATGGAGCTGGGCTGGGAGGTAATGCCACACCCATCGTCTAGCCCTGACCTCGCTCCTACCGACTACCATCTCTTCCATGCTCTCATGCAAGAAATTGGAGAAAAATATTTTGAAACGGATGAAGACCTCAAAAATTGGATTCAGCGATGGCTCGACTCCAAAAGCTTTAAGCTTCTGGAGTCGTAAAATCGCTGAATCCAATTTTTGAGTCGCTTTAAGTCGCCTTAAGCGAAAGGAATTAGAAAAGTACCCAGTCTTTGGAGAAGTGAAGTGGAACAAAATGGAGTTTATCTCAATTGATTTAACTCTGTAGTTGTGAAGTAATAAATCTCTAAAAAAATGAAAAGACTTTTTTTCAACCTAATAATTTGGTCAACGAGCATGAATCCAATTCAATTTCAGATTCAACATTCACATTTTATCGTTCCAATTTTAGTATATGTTCAGGAATGAATGTGAATTCACATTTTAATTTCAACAAATCGCGAAATATGAGGGCGATATCGACTGCCTATTCCCACAGATTCTAGAAAGGGTTTTCTTGGAATCGCAGCAATACTGCGAAAGCTTATCCAAAAAAAAATCGTCTAAAATGCATTTCCATGAAGAAGAAGTAAAATTTCGAAAGTAGTACCTAAATGTCGTTAATGCAATTAAACAAAATGTTCGTCGTAAAATTTTGTTAACAACTTTTAAAAAACTCCGGTAAATCCGGTAAATCGGTAAACGTTGAACGCACACTCCTGATGCGTACGTGTAGTGCAAGTTGCAGCGAGAGGGGCCTAGGTGAAAAGGGTCGTCACTGGTCAACGAAAAGGGTAAAACCTCGTTCACCGGTGGGAAATGCCGCGTCACCTCGTACTGGTGTTTGAGTATTGATGGGCTGCCCACCCCCCTCTTCCCTGCATTGCGCCTATAATCCATCACGCTGTCCCTGAAGGCGAACTGTCCCAGTCGAACTTCATAGAATGAGGGATCAGTGAACTGAAAGCCTGTACTAACAGTCCGAATTGGAACAAAGCACGAATTGATCGACTTCGGCCGCCTGCAGATGCACTCTACCGCACACGTGGAATTTCAATCGCATCCCGATACAGAGCCACCTCAGCACCTCTCTTCGGAGATTCTACCAACCTCCGCTTTGTCTACCTTCGGCTGAGCTCACCATCCCCCCCCCCCCCCAAAAAAAAAAAATCTGCTATCTCGCCGGGCTGCAATGCAGTTCGACGTTAAACGACGTTTCACTGGCTGCGGATTCATGAAAATTCTTGAGGATTAAGCAGCTCCGCATGTCTTCCGAAACTTCTTTTAACAATGACCTGTCTGTGCTCTTGCTAGCCTGCTAACTACCGTGCTGTGAAAATTTTAAGAATTTACTCCTTCTTGTGCTAAGACAGAAGCTCACTAACACATTTTGCTCCATCCTTGCAGGTGCTACTCACGAAAGGACTGACATGTGATTGAACGGCTCCCAATGCAGGTATCAGATAGCATTTGGTTAAAATTATACTCGTGACTTTCGAGCCACTCGATTCGTCCCCGCCTGAATTCCGAAGGATGTGATGGAGGCGAGAGCAGGGTGTTTGTAGTAGAATTCTCCTGCCTAGCTCCTAAATTTTTCGCTGCTCATTTCCGCAACATGAAGACAGGCGTTGTCGCGCATAGTCATGTTCCTGTTCTGGGATTTACGTCTCATAGCCTTGGTTTTCTGAAACTGGGTGGCATGGACTAACCTTGGTCCCATCATCCAGCAATTCCCAGTGAAGCATTTCTTTTAAGTACTCCAGCACCACGGAAGGACCTTCTATTCGTGTATTTCAGCTTTTGGTGCCTTAGGGAAGGTTTTCGATATAGCTGAAGGTTCTTTCGAGTGTGGTTCATGCAGAGAACATGGCTTTCGTCAACAGTAACAATGTACCTTGAGAAAGTCTTTTTTGGTGGACATAGTACACTGCCGGATATAATTTTAGAGGTACTCAAGTCTTTCTTTTTTCTCTCAGGAGTCGCAAATGCTTTAAGAGAATTTTCTTCACATTTAGAATGACGTAAAGGATCAGAATATAAGCAAAGAGAACTGCTGTGTTAAAGAGCAGGAGTCTTGAGAAATCACTACATTTTCCTGAAAAAACATCTTTCTTAAATAGTCGCCATCTTTAAAGCCACAAAGTAAGAAGATTCTACATGGGTCACAACATCAGATCTTAATAAGAACAAAAATTTCAATAATCCAAAGAACCTCCTCGATGTTCAACCTGAAGTGATCTGAATGACAAAGTTAGTCATGCCTGAAAGCAGCTTGAGCGTCCACAATCAAGTTTTGAAGCTCAGCACTGGTCCCATATTGCTTATTCTTGGTGTAAATATAACGCACAATATGGCCTCAGATGGTTGCAGCCACCCTTTAGCACTCATATGAATCAGGGCGTTGTCCTACAGAAATATAAAGTTTCGCTGTCGACTTCTCCTCCAGAAGGGAAGGAGACCACGTTTCGAGGCAAACTGGTACTGAGCCAAGTTCGTCTTTTCCGGAACGAAAAGCAGTTGACCTCGCACAGTCGAACAAAAGGCTGCCTACACTATCATTCCGCCACCTCTGAAGTTACGACTTGGAAAGAAGAGCTCATCCTTCCTCAAATCATGGCAATAGTTGCGAAACCCATCGGGTCCATTCTGCATTGTTGAGACACGAGTCGATAAGATGGTCAGAGCGGCCAATTTCCTTAGCAGTGCAACGGCTGGTCAGTTTATCTGTCGTCAATGAGGTTTTCTCGAAATCCGAGAGGCGATTTCCTGTGCCCATCACTGACAAGTACAGGTATAACAGGTACAGCAATGCAGTGCGGTATAACAGGCAGTCAGAAGCGGGTTCGACTTAATATTACTTGATGGCTCTAAAATTATGACAAGCCCCAGACGCTGTTTTCCATGAAAATGAATTTTTTCTACAATTGGTTTCTTCACCAGGCCAGTTCTCTTCGTTATTTCTATGCCTTCTCTATGTCCCACTACCCTTCAGCGGATTTTCGCAAGGCATTTGCAGCTTTTGCAAGTGATCAAATTTTCGAGTTGCTGTCAAATTATTTCCAGCAGAGTATTAGCGACTTGAGAATAGTGACTTGACATGTGTTGAACGAGGACGGCTCAAGGAGCCCCAAGATGGCAAATCTTTGCGGTACCTAAGGATCTCCAACTGTCTAAAAGTGCTTTGACTGCATCCAAGTGTTGCCGCCAATAGATGAGTTCTTGAATTTGGGCGTGGCTTTGAGGGTTTCATGCAAGTTGTCTTCTTCCACAGCAGAGGCACCCAGAGTTGCCCTTCGAGAGAGACATCTCCGGCTTCAAAGCGCAGATACCAACAAGAACTGTGGAGTAGTGAACAAAAATAACCTCCTGGAATGCAACACACATATTCAGCCACTTCAGAATCTGTAGTAAAGCCGCCAGAGAATTGATCCAGTAGCACTTTGTCGACTAAAGATGGGAACGAAGAGATTATACGCAACAATTCTGAAAATGTATTCACTTCTGTTTGCAATCCAAAAAAAATCACTAGGAGCGGCCTCGTACTCAGGACGAAGTGGTCTTGCAGGAATTCATTATAAACTTAGGTGCTGCTCCTTAACAAGGCCATTGTTAATGTGTTCGTAATCGGCAGGGCTTTCCTTCCATAGAAGCTTTGAAAATGCTCTCTAATCACATCATACAAGACCCCGCCTGCGAGACCTGCTAACAAGTGTATTTTCGGTCCACCTAATAAGTTATATGTGGATTCCGCACTTTCTGTCCATTTGCCACGCAGATTTTTCATCCGATACCCGTTTCACGAAACAGGCAATGGTTTTAACAATTTTACGACAGAGCGCAGAGCGAATGCTATAGCAGTGCAGAATAATATTTGCTCATGAAGGTTTCGTGGATAAATGCCGGCTATGGTTGTTCGATGGGAAAGGGCAGATGCCGACGTCATGGTTTCCCCCTGAAGCGGCCTTCCCTCCTAAATGCGGAAAGGTCATTCAAATGTACTTCTAGCCCTTAGCAGTATGCCGTCCTTCTCAGAAGGGATTAACATTAGCTCAGCGGTCCCTTCGAACGAAGACTTCAGGCACCGTTTGTGCTGTTAAGATAGAGCTACAGATGGAGCTACTTTATTCGGATTGAGCTTCTGGAGTTTGCGATGCACTTCTTTGTCTCTTGCCCTTACCGCTGTGACCAGGCTGGATTTGGTGTTTCCAGTAAATTTTAGAAAGCTGAGAGCGAGGTTGACGCCAGCGACTGTCATGTGCTTATCCTTTTACTGGAGCACACTTTGTTCCTCAAATGTGAGCTAGTTTCAAAGGCTGATTTGGCTGCTCTTCTCTAGCCGCAAGATTTCCAAAGCAGGTAATCAAGATGAAGAAAGCGAGAAAGTACCAACCCTAAGGGGACAACTTTGTTGTCGTGGACGTAATGACAGCTTAGGCTGCTATCAATTAACGAAAACGCGAGTGACACTAGCGTAGTGTTGAGGCAGATCCGAGACATGGTGGTCGACAACAGGCGCGCAGCTTAGGACCTTGCTTTGAATCATCTCTGTCTCATTTTACATTGCTCAAGAGGCAAGGAGTGTGCACGAATTTATGCGCAAAGTAGTGCAGCACGTTGCTCCTTCTCAGCGGAAAAGGGCCTTTTTAGATACGAATCGGCACATGAGAAAAAGGCGAGTAGCCTGTCCTAAAACCTGCAGTCCCGCTGATCCTGGGCGAATTCACCCGCGGGTACACGAGGTATGCGGAATAGAGATAAGATAAGAGACAGAAACGCAGGCCTCATCGTAGGTATCTCAACGCCCTATACCCTCCTGTTAGTCGTTGACGGATCGGGCCCTGGTCTCCTGGTTGTTTGAGATGCGCTAAATGTTGGCAGCATATCGGCTGGTCCTCGCATCTGAATAGAAACAGAATGAGTGGCGCGCCCACGGAGAAGCACTGATTACCGCCCACATTTACTCGTACCGTTTCGTCAGCACGGGCGGCTCTCCAATGCCTTTGTTGTTGTTGTTCCTCACCGTTAAAAAAGTGAAGTCTGTAGGAGACACGACAGACTGCTTGCATGTTTGATTGAATCGTAGAGGTGAATATGTTTTGTAGGGGATTAGACAAAGATTTATTCAGGCTCTGGAAGAACGCGACTCTTACTTGCAAAAATTTTCAGCTTTTTTGTGAGCAAGCTCTGGGAAGAGTGTAGATTTTTTCCCTGCTTCTTTTGCTTTCTAAAAAGCAGGCTTGAGAGACAGTCTGATTGCAGAGCAACGCGGAGTACTTGACGACATTTTTTCTTTGCACACCTCGTTAGACCGCCAGTGCAGAACGGAATCGCTGCTTTCGAAAAGTAACATAGTGATGTACCTATGCCCTTGCTAGAGGAAGCTGACAGCTGACAGAAAAAAGCTTTCAGCTTTCTCTAACCTAGTCCTAGAAAATGTGCTATACATAGTGGCTGTCTGTATTTTCCGTAAACTAATGAAGGGAATTGGTCTAGGTATGCATTTAAAGTGAATTTTACAGAATTAAAGTAAACCTCAAAGTAATAAAAAAGAAATGCCAAAATCGACTAATTGTTTTGGAAAATGTCTTCAGTTTTCCATTTGCTTAGAAAGGTGCGGTTATGTGTAGAAGCATTGCAATAGTTCAGCCCAGTTTCCCCGACTTCAAGTCTGAAGTAATTCTCGGCAATGTCACTACCAAATGGATTCAAAGAATTTTGAATGGGAGGGCGAAGGCTATTCAAGCGTTTTTGGAGCGGGTGCTGCGACACACCTAACGGTGTGTTTTACTTTATTCTGGACGTAGCCCGAAGACTACGTCTAAAACAGCAAACAAAAACAAACACAAAACATCAGCATAATTGAACCAGAGAACAGCAAATGAAAAAAGAGCATCATTACTTACTGGATAAAACAGAATAAAAGTGAATCAAAAGAAAAGAAAATCAGAACACCTCTGCCACAGCCTTACTTGCCTTAGCTTTAAAAGTGCCAAGAGTCAGGTGTAGGAAGTCCTCTTTGAACGCCTTATTTAAGAGCATAGCAACCCTATTACAAAAGAATTGTGCACTGACCTGTTTCCTGCAAGACGGGCGAGCTTGGTACCTTGGCATCGCTCTTTATCCTAAGGGGAGCCTAAACTTGACAATGACCTTCTGTCTAAGCACGTTATGTCGAATGTGGAAATATAAGGTCTGTTTCTGCTTTTTTGGGCATCCTTTGTATAGCTCTGCGTTCTGGTACTGACTACGAAACAGGATGGTGATTTAGCCAGTCCAGGCTGCTCAGAGCTTTCATGGCTTTATATCGTCCCGAGCATGTGCGATAATAGCCGCTTCTTTAAATTGTTCACGAGCAGCACCTTCCTTCTGATGGTTCCGTTCATTGCTCGTGCTTAAAAAGTCGATGCTTTCCCAAAAGATCCAACTTGCCTGCTTGAAATTATTCTTTGGAACGTTTCCATGAATAAACGCCGCAATGCAATGTGTGCTGGGTACAGGTTGAGCGGTGTTTTGTGACTGTTAAGTTCTCTTCAGTATTTCTTGGATTTGGGTGAGGCTTGTCAATTTAATGGTAGGTGCTCGTGGTAAACCTCAAGAGAGCAAGCGGTTGGTATATGCCGCAGCTTTTAAACAATTACTATTAGTTAATTATGGACAAACTCAATTTTAGTGTGGTAGAGTAGACAGGAACAGACGAACGGCCAAGTTGACCATTCAGTTTGTCCACCTTTTGCGAGGGAGTTGCAGCGATGTTTGGTCACAATCAAAACTCTTGCGATGATGGATAAATGACTGCGTTAATCAGTCTTCTTTGCGATGCGGAAAGCATTCTACTTCTACGGGATGCTGTGGAGGGGATTTCAATACGCATTTGGCCTGTTCATTAATCAGCGGTGACCAGCCGATGGCTAACTCAGTGTTTTAACCTTTTCAGAGAAGTCTTAATGCAACTCACCGCTACCACACGGGGTGGAGGGCTTGATTGGCCCGGGCGGGAGCAGAACCAAGAACCTCGGATCGGATGCGCTTGACCGGCGCCTTCTCCTACTAGCCTACCTCGCTCCACCCTACATAGTGGATACCTTCGCCTATCCCTATCAATGTCGGATCTTTCAGCTGAACCAGGGTAATTACAGCTAATGTGTTTTTATGCCCTCTTCCTATTTTTCTCGCGCTCCTTTTTTTCATGGTCCCCCAACTACTTCTGGTGGTGTCTGTAATGCGTTAATTATACTCTTTGCTTTCATTTGAGTCTAGAACAGCTCCAAAAACTTCATTACTGCAATGTTAGAACCTTTCAAATAGAACCTGCATTTTTTGCAAGACATAATGTGTTTTTAAGTTCGAAATCCTAAAAAAAGCACAAATTGGTACATTTTGCGTAGGTGAGCAGCATTGGTAGGTGGCTGTGCGCCAGCCAATAATAACCAAACAGAGCACAGCCCGAATGCATGCCAGCCCATCAGGGTACCGGCTGAATACGCCCTCTTTGAACGGCATACCAACTCAATGCGGTCTGATTGGTTTAGGCGTTCCCACCCACCAATGCTGCTCACCTACGCGACATATACCTCATATAATCCCTTAACTTCTTCAGTACTTTTACTGTGAGCAAAGTTATCAGCTTCAAACAGTGCTTACAATTTTTTTTGGAAACCCTGTATATGCATCTAACATTTTTCTCTTCACGCTTAATTGTTATTCGTCACATCGAGCATCACCAGGAGGAGATCAGGCTAGCCTGTGGCGGCAAATCCATGTTCTTTCACCTCCTTTGTTGGTGAGTACAGGGAAAGGATGACTTGTTTGTTATGTTCTCATTCAAGCAAAGAGCCCGCATGAAACGAAACCCAGCCCGATTCTTCATTTTCCATTCTTGTGCAATTAGAATTACTGTTACATCTATATATCCATTCTCTTTTACAATTTGGCTCAAAACGGACACCTCTTGGGTTTGTCTGTGCACTCCATCGCAAATCTGCTACCCCTACCCTTTTTCGCTTTTTCTCATCTGCTGGTGTTTTTCAAGAGTTGCTCGCAGATTAGCGTATTTTGCGTTGGTTGGCCTTCCCTCTAAACTGTCCTCGTTGTCCTAACAACAAAGCACATACACGTTGTTGGCTTGCGAGAGAAGCTGAGAACTTTCGAGTGGGAGAACTCTCCCATCATTCGCCGGGTCCGTGTGTTTGGTTCTCGATGCTGCAGCTCGCTGCAGATGACCGTCACCCTCATCCTGCCACTCCCACAGCGATCAGGGCTGCCGTTTGAAAGCCGGTCCAGTTCGAACCGTGGGAATTCCCGTGCCTGCTCGCGTTATTGCGGCCAGCTCCCACTCCCCACCCTTGTCCCTGCCCGACTGCTCCCATTACTCATCCGCCGGCTCACTGGCAGTTCCCATCCGTCTGCTCGGGCTTCCTTCTTCTCCTTCTCGACGACTCACTAAATCCCCCAACCGCTATGCCACTTTCCTTTAGTTGGCCGATGGCCCTCGTGCAGCAATACCAGCCTCCCGTGTCTTCTGTAGGTTGCCTCAAATCAAGAGAAAGCTTCCGGAGTTGCATGGAGACAACACCATATATCTTCGAATTTTGAAGCTCCAAGAGAGTTTGCACCAAACTTGTTTTCATTCTCGTCTAAAATAGAATTCTGATACTGGAAATTGTCATGCACTGTTTCTTCTTGTTTATTTTTTCTAACGCAGAGGTGTAGTCCAAAACTGCGCTCTTGATGCAGAAGTTATAGTCACTTTGTGAGCTTTGCTTCTATCAGTTTTTTTAAAGAAGTCACATAATTCAAGCAACAACGTTCCTAGCTTTTCTAAACTTGAACAATCCGATTTTGTAGGGAGAGGAAGCAAGATGTGGTGTGTAGCCGAATTGAGGTCCCGTGTTGAAGTCCCACGCAGGGTAGCCTCCCTTCCATCCCTCCAATATAAGTGAATAGATAGGAACTTGTCTCGGAAAGACAAAACGGTGCATTCTTAATAGATCGGCTGACACTACAACACATCGAGTAGATGTTAAATACGAGATGAGATTATACCAGATAGTAGATGTCTTCAAGTTGCCTCCACGAAATCATGTATAAGTAGAGTGCGTGGCGCATTCCGATCCGTGACAATCTTGCGCCAGCTCTCATTCCTTATCATGTTGTACTGCACACTATTTGTTACCAGAAAAAAAACTTCTGGACAATTTTTTTCGGAAATCAGAGCACTGACAGTCGGCCAAGCATGTTTGCAAGAAAACAAGAAGAGCCGAAGCGAACTCTTCCTCAGCGTACAATACGGGCACAGCTGCTTAGCGAAACAGAGCACATCTGTCACAGACTCGTGCATTCGCAGTACACTTTAGAGTGAGAGTTTTGTATTCATTGGTAATTCTTGCTGATGGGTAATAAGCAAGACACTCAATCAAAAGCCGCCATTGAGATCCTCTAGGTGGCAGAAAACCAAACTGAAGGCGCTTTGTGCTCCATATTCCTCAGTCCATTGAACGAGGCGGGACGTTCTCCATTGCAGCAGTTCTGTATTCGACTACCATTGAGCACACACTTTAACCGCAAGAAAAATCGCTTGGTGGTGGCTGGAGTGATTTTCCAAGGTGCCTGGGACATATCAAACCGCCACTACGATGTTCGATCGAGGCTTGTGGGTTCTGTAAGGTTCACCACAGCTTGTTCCAACCCCAACTGGAGTGCCCTTCTGCTGCGTTTCTACCACTTTTCTTTGATCAGAGGGTAGCCCAGCTTATGTCTTTTTTAAAACTACAATAAAACTTTGCTAAGAGCTGAAATGGAATTTAGATCAAGACATTGACCAAGCTTAACAATTCTTTATATGAAATAGATGCAGAGTGACTATTCTTCTTGTGGGAAATGAATACTCAGCTTTGTGTGACACTTCTCGCCGTACAACACTGAAGGTTCGCTTTGCTTCTCGCAAGTGATCCTGCCCGAAAATGAAAAGAAACTGTCACCATTGTCTCATTACGACAGTCCTTCGCAATTTCGTTACTCACTGTTAGATTCTAAATAAATTGAATATTATACATACTTGTTTGTAAGAACTACTCCATTGTTTGTCTCCTTTGCGTTGCTGTACATCTCTCTTTTCACTGAATGGTAATCATTCGATTATTACTGCGTTTAATTTCTAACATAGCTGCCTTATTCAAAGTATTAATCAAGTTCTGTTGATTCAACGCCATTTAGAGAATGCCTGTAGGGCGCACGGGGCACAGTCAGATGAGGAGGCGGCTCTCGCATGCACCCGATACCGGGCTCCTGGTTCGGATTCGCCGCCGTGGCCAATCAAGCCTTCCATCACTCCGGGATCGATGAATTGGTACCAAACTTGTCTCGAGCGATGGAGCGCTGACTTGTCCAAGAGCGGCCCACCGCAAATCATCACAGGTCAATACTCATTCAATGCCCTCCACGACATTCCGTAGAATGATATGATATGATATTTATTACATAAGTAGTTACTTATGTAGAATAGTTAGAGGAATATACCAAACATCCACCGAACAATAAAACAGCAACTAAACAACTATTGAAGTACTAACAGAAATACAAAAACTTTAAAACAAACGTTAGGAAGGATGAAATACAAAGCGGAGTGAGAGAAACCGAGAAGGAAGGCCACGTAACTAAGGAAAATGGTTGACCACACCAGACTAAACGACGTTGGACATCAAGGAGCGATGCTATTGAGGATATGTTTTTTGAAGGTACCGTAGCTTAACATTTTGGAATTGTTTTTGGTAAGTTTCTCAAACAGCGGCAACGTTCTATTGGCAAAAAAGAAGCGACGGCAATTGGTTCTGGCAGGCCTTATTTGGAGTTTCTTGGCCCCTCCCCTGGTGGTAGACGGTCTAAGTGAGAAAAAATCCTCCAGCTTGATGCCACAGCTACCGGAAATAATTTTATGAAGCAGCAGAAGATCATTAGCAACTCTCCGTGTTGACAATCTTCGAAGGTTGAAGTTAATATTTCTCTCCGTGCTAGAGGGAATGTGGTCGTAAACAAAACCCAGATGTCTAATCAGAAGCTTCCTGGTAAAATTGTTCTGGACTTTTTCCAGTCTATCAATAGTGGAACGTTTGTGAGGGGAGAAGACCGGAGTCCCGTATTCAACAACCGGTCTGACGTACGATTTGTAGGCTGTGATTAGGACTGTGGAGTCCTTCGTAGATAGAGCCCTGAACAACCTGGAGACTACCGCTGTCGCCCTGTTAGCAACGATTTCACAGTGTTTATCAAAACAAAGATTCCTTGTAATTAGGAACCCTAGGTCATTAACCTCGTCCGTCCTATTAATTGGGGATCCATCAATGTAATAAGAATTTTCAGAGTTCCTCGCACCTAAATGAAGTACCTTTGTTTTTGCTTTTGAGAGCGGTAGTTTCCAATCAATTGTCCAAGCATGTAATGCATCAATCGAATTCTGTAGAGCCTCGGAATCACTACTGGACTCTATAACTAGTAGAAGTACATAGAAAACGTTGCCCATCTCAAAAATGGGTTAATCATCGCCGTGCTTCATTCTTAACCTTTCTCGCCTCACAAACAATAACAATATTAATAGCAATAAGGGCACTTGTTCGTTGTTAGGTTTCAAGGGTTACGGTTGTTGACGGGCGTGGTGGCGCAATTGGATGAAGCGCTGGTCTAGCATGCCTCGGATAGGCTTCTGGCTGTACTCTCGCAAAGTCCAGTCAGGGCTTCCACGCGCCGTGAATCACTACCAGATTTCTTTAGCAACCCCTCTTCACCGGCTGATCACAGTATCAAACCTTTTGTCGACGTATTCATGTACGCTCCAGGGAACATTAACGCCCTCCCAGGGGAAGTGACCGGGTCGGAAGCTGGAAATGGCTATCTATGAAACGAATATGGAATTGGAAAATATCCTCGCTCTGGGAAGCTGAGTAGGGGATGGAGCGAAAGCGGAAGGACCACGTTCATTTTTCCGGTCCCGCTGAATCCTGATTACCCCATGGAGATAACTGCAATGAGGTCGAGGAACACGCGAGCTGGCTGTGCCAGATACGATCGTGGTGGAGCCGAACTCAAATGTAGGCGTTACATCTTCGCTAGTGCGCAGGGCAAAGCGTGCTAAGCTTCAAAAGAAGAGGAATATTCCCACTCATTCATCTGCCATCAAAAGAATCCTCTGACGTCATTTGTTTGTTTGTTTTGTCATTATCTCTTGCGAGATCTTGCTCAAGTGCGGTTCCGCAGGGTGGCGTGTTATCACCAGTGCTCTTTAATATTTACACCTATGAGCTGTCAGCAGTTATCGAAAGCTGTGTGTAACATGCAAGTTTTTTGCTGATGACTCGAAAATCTATGAGGAACTCTCGAATGATAAAGATTCCTCGGTAGTTCAGACATCGATTGACGCTGTTTGCTCTTAGTCGGCTGCCTGGGATCTCCCACCAGCGCTGAACAAAACTTCTGTACTTCGTCTCGGAAGGAGGGAGTCTCCACGTCCGTACACTGTTAATGGATGCGCCATAAATGAAACGAGTTTGGCAAACGATTTAGGATTCCTAACTGACGGAAAGCTCAGTTTGAGCAGCATCGCTCGTTTAAAGCGAGCAATGCGGATCAACAACATTTACGCTTTTTAAAACACTGGTTACAAGGAACCGTGCCTACTCACAAGCCTATGTTCTCCCTATTTTGGAGTACGGAACTACCGTTTACTCCCCTCTCACTGAAAAGAGCATCATGAGACTGAATCTGTTCAGATTAGCTTTACCAGAAAGTTAATGATCCGTGTCCTAGGATTCAACTACAGCTGTATACCTTCAGGTACAAGTAGGAATAAAATGTTAAATCTGGAAGCATTACATCTCATCACGTTTTTCAACATATTATTATATTAGGTAAAGTAAAGGCGAATATACACGATTCTTTATATTTTCTTCCCTCTAACACCAGAGGCAATAGCGTTAAAGTGAATGCAGATAGACCGCGATCTATCTTAAGAGCCGACTTCTTCACAGTACGTGCTAGTATGGAACATTCTAAAATTACGAAAAAGTTTTCTTCAATTCGAGGTGTCAATCATTTAAAGAATATAATTCAAAATTTAGGATAAAACCTAGATAGCTTCACCGGCTCTGGTTAGTATTGGCGGTATGCTATAAATCTGTTTTTCCTCTGGGTTTTGTTTCTCTGTTTGTGCCCCGTTTGTTTCATTTTCATGTAGCTATGACACTAACATATCTTTCACAAGGATCTGCTTGGCTTATAATATTTTTAGCTGCTTTTCGTTTCATGTGCTTAGTGTACATGCAGTAATTGTTAAATGAATCCTCTGGCTCATTTGAACTCCCCCGTTCCTCAGCTGTACTCGTTATTGTCAATGAGTTCTTTTATTGGCCCTGTCTTTCGGATATTACATGGTTTTATTGTGTTCTAGCTAAGGATTGTTTTTCTAGGGCTGTTTGTATCAAACGCACGATTATCTTCGTGTAACAAATCTGAACTAATCTGACGCTGAACAAGATTACGGTGTGTCGGTTGTCTTCAGATGGTCAGCTGGTCCAGCTGGAACGTCTCGAAATGTCTCCATCAGCCACTGTCTCACGGGGCATTAAAACCGACGGATGTTCGGATGCCGATGGCAGCCACTTTCTCCTCGACGAACAGCATAATAGTGCTCTCGATGCGATGCTTCCGAAAGCGGCGACGTGACAAAGTTACGGGATCGATTATTAGAGCGGCTAGCAGAGCAGCACGCCGAGAGCAGAGAGAGGCAGCGAATTTCTCGAAAAAGATGAGGGCACGAGGCACTTCCCGGCATGGCCGGAGACGTCGGCTGGAGCGCGACGTGACACTGCCGTCGGCCGCTACATGATCCCCCCACTGGACACTTCTTCGTCTTCCCCGGCGGTTATCCTGCTAAGCGGCAGGATCCGTCTGTCATTTGCTCATGCTGCTTCGTGAGACTTCCGAACGCTTGAATGTAGAGGGAAGCTTTCGCCACATTCTCTGAAACTGTTACACGAAGATAATCGAGCATTTTCCACATCGCCCCCTAATTCCACTAATCCGCCTTCTTCGTTGAGCTTATTTATGTGTCATGTGGCCGTTTTTTTTCTTCAAAGAAAGTTTGCTTTTTGACATATGTAGATCGCGTAGGGGATGTGGCAGTCGCACTAACCAGCAGGCGTTAGCATCAAGAAATGAAAGGATCTGCAGGATACAGCTATTCAAACGCACCATGCCGTCTCCATTTAAAATGGGCCACGCGTATTTAGTGAAACAATCTGGAGTAAACCCAAATGATAAACAATTCTACTGTTCACTAGGTGGCCTCGAATGCAAAAAGTCATTACGCTGGGAGGAGGTGTGCGAAATCGAACCCTTCTTGATTGAAACACGCAGCCAATGTCTCATTTGAATGTGGGGACGGCAGCAGTCACTATTTCTCGACTCGTTTTTATCATTTTTCGTATTTTTAAATGTTATGTGCGCGGAAGTGGAATTTAATTGTGTGTTTGGCCACACACGACTGCATAATGTGGCCAGTCGATAGGAAGTCATCATTTCGCTGTTTTGCTTAAGCATTAGACACGATTTGGGCCACTATTAGGAATGAACGTATGTAGGTCCAGGCAGGCATCAGGCATCAGGATTGTATGCTCATCCGATAGGACCTTTTTTTAAATTTCTTTGACCTCGTGATCGAATTTTAATTACTACTACTTATGTATTACGCAGCATAAAGCATGCGCTAAATAGAATCTAACTCCAACGCAAATGGAGAAACAGTTCAGAGCCAAATAAATTATCTGAATCAATCCAACCAAACGAGGGTCATTCGAAACCCAGGAACCGATTCCATGCAATCCGCCAGGAGGCGAAGAGTCAAAGAGGATTTGGTGCAAGTTTGATGGATAACTACTAGGCCCCGCCCTATGTATGGGCATGTAAAGATGTGCGGCCGGACTCCATATCTTGTTTTTCGGAGCCACCCCTAGTTTCAGATACGAAAGCATCGAAGAATTTGAAGCAGTCGGTATTGGGATGCCAGAGATTGCCAGAGAGATAAAACATCATAACATTTACGGTAGGCGCGTGTAGCGCAGTCGGAGGAGGCGAGACTGTCGCATGAACCCGATACCATGTTCCTGGATCGGATTTCCCGCCCAGGCCAACCAAGCCTTCCATCCCTCCGGGGTCGGTGAACTGGTACCAGACTTGTCTGGGAAGATGCGCTGATTTGTTCATCGGCTGGCCACCGCAAGTCATTGTATGGCCAAATACGCATTCACATCGCCTCCACGACATCCCGTAGAAGTAGAATGCGCTCGCGCATCCCAAAAGGGATTGAGTAACGCCGTCCTTTATCCTTTATCCTTTAACATTTACGCCGAGATTCAAATGAATGTAATTTGAACAAAGCGTTTGCGGTATACTAGGAGAGAGCTACGGTTGGTTGGTTTGCCCTGATTTCATATAGACCTTTAGATGAAGTTATCCTGAATTTTTTGGTGTACTAATACGTTTCGTTAACCTTGAAACCTATATAAAAACAGGTTTGTAAAGGTAGAGGTGAAAATGATGTAATTCTGAAGCTTTGGTTATGTCGATAAGTCTCTAAGCCAACCGAAGAAGGGCTTAAAGCCCGAAACGTCAATAAAGAATTGACCCAGTCGAGCTTCACTATTACAAAGTCGAATGTACACCCATGAAGCTCAGGGAACCAACGATTTTAAGAAGTCTGAGATTAGAGATAACCTAAAGGACGGCGTTAATAAATCTCCATTGGTACGCTTTTCGCAACAGCTTCTAACAAGGGGTATTATACCCGCAGTCGTCTATCCGTCAGCCTGTCAGGGAAGGACCGCCCAGCATTGTTTTGCAAGGTTTTTAAGCAAATTTCTTTTGTTTATTGCCTTAGTGGTATTATAATGTCCCGAAGCAAGTTTTTTGCGTGGTCTATCATACGATGCACTCAAATGCTTGACGAATATTCAGGTCGTTGAATTGCACAGAGCTAAACACGGTTTTCGTCACAGTGTTAGAGATTACCCCAGCTTTCCTGTGAAGGTTCCTAGGCCATGAGCTACCCAAAAATCACCTGTAGTGGGCCACAGATTTTTTCGCATCGGCGAATCACTATACCAATCGATTCTGCTTTTGAAAGCACTGCAGATGCCTGATACAAGTTTTTGCTGCGATTGAAAAGAGCAGCAAGCGTTTGAACTTTTATCACAGTCATTATCAGCAGATAATCAGTCAGAGTTATGTGGGACAGTCTTCATAAAGAAGCTTATTCCGTCGTTTTCTGTGTCCGATCTTCACCTATCAAATGACCTGTTCACAATCCAGTCAGAACTCCAGGTCACCAACTGGTGCTTGTTCTCCTCGTTCAAAAAATCTTGGAAGTTTCGCTGGTTGACCGCAGCCGATCTACCGGGACGCTATGTCGCATGCGCCTTCCACAGTCCACCTTGCATTTTTTCCATGGGGGAGCTCTTGCTTTCCCATGTTCCCATGAATCAGATTTGCTAGATTTTCAAGTGGCGTGCTAGAGATCTTTCGTTGGTGCTAGGTATAGTTGTGCTCGAATTCCTTTTTTTTCGAATACATGTTTGAATGAATTTCATTCAAATTTGAACATTCGATGCTCGAAGATTCTGACATTCATTGAATCGAGATGGAATATATTGTTTTCGGATTCAAATATTCGAAGCCAATATTCGAATTCGAATAGTCGAATCACATTCGAATTGAATATTCAAGTTGATAATGATCAAGTCGAATGCGGATATTCGAAATTTGTAAGCATTCGGAACCATTTGAATATTCGAAAAAATTTCGAGAGCTTAACTATAGCGCTAGGTCAGCATGGACGTGCCTTCTAAATAGCAACAATTTTCCTTTCCCCATGGCTCAGTATGCTGCGTATTGACAGCTCTTTTAATCGGATGAAAAATTAGAAACGGAAGGTAGAGAGGTGCGTTTATCTATGGCATCTAACGAGCTATGGGCGCGTGTAGCGCAGTCGGAGGAGGCGCCGGTTGTCGCGTGCACCCGATACCAGGTTCCTGGTTCGGATTTCCCGCCCAGGCCAACCAAGCCTTCCATCCCTCCGGGGTCGGTGAATTGGTACCAGACGTGACTGGGAAGGATGAAGCGCTGACTTGTTCATCGGCTGGCCACCGCAAGTCATTGTATGGCCAAATACGCATTCACATCGCCTCCACGACATCCCGTAGAAGTAGAATGCGCTGGCGCATCCCAAAAAGGATTGAGTAACGCCGTCCTTTATCCTTATCTAACGAGTTCTTTGCCTCCCTCAATGAACCGAAAAGTTCACATTTTTCGATGAACTTCACTTGCAGTGTCCATCTGCTGTCATTCTGCTAAAGCATTTCATGACGACCTGAATGATTTTTTTAGCCGAAGTAGTCATGAGGAGAGATGGCCTCAAAGACGATTGGCTCAACTCTGCAGTGTAAGCAGTGAGTTTAACGGTAGTACTACAGTGATTCTGAAGAAGTCTCGTCAAGTTCAAGGACCCTATCAACCCTTTATTTGAGACTCTTCACTGCTGCATTTTTCTTGGCGAATTCTAAAAGGATAAAGGATAAAGGAGGCGTTACTCAATCCCTTCTGGGATGCGCCAGCGCATTCTACATCTACGCTATGTCGTGGAGGCGACATGAATGCGTATTTGGCCATACAATGACTTGCGGTGGCCAGCCGATGAACAAGTCAGCGCTTTATCCTTCCCAGTCACGTCTGGTACCAATTCACCGACCCCGGAGGGATGGAAGGCTTGGTTGGCCTGGACGGAACCAGGAACCTGGTATCGGGTGCACGCGACAGTCGCGCCTCCTCCGACTGCGCTACACGCGCCCTTAAGGAAATTCTAATCTACAGAAAATCGCTCATGATAACGTCACCACGCGATGGGCAGCATGCGTTAAAAGCCTTCAAGATTGTCTCCTCGACATCTTGTTTAAGTGGAATGCACATAGTCAATGACCAGTGCCGTCCCTTAAACGATAAAAGGTAAGGGACGGCGTTATCAATTCGCTTTGAGATGCGCCGCGCATTCTACTTTTACGGGATATCCTTTTCACAATTTTAATTCGTACCTGGCCAGTACAATTACTTGCGCTGAACAGTCAATGAACAAATCAGTGCATTATCCCTGCCATGCAATTTTGACACCAATTCAGCGACCCTGGCTGGCCTTGGAGGAAAATCCGGACCAGCTTGAACACGCGACACTAGGAGCCTCCTCCTACCGCGCTACCATGCGTCCATCGCCATCATTAATCCTTTTTGTTTCTGACTAAGGCCTCAGATGGTTTTATAGAGCTTAAAAGCTGTTGTTGCAGTTTACTTGTGATCCGTGCTCTAGCTCCACGCAAAACTCAGACCTGGTAAGGGGTTTCGTCTACTGCTAGAGCTTTGTTCGCAATCAAGGCTTGTCGAAACAATAGAATGTTGGTTAGACTCTTATCAAGAATACCCTGTCATTTTATTTTTTACCTCACGTCCTGTCAATACTCTCCACATGTCTTTTGTTTACTTTACCACCGTCTATCGCTGACCAGAAATCAAATCTTACCAAATGCACCAGTCCTGCAGCCTCTAAAGGGAAGCAGTTGGAAGAAGACGAAGCAACCTCGTGTTGTTAAGAAGGTTCAAGGCTGAACTTCGCCCGACAGCCAAAAAGAGGCGCTTTGTGCAGTCGACCAGGAGACAAGTGCAGCGACAGCACCTGGCAGCTCCAGCGCACTGCTGCCCTTGGGCGCGATGTCACCGGCGCAACAATCGGGTGTTGGGAGTTGAAAACGGATTTGTTACAACGGCCGGGACGCGGCTGTTCCAAGCGCTTCCTGACCGGCCCTCGTCCAGCACTCTTCTTCCACTACCACGACCCGTGTTCTTCCAATTGTCCCCCATTCACTGGAGCCCACCTGCGGTGGCTCACCTCCTCCATGTGCTGGAAGCGCGCTGGCACTCCGCTGCCTGTCGACAATTGCTCTGCCAAGCACAAGTGTTCACCCTGCTCACGCTCGGAGTCCACCAGTTCAGCAGCTGGTCCTTTTTTGCGCTCTGCGTTAATGCGAGAACTCGCCGTGCCTCACATCTGCGCGTACTACCTTCTGCAAACGATCGCTGCCAGCGGGCATCAAAAATGCGAGTAGCAGTATTTATGGCCCATCTGCAGCCGTTGTTCATGCGATGTGATCGGTCAGCAACACTTTATGCCGAACAGCTCGCCGTCATCTTTCACGACCAGTTCACACAGATCTTCCTCGCTGATGAAGTTGTTCTACCAGAACGTTGTGAAAAGGTTGTCCCAATATAATTTCTGAGAAATTCATTTTATTTAGATATAGGGTGGAGTATTTGAGAACTTGGTGCTCTGAAATAAGAACTTGAACCTGAAGAATACAGAGAGATGCGCAGTTAACGGTCAGAAATGATACGCGCGAATAAAGAGTAACAATAGAGGACCGCGTTAGTAAATTCCCTTTGGGATTCGCCACTTCATCGGGATGCTCTGAAGGCAATTTCAATGCGTTTATTTTATGGTACGACCTGTAGTGACTAGCGGATGGACAAGTCAGTGTTTTATTCTTCTCAGAGAAGTACGGTAGAGCATAGAACACAAATTGAGCCAAAAAGTGACACAAAGTCAGTTCACCACAGAATAGTACAGCAGAATTTGGCTTTTTAAAATTTTGCAAAACCGACTTCTTTCATGATTTGCAAGTGTGAAGCTCTTTTCTCCAAAAGCGATTTAGTGATTCATTCATTGAAAAGGTATTATATACTCCATAAAAATATCGTCCACTCCTTTTAAACAAATTTGCTGTTAGCTCCTCAAAGATCTTTATTGTTTAAGAAAGTTTTCTAACTTGTAGATCAATGATTTTGTCGAAGAATTGAGAAATGATGCGGCAAACTCATTGCAAGTTTTAATACACGAGCCGAAATAGATTTTTTAAACGTTTCTGAGTGCGGCTCTTGCATTTGAGGGTATTAGAGACCTTTATTTACTTGCTTCCAAGTAAAAGATTGAAAAGGAGAAATTAAGATTAATTCGCTTGCACTGAATCGCTTAAACTATGAGTTTTTTAAACTTCCAGTGGCTCGCTGAAAAAAGGTTTCTGAGTGAGGCTAGAGAAGAATTTCCAGTATAAGAGGGCTCTTTTATTGTCTTATAGTCTTAAGCACATTTTAGCAAAACGGTGGATAATTGACATAAACAGTTCGTTTTTAAACAGCACGACCCAAATGATCAAAGAAATGGAAAGCTATTAGAACATGTTGATACACGATGTTTTGTTGCGATCAAAACTCTTGCGCCAGGCGGACTCTTCGCCTTTCGAACATCGCTGCCCGGAAAGCAGAAGATGCGGGTTCGAGTCCCGCCTGGCGCAAGAGTTTTAATCGCAACATCCTGTAACAACATATAGCCTCTCTACCAGCCGCTCCAGGCTTAAGCAAATATGTGAAAATATTAGAACATGGTTTTTGACAAATGCTTCGACAACGGCAAGGAATTTATGCATCATTGTTATGTGGGTTTTAGAGCAAAAAAGTGCCAGAAGGAAGAAACCGCTTCATTTGAAGTGCGTTTCAAGTTCACGATTAAGGTTAGCTGGGGTTGAAGATGAAACCATTATGCTAGTCAAGTTGTTGTTCAATGCTTATGCAGCTCTTACTAGAAGAGTCTAAGAACTGTTGGGAGCGAACTCGACCTAATTTGTCCTTTCTTAATGATCCAACCTGGTGATGCATCTTAAAGGCTCACTCAACATCGTAGAAGTGGTAACTGCATGACACTTTTTCTCAAATTTGGTGGGGTTTGGACCCTCCAACTATGATTGAGTTTGGGCAAAGCCACATAGACATTTTTTAAAACGTAAGCGTGGACCCATTTCCATATCCTTCTCTGAATGCCTCCACCGCAACCAGACCTCGACACCGCTGCCACTGTGTGGACTTTCTACCAAACACAGAATCTTGATGGCAACTGTAGTGCCGCTCTTCGTTTATCCGCCATCTATCTACTCATTCCTCTGCTCAATGCCAGCTTGCTCCTTCTTCCTGAACAAACTTTGAATAGCACTTGCACTCTGTTGCCCAGAGTGTGACAGCTGAAAGTCTAAGAATGAATTGAGAGCTGCACAGGCTGTGCAGCTCTCGCACTCCACAGTCAATGAAGCGTATACTTTTTATGTACGTACGTCAACCACATAATTTTTTTATGTTCGTGGTTCAAACTCTCTGCTCCGTTAGCACTATCGCGGAGATGGTCCCCGAAGCAGTCGTATTCTTCGTCAATCTTGTCCGTCAAGGTATCCTCCCAAAGGCCGACAAGAGAGGTGTAAGGGTCCCAGTTGTTGGTCGTTCTAGAACTCCTCTTCTTGAACTTCGCGGACTTCTCTTCTTGACGCTAAAAGGGAACCTCGCGCGAAGGAGGAGGTGGTCCGATCCCGTGTAGAACCTGGGGTCAACGGAGACGTCGGTCAGGCAATACTTGCGATTGAAGATGATGTGGTAGATCTCGCTCTGGAACTGGCCACCGGGGGTTCCCAGCTTCATCGTAGGGTGGTTGTCTCCAAGACTTCCTAAACTGAAAACTGTGAGTTTTCATGTATCGTCTTGGTTGACGTGATGTTCTCAAAAAATCTTGCTCGTTCCACTCCAAACCGTAGGTTCCGATGTGAAGTTCTTCTGGCGACCCTCGTGGCCCGATCTTGGGGTTGAAGTGGGCGACAATCACCTTGTAGAAGGTGTGATCTTCCTTATAGAACTTCTCCAGCTCCACGTAGAAGGCTTCGACCTCTTCGTCGTCGTTGTCGGATGTTGGGGCATGCGCGACGAACACTGTCAAAGCTGGCACGGAGCCACATCGCTTCAGTCGCAGACGTCCGATTCGCGTCGACGAGGACACCAACGCCGCCTATTCCCATGTTCCTGAACTGTTCCTCGGAACATGGTGTCGCATGTTCCGAGGAACAGTTCTTCTCCGGAGTCGTGGGTGGCGTGTAGGGGGTGGTGCCTTCTCTTCTCGGTTAGTCCGATGACGTCGTACTTGATCTTCCTGGCTTGCATATTCAGGTCCTCGACAGGGGCTTCTGATGTGAGCGGCGTTGTAAGTACAGATCGTCATCCTAGTCCTTCTCAATTTGCGCAGCCTGGATAGGCCCTGAGATTTTAGCAGCCTCCATATCGTTGCAGAAATGAGGGCTCTTTGGGGTCGGGGTAATGAGGACCTTTAGTGTTGCTGTGCTGAGTACATACGGGTTGCTGGTCAGGCTCTGTCGTGGGGCGAAGAACTCTGGGCAGCCAGCCAAACTGCCCGAAGGGACGGAGCGAGACTTAAGGCGGGCTCGAATCGCCTTACGAGTCCACCGAGTGGAAGCTTTTGGCCGCGCCGACACAGCTACAATCCGCGCATGCGTGAACACGTCCACGCCTGCGCGGAGCATGAACATGCCACGCCCACACACAAGGAACACGAGTCGACCCGACACAGCAGGTACAAGGAGTAAATCCCCTGCATTCCACCTGCGTCTCTGGACAGTACAGGATCGCATTTGGTTCGCGATTCATTCCCTATCCACCATCTGTGGACGAGCCACGCAGCCCGAAATCTATATTTACAAGAAAGTCCGAACGCTCTCTAACAAGGAAGATCCAGTAAATGCGACTGACCTACATCTTACCATTAGACCTTTAGTATGGACTCTGGTCAGTATTGGGCTTAACGACTTCAATCACCACTGAATCATTTGCTCGAGCAATCTTCCTGGTGTGACTCTTGAACCTGGCGATTCTAGTTACCTTGCCAGCGGACACTGCAACCACGCGGGATTAAATGCTCAGGAGAAGAAGACCTTACCTTTCCTAAACGCAGCAAGGAATCGAAAGGACGATGCTCGGAGTGACGCGATTCACGCAAGTGAGAGTCGGTCTCAGATTCGTCGACGTTGGAAGATCAGAGATGCTGTGGCATAGGCCAAGTAGTTGCAAATTAGGTGGGTCGGCCAAGTAATGCGCATCGCAGACAACCGCTAAACGAGAGCCGTCACCGACTGGATTCCGCGGGGTGCTAAAAGAACATCAGAGTCCCCACCAACGCTTCTTTGTGAATCTTTGAACGAACGGTATGACGCTCTTCGTGTTTCTCAAGCAAGTTGGATCAACCGAGCACTCTGGGACGCGACATGGGAGAGACGTCGCTCGACCAACTTCATCGACAGGTGATAAAGGTGGTAATACTGCTGTGCCGCTCTTTACAACAAACAGATTACGCCTGGAAGCCTCAACTTTTTTGGGTGTCGGCAACTTTACAGATAGAGAGAGACCACTGCTGGTATGGTTCACCAATGAAAGGCTTTCTTGTCGATGTGTTTTTCAAACACATATTTGATGGGCAGGAAATGCTTTTGTTACCTTCCGTATAACTGCACAGTTAGTAAACTTTTGCAGGCAACACAGGGAGGAAATGTCAAATGCAGAATTTTTTAAAGAGTCAGAACAGAATTGGTTCAGAAATCTTTTCAATTTTTACAAGAGCTGGCCAGTCTCCTTGCATCAGACTTCACCTTCCCCTGTTTTTTTAATCTTGATATCCAGCAGTTCAGTAGAAATGCTGTTGCAACAGCACTCACTGAACAAGCCATTTTGATCAGCTTACCAAAAACTCGCAGTTATTTCGATTATCCTATTCTAGAAGTGGCTCATGCTTCTTTCCAAGCTGTTCCAACCATGAGGTTTCTATCTACCAAGCAATCCTCTCCTAACCTAAAGTTTTCGAGCGAGACAGACCTGTTTCCCTCGATTAACGAGATGATCATGCCCCATCTGTTTGCTTAAACTGAAGTGAGATCAGACTGGCGCTCGGCCGACGTTTGCCCGAGGGATCAAACAACTGCAAACGACAGTTAATCCTTCCTGGCGACTTGCCGCCCCTCCACGCAATACCTACTGCAGGCAAGCTACACCTTTTCGCTTCTACTACAGACAAGAAGACGTTGGAATTTACTCTCCCAACTGCTGTTATTATGTTTCTCTCGACATGCTGTCTCTAGGCGGCCTTCTGTTAACATCCCATTCCCTGCAGCCTCATCTGATCTGGTGCAACTGCTAAGTGGTACTCCATTATTTCGTCGAATAGAACTGGCACATTAATGTTTTCAAAGTCATCAGCACGACATAGCTAAGTGTCTCAACGTCTCGCAGCTGCAGTTTGTTATATTATATCCCAACATATTCACCATCTCCCGTCAACGTTGAACTTTGAAATGATATCAAAGATAAAGCATAAGCCTTCTCGTTAGACAGCTCCGTACGTGGTACGAGCCAAGTATCTTAGTCGTATGACAACACGGGGCAACTTGAATGCGTATTTGACCTGCAGGGGACCCGATGGACAAAACTGTACATACATAATTTATCCTTGACAAGCAATTCGGCGATCTCAGAGGTATAGAACGCTTGATTATCCAGGGCGAGACTTGAGCATTAAATCTGGATCAGTGAGTAGTGCAAGGTGTCGGGATCTCCGACAGCGATATTCGCGTCTTCTGATTTATATCTGGTCCTTAAAATAAATTATGGAACTATTCTAGAGACCCCAAAGTCAATTGGGAGGGGGATGTCTGTATACGTATGTACAACGCGCGAGCTCAAGCCCTATCTCAGTCTCGCATTCTAGCCTGTGGTACGTACTGACCGCAAATCTGATCCTACTATGAGCGGCTTCCGCTGGTCGCTCAGGTCCTTCAGTAGACTATGGGGAGATATGGTACTTGGATTATCTCCATTGGCCACTCTTTCAAAAACTGGACTTTAAATTCTGTAAGGTTGAAGAGAAAATTGGTAGGGTAACTCCTAATTGATTAGACCGGCTCTGAAAAAGGAGATCCAGCCGAGACGTCAGCCAATAAAGCCGTTTAACAATCTCGAGAAGAGCTCAGCAAGACAATAGAATTACTCAGTTATGCCGAGGTTAACCAAGAGTCGATCATGGCTAGAATAAATTCGTCACTTCGACCTTTTATTCCCCGTTTGATTAGCCGTAATGTTCAGACCACATTGAATTGAACTCTGAGAGGATTACGCAGTTACCTCCAAGATCTCAGCATTGCCCTACTATTGCTCGAGACATTCTTTGCTTCTGTCAGTACTCTCCATTTTGTTGAGAGGTAGAACAGACAGACAAAACGGGCTTGTTTCTTTTCTTTGCCAAACTTCAAGTATTTTTCCGTTTACAGAATGGGGAAAAGTAATCGTGTTGTGATTTTTTCCAATAACATTTTATAGTCTTCAGGAAAGTTTTTAAGATTTTGTAAAATATTGGAGCTGCTCATCCTTAACAAACGCTGTATGTCGTTTTGCGCCAAGAGCGGAGAGTCTTTAAAGCAACAAGCGTCAAAGCTAATAGAATGCGTGGTAAATGTAAAATTAGCGGGGGTTGCATCTTGGGATACGAACAATTTATTTATTTATTTATTTATTACAACGCGCGAATCATAATCGCATGCGGTAAGACAACAATAACACATGCGGTAAGGTAACAATAACGCATTAAAATTAGATATAAGAAGCTGGGTGACTGAGCACCGAAAAAAAACGAAAGAAGCCTAACAAAACCTTAGTGTAATTAAACGTTTGAAAAAAGACAGAGACATGTTAACCATGTTCTCATTCTCAGAAAGTAGGGTGTTGACCCCCCTGATGCTCCTATAAATGAGGAAACTTTACCTCATTTTCAACCTTGGGATTTGCAGATAAATTCTGAGATGCCCTCTTCTGTCAGTTGTCAAAGGGGCACAAAAGCACCCTACTGCGTCAATGAAAAGTCTTCCTGTCAGAACTTTGAACAACATAATTGAATTTGCTCTTTTTCGTCTAGTCTGAAGGGTAGACGAAAGACTCTGTCAGACCCACTCGGAGTAATGTCATTACTCAGATGACGACATTTTAGAAAAAGCTTACGGGTGAAGTTATTCTGAGCATTTTCAAGAAATTTTTTCCTTTTTTTGACAGGAACTGAAGACTGAAATACCACATTGTATTAGGTTGTCCCATAAATCTTCGCCGTTTTTTTCAACGATTCACTGCAGATTTCGCCGGCGATCTCTTGCATAGCACTGCATAGCTTTCGAAAGAGAATGACTTGCTCTATCAGAGCGTGTATTGCATTTCTTTTTTCATCATAAATTTTGTCAATTTTTAGGTCGTTGAAGTGAAAAGTGAAAAGTGAAAAAGTAGCCATTTGTTCTCTCCGCTTAGGTTTGTAATTTCTTGCGCAGTTTTTTATAGTACTTTGAAGACAATGTTTTGTACTACAAGAACGTGTGTTAGTGCTATTTGCTCATTTGTCCTTTATTGATTTTTAGGTCATCAAATTGGGACGTCCGAAGGAGGGTGGTTATTTTTGCCGACAGCTCCTGCTCTGTGGTTGGAATTTTTGGGTTGGTGTTATATGTCATTCGAAAGAAAATGTCTTGCTCTATAAGAATATGTGTTGCGTTCTTTGATTTCTTTTGAATTTCAACAAAATTCCAAAAAGAGAAAAATCGCCTTCACCAACAACTCCTTCTCCTTCTTCAGTTGTTGATATTCGACAGAAATCAGCGTAAACGTAATCAGCGCAATAAACGCGACACAAATTCTTACTGAGCAAGACATTCTCTTCCAAACGACATATAACACCACGCAAAAAAAGTTCAACCACAGAACCGGAGTTTTGGTAAAAATTCGGACGGGAAAGTCGGAATTCCCAATTTGATGGCCTAAAAATCAATAAAGGGCAAGTGAGAAAATAGAACCAACACATATTCTTGTAGTACAGAACATTGTCTTCCAAACTGTCTGCTATAAAAAACTGCGCAAAAAATTACAAACCTAAGCGGAGAGAACAAGTGCGCAAATGGCTACTTTTTCACTTTTTCACTTTTCATTTCAACGACCTAAAAATTGACAAAATTCATGATGAAAAAAGAAATGCAATACATGCTCTGATAGAGCAAATCATTCTCTTTCGAAAGCTGTGCAGCGCTATCCAAGAGACCGCCGGCGAAACCTGCAGTGCATCGTTGAAAAAAACGGTGGGAACTTATGGGACAACCTAATACAATGGGCTTCACGTAAGATTTGAAGGCTCTCGAGAGAAGGTTGGTTTTTGGTTTTCAATACCTTAAACAAATTGCAAATTCGGTAATTAGCCTTATTCACAAGTTCTTTATAATGCTGTGCAAAATTTAGGTTCCTGGAAAAATGGAACCCTAAATCTCGTGCATTAGAAAGTTGTTCTAAAACTGATCCATTGAGCTAGGCTTGAAGGTGACTTTTAGATTTTAACTGTACCACAAGGCAGTGCGATCTTTTAGCAGAAAGAGGTAGTTCCCAGGTGTTTGCCAATTTCTCCACAAAATTTATAGCTGCTTGGACATCACAGGAGGCTTCTTGGCTCTCAACTTCTTTGTAGACCTTTATATCGTCCGTGTACATTTGCAATTACAGCCTCTTCAAATGTTTGCGAACAAATTCAATACAACACCTATTAATTGCCTATAAGTCGTATGTTAGACCAATTCTAGAATATGGCACCACAATTTTTAGTCCCAAATATAAGCGTGAAATTGCCAGGCTGGAATCTGTACAAAACAGCTTCACAAGAAAGCTATGGATACGAGTACATGGGTATGATTACAACACCATCCCCTCACCGGCCTCACGAAGCAGATTCTTCAATCTACATACCCTTGAACGTCGTAGGAGAAGAAATGATTTAATTGCGATATATAAGATGATAAACGGTCTTACTCGTATTCCCCTTCAGGAGTTCTATACCTTTTCTTCATCGAACACAAGGGGTAGTCAGTGGAAGATCCAGTTTCCTGGAGCAAATGCAGTGTAAGGTCTCAATTTTTCACTTGCCGTGCTGGCTCTGAGTTTTTGAGGCTATCTAAAAAACATATTATACCAAATTCCTTAAGGAAGTATAAGAAATTTCTTGACCGATATCTTCAGGATGCAGCTTAGTAGTTTTCAACTGTATTATGTTGATTCTTGTTGCCTGTTTTGTTTTTTCCTGTTTAGAATTACTTTAACTTATGTTTAGTTTTACCTTGTTTTTCTTTTGCATGGTTATCCATGTAGTGAATAAATAAATAAATAAATAAATAAATAAATAAATTGCACGACAAATATGTAGTACAGCAGTAGGCCATTCCCTCGCTGGCGACATCTTGGTGACGATGTTAGGTCCACTTGTCTTGAAAACAGACCGGAACACTCTCACTGCCCACTGAACGATGCTCTTCGCTCTTCTTCCACTCCTTTGTTTAACAGCAGTTTCACAAGTTCAGCTCTTAGCCATGTTCCAATCCTGAACATCTACCAAAATCAGCCCGTAGCGTTCTAATTATGTACTTATCACGCTATTGACCTATCTTATTCCTTATATTCGAAGAAGTTAATCGATTTTAACCATCTTTAACTTTGTAATTAACCAGTAAATAATACCTAATTGATATATTTGATACTACTCTAATTAATTAACTTTTGTACCTCGGAGTTTAAATAGCCTTCGTGGCTATTTCGCTGGAGGTCATGTTAGCACAACGGTCATGTGCTCGTATAAGGACATCCTTAGAAGTTGCTTGATGAGTTCAATACACTCGAAAATGCGCCTGTTAATCTCCATCCTTCATACTCTATCTCAACCACCCAATAACAGGTGGTTGTACTAAATTGATGCTGAAAACTGGAGTAGCCCTAACCTTAAGTTGGCCACTTCAAAGACGAGGCTCAGCGAATCCAATTGCGGCGCTTTAATTAATGCTTCAACGGGCGGCGAAGGGTCGAGTGGTCCGAGTTGTCATCGCATCCGTCGCCGATGGTGTGGATGACCAGATGGCCGTCGGCCAGCATAAACACACACTAATGACCACACTGGCGCAGCCTAGCCTTCCATTTCAAAGGCGTAGTTACGCGCTGAGAACGCATTAATAGGCCGCCCTTCAGTCGTGTTCATCTCTGGCGGATGAGGTGGCACTGGTGGACCTCTGCTGCTCCTCAAATATTTCTCCAGAGTAGGAGATTTGACTCGTTTTCCGGTTCCTGCAATTCTGAAATAAGGTTACAGGGATGTTTTCAATCTGAAACCATTTGCACAGTTACGGAAGAAAATATTTTCTTCCTCATTATTCTCGAACTCTTCGAATGCTCTGACTCCCTTACTCCGAGGTCCTCCTGCAACATCTCCTCCTTTTTTTCAACAAAAACTTGGCGAGCTGAGGGGAAAAATGACAGACCTCGGAGTACTGCATAGTAGAGCGACTTATGAGAGAAGCCGCCAATCTTACCTGGACCCAGTGGGCGTTGCTAGCTTGCACCAGCTAAGCTACAATATTAGGTCGTCGCATATGAAGTGGCCGATTTTGAATGAAAATTTTGACAGATCATAGCTTTGCTTAAAAGATATTTTATTATTCGAAATAAGCACCGTTACAATTAATACACATTTCTCGATGCGACTATACATAGCTTAGACATTCCATCTTTGCAAAAATCAGAACTCCGAAAATTAATAAAACATAAGAAGTCATTTTCGACATCATCTTGGTCGTTGAATTTTTTCATCCATTTTTTTACATTCGTGGCCACTACATTCAACCCCAAATTGGGATAGCAAAATCGGTCTTTTTGAACGCAACGACCTAATATTTCCTTTCCGCCTAATATGTATTCTTCGTACCATTCTTCGATGGCCGAAAAAAATTATCCACAGAATCACCATGATTTCTATAACTTACATTTGTAATTCATCTTCTGACGGTTTGATCGGTTGTAAGCATAGGCTGGGCGCGTGTAGCGCAGTCGGAGAAGGTGCGACTGTCGCGTGCACCCGATACCAGGTTCCTGGTTCGGATTTCCCGCCCAGGCCAACCAAGCCTTCCATCCCTCCGGGGTCGGTGAATTGGTACCAGACTTGTCTGGGAAGGATAGAGCGCTGACTTGTTCATCGGCTGGCCACCGCAAGTCATTGTATGGCCAAATACGCATTCATGTCGCCTCCACGACATCCCGTAGAAGTAGAATGCGCTGGCGCATCCCAGAAGGGATTGAGTAACGCCGTCCTTTATCCTTTATCCTTTAAGCATAGGCTTGTCTTACATTTTTCATTTCTTCCATTTTCCATGATTTTTGAAAGGTTTTTCGCTTTACACATAAATTTTTCGAAGAGCTACATAAAATAGTGAGCTTTTCATCCAATTTCTTGGTATATTTCGTAGATCTTATCCGTTTTCCCCGATTGAGAGTGCTTGACGCAATCGGCAAGAGTGAGTTCTCGCGTGCACTCGGGAAAAGATTAGGTTCGGTTCGTTCTACCTACATTCATCATTTCAGGGTTGGAGATCTGGGCTGAATTGGTCTAAGAATTCCTTAATTGACTTGCCCATCGCCTTGCCTCCTTAATCCATTATATAACCCAAACCTACAGGTTCACAAAGGTCTATGTAAGTTTTATAGAAACCTGATCGAGTCGGATTTAGAGTAAAAGAAAGACCGAGATGTGCGTTCACTGAAGCTCTCTTCTGACGCGAACCTTGCCATCCTTCTGAAGTTCCTGAATTCTAAATGACCGACATAATGACTTCCTGAGGAGCAGAATAGATGGAGGAAGTGGGCCAAAGATCTATGCATGGAGTATTGTCAGAAGGGCTTGTGAGATGGCACGCCTTCCTATTGGCAGCGCACTTGATTTTTAAGCAGCGCCATTCATTGCTATTTAAAAAACCACGAGAAGAATGGCGCATCGAATAACACCACGTTTCACAAAAGTCTGCTTGCCACTTATTGATTCATTTTAATGAAAAGGGGGAAGGCTGGGAAAGGGATCGATCCAGGACATCGCCAGCGGCTCTCACAGCCGTGTCACGTTGTACATGCAGATGGTATCTACAAGGTTATGAGCTGACCCTCGATACGAGTGGATTTGGGAGACTTCTCGCAAATCTTGCGATCCAACTGTTCGAGTGTTGTTATCCGTTCTACTACTATAAGGCTGAGAGATGTCGTAAGGAAGTTGCTAACTTCCCCGCCGTTCCGCCGTTTACTAGCTGACCTTTCGGTCCTTTTTCGCCTTTTCGCCTTTCCGGCATTTTGCCCTTTTTCGCCTTTTTTCTACGCTTTTTCGTTGCCTTTTCTTCAGTTTTAATCCACACTAGTGTGCGTCCAAAGAGGAGTCTATGCAGTGCCTCTTCTAACTGTCGAGCTCTTTCAAACTAAAACCTTCGTTTTCAACCATTTTATCCTCACTATTGTTTTTTTGCATTTTGTGCTAGTCGGTTATATCACATTACAGCCACTTATTCTATGATTTGACGCGTGATAGCGGTGCAGGGGAAGTCGCCGATTAGCGCGTATACCGAACGGAAGTTCCTGGTTCGGATCCCGCCCAGCAGGGGTGTTTATTTATGATGATTTTCGTTTTCCTTATTTTATGATTCCCTTTTTGACATTTTTCAAAGATTAATAATTTAAGATATTTTGTGTCCTAAATCGTAATTATGCGTAAATATCACCTTTGGTTTACAAACAACAGACGCCCACATGACTTGATGAAATTCGTTTATAAGGATGTTGTCAATTCTACATGGAGTCTTGTCACATAGAGCATTGTCATTTTCTGATTAGTTGGTTTTTTTTCATGTTCTGAACTGCACCGTGGCAGAAAACACCATCTTGTGCGCAATAGTCGACTTCGAACTATCGCTCTGCTTCAGCTAAGGTTCTATCTCTCTAGCGTTGCGAGTACAAGCGCTTAGTGTCAGGCCCATTTTCGAGGAGAGACACAGGCAGCCAATTATTTAAAAATAACTTCGTGACAATGAGATTGGGCTCTTCGTTCCCTTTCGATCACAGGCTAGAACATTGCCTCGCATTCCAACTGTTACTGAACATTCCGTCGCAGCACACAAAGAAACATGCTCGGCGAATTGTAGAGGAAAGGAGACGACTATTAGCCGTTCTTTCCGGTAACTTCCTCCCGATCGCGTGGCAGCGTCGGCTCCGGCTGAGGAGTGCACTCGATTTCAGATTCGTGGTTCGGATTTTCCTCCCAGGCCTACCTAAGGTGCCATACCTCAGGGGTTGATGAATTGGTATAGGACCTATCTGGAAAATACAGCCTTTTTATCGGTTGGTTAATTTAAACAGCCGCACATCAGCCCATAGAAGTACAATGTGTGGCTCAACCCTGAGAGGGATTGGAGACGACCTTAACTAATTATTTTACGGTCCATCAGTAGTTTATTGAGTTGCAACTAAAGCCGCTGGACAAAAATGAGGAGACTCCCAAATTCCTGCCGCTCACTTCACCTCGTCTATGGAATCGGTGAAGACTTCAGCGGTTTCTCTCTTGTGCCCGCGCTAGTCGTCTGCGATGCACCAATCTCCACCTTCAGTTGCAGGGCTCTCAGTTCCATTCCCTCCGCTCAGTGGAGGGTGCCGATCTGTCGAGTTGCCTCCTTTTACACGTACGGGGCAGTTCGCATCCATTTGCTCATGGAAAGCCACGCTACGTTTCTCTGTCCGACAACACATCCATTCGACCTGAGGTAATTGCTAATTCACGCCGTTGTTTTTTGTTTTCACCTACCCACATATGGGGTGCGTGGTGCCTCGTAATTTAAAAACCGGTAAACGACCTTGCAACTCATAATTAGTGTTGATATGCCCCGTATAACACAGAAACTACCAGGTGTGATCAACACTCTCACCCTAAGTGGGAAATGAATCATCGCTCACTTTTCTGGCAGTCATCGAATCTGCTACACAAGACAGGCAACCCTTGCTTCCATATAACATGCAGGACAGTTAAGGTTACTCCTGGCAGCACCCTTACACTTGGTAAACCAGCCGGCAGTGCTTGCGCGAAACTGGTTAGGGTGAAGATCTTTTTTTAGAAATGCTTGCTTGTGTTGTGTTGGGTAAGTATTCAAATCCAATTGTTGTCTAATGATGGCTAAAATAATGGAAAGAAATACACCGATGGTGGCATCAATCCTATGCGGAAAGGCAGGTGCAGTACTAGTGTGGAGGGACCGGGAGGATCTGAACGTTGCCATGCTCTTTTGAGGTTCCTCGGGAGAGCATTGGCAGCCTCATGGTATAGAGGCATTCCATCGACTTCAATTAGTACGTACTGGCATAAGGGAAGGCAACAATCGCTCCAATGAAGGTTGGTTCTCCTGAACGAGGATTCCACCGGGGTCTTCGGTAGTATCAGCCAAGAGGAACGAATACGGACCGACTTCGATCGTGTATGAGGGAATGCTGGTCTGCAGCTGAAACTTACGGTAACGGTGCTCATGGGGAACGGACAAGTTTCTGATGCCCCATTCTCGCTCAACGGAACGAACATCTTCGAATGCTCCAGCTATGTATTTGGATCGCGAAGTCAACATGGCCAACGACCCGCTGCCGGAGCTGAATAGGAGGAAACGAGCGGCTTGGGAGCTTTCAAGAGCGTAGAAGAAATCGTGAAGAAGACGAAGAACGTCCGACTCCGTTCGGGCTTCGTCGACGTCCGAAGCTCAGAAATGCTGTCGCAGGGCCAAGTCGTCGGAACTTAGAAGCCGGCCACATAATGCGCTTCGCAGACACCCGCGTGAAGACTGGATTCCGGGGGATGCCAAGAGGACACAAGCGCGCCCATCAACGCGTTGCTCGTACTTCTTCGTGAAAGCCCTGAACGAACGATATGGCGCTCTTTGCGTCCCTCGAGCGAGGAGGATTCATTAGAGCACTCTGGCAGCGACACGGAGGGTGGAGACGTTGCTGAAGCCCGCTCGACCAACTAAGCAACCCAATGGGACGACAGGTGAGAAGTGATTTGGCGTCTTACTCGCGATGCCCTTCCCAGACTGAAGTTGTCCGGGCGCTCTAGTGGTAGCCCATACTATAAGGGCTCATAGGCAAATTCCGTAGAGGGTTTGGTGTAGGATTGGCGTCCGCGGCGACTGCTGCCGCCAAGTGCGAAGTCTGCATAGAGTGTGTTGCTAGAGTGGCGACTTCTACTGTACCTGTAACCGCATACACCTCTTCTGCTGTCTGTGCTCAGCTATTTGAGAGCTATCCGGTTAATCTAATCGGAGAAAATTGTTATTTCGATAGGGACACTGGACGACCTAATCAGTGAAATAGACAGCGGTTTCCGTTGTGAAAAGATTTAGGGTTCCTTTATAACAAGAAGTTCTCTGGTCTATAACGACCGACATGGAACTCATCACGTACGCTACCGTCCTTGAGTATATAAATGAGGGCATACGGTAAGTCGTGAGGTGAAGTGTTTTGTCCGAACTGTTCCGTTGCTACCGTGTTCTCGCAGTTCGGTTTACGTCGCGGCCTTATTGCCCTGCGGCCTTCAATGGTTAGATTAGGTACGTTTTACCTGTTTGGAGCATGTTTGTTGTGGTGTGAAATTTCTGAAAAGGGTGTTTGAATCTCAAGTCTTCTGGGGCCTGGTTGGACGCTCTCGGGAGCATCATTTTTTTTGTGTGAGATCGACTCGACGCTACACTTACAACGCTGAAATTTTCACGGACGAGTTGTTGGGGGCGGGGCGATGGGCTCGGGGCGCGGAACTCACCGTGGAGCGCGCTCTTAATGATGCGACATGCATGGAACATGACGTCTCGACTATTATTTAAGTGAACAACTTGGAGATCCATAACGAGGTGCCATCGTGCTGATGAGAAATGCAAGTGGGGTGCCATTTTGACTAATTTCGTTGCTGATTGTTACTTTTTCATCCCGTTTTCCTGTACATAGGCGCGGGAAGGGATTTTGATCTGTGTTTTCGTTAATATTTGTCACATTCACCTCGGTTCTCTGCTGCTGCAGAACAATGAGTTGCTTCGAAGGAGAAACTGATCGCTTGCTTTCTCACCAATTACTCGTTTCTCTCAAAGAAATATTATCGCCGCAAATCGGGTCGAGGGGGGGGGTCACCTCCTAAAAAGTGTCACCAACACAAAAACAAAGCGACAAAACATACTGATAGTAAAGAATAGGTACAAACAATGCTATAGCTCTGTTCTGTGCTCTCCTCGCGGAGGACAGCACAGATTTGGGCAGGGGAAGGGATTCCAGGGTGTGGCTCGAGTGACGCGCCCGTGTTAAAATTGCCTACATCCTGGAGTTTCCTCCCTTGCCCAAGCATATAAGACACGGATATGTAATCGAAACAAGGAGATAGGACTGCATTTACATTCGCTGTATGTAGCTACTCGACGCGGCAGGCCATGTTGACCGCCCCCCCCCCCCCACCGACCCGATTTGCGCCATATCATCTACTGATGATACAAAGGAATGCCATTTTGATAGTACCTTCTAGAAAGATGCAAAAGTTTTCTCTCTTTCATCCATTCTCTTTTCTGTCATTTTTTTTGCTTGGGTAGATTGACACAGACTGCTACGACGATGAAACATAACATATGCCTCCTTACAGACATTTCTAACTTTTATAACGAATTTCCTGCATATGATACGCCTTGTGTAGTTGGATAACTATAAGCATCTCTGGAGTTCGATGTGACGTAACACGGTCGGACGAGAAGGTCACAATCAGTTGTTGGTCTCACAGTGGACAAAGAAAACATCTTGTTCTGCTCGTTATGTTTCGAGGAACACCCCAGACTTCCACCTAACACAGATCCTGAAGACCTAATTGCAAAAGAGACAGCATGGATGCGTTGTACAAATTGTAAAGCTTGGGTCCATGCGCTGTGTGGACAAGTCGTTGTAGAACTATTATGCAGAGGTTGCAAAAAAGGCCATTACACCTTAAATGCTTATGATGAATAAATATTAAACACACTGTGTTGGCTGGTAACTTATGGTTAGCACGCTCGTCATGGCTACTGTATCCAGGTCTAACAATAAATTCAGCCCAGTGGAATTTTATTATGGCTGGTAATGTACAAAACAACATTCTCCTGCGAATTAGACACACGAGGACAAATATAAAAAAATATATACGTGCCGTGAAAGCCGATGTTTACCTCGTTTCCAAACCTACTTTACTGCTTTTAAAAGCGAATAGGTGAGATTTCGGCAGCACAAGAAGTTCTCGCCCACTGCAGTGGATGAATCTTGCGTTATGCGTATCATAGAAAACTATGGAGAGGTGTGTAAGATGAAATAAGCCATCCAGTTCCCTCCAGTTCCGGCTAGTTGCCGAATCCCTGCACGTCGCATCCGTTAGAGCGCGCTCCACTGTGAGTTCCGCGCCCCAAGTCCATCGCCCCGCCCACGACAACTCTCCCGTGAAAATTTCAGCGTTGTAAGTGTAGCGTCGAGTGTCGAGTGTGAGATCGCAGCGTTGCTTTTGACTAACTTTTTTCGACGCTGGTTGCACCTTTGCTCATTTCTCTATCTTCTTGTATTTCTTCCATGTGCTACCATTCTACAAACTAGTTTCGTGATGGACAAGGCTCGGGAAAGCCAGGACGCCCAGGGGTTGTGGGTGGACACGCCAAGAGGACGACGGGTTCAGCGCACATCCCGCTACATGGTGGACCCTCTGATTGGGATTGCTCCAATTTGTGCTGTTGTGTAGTTCTTCATTGCGTACAGGTACTGAAAAAGACCCCTGGAAGAGGCGTGATGCTCTAGAATCCAAATATCTGGGGGAGGTGCAGGCTTGTCTTATTTTTTACGATTCAAATTTGAAGTAATGTCAGCAGCGGATGTGATTTACTGTTAATTTCTAGTTTTGGGTTTCTGATCACGTTCCTAGTGAAGTGGTGGAGCGCAATAAAGCTCGATCCGAACATCTAGCAGGGTTGGCTTCTCAGGTAGGACTATGCAGAACGCCGCCGGTTTCGTATTGATTAGAATACTGTGTTGTTGTATATTAGCCTTTGAATGTTCACTCATTCTCACTTTTCGAGGTCAATTCTTGTTCGAGATGTGCCATTTCCTTCGTAACAGTTGATTCGCCATTTCTGTGATGCGAAAAGAAGTGAAGCCCCAAGCTTGGCCGACGGAGTTCTGGCTTTAGGGCCCGTTTATACTTCGACGCCGACGACGCAACGCCACATATTATGGCTACATTGATCGAGCAGCGCGATCGATCAATTTGGCCACTATACATGTCATCGGCGTTGGAAGTGCAAACCTGGCCTTACGCATGTTGAGCAGCTTCTGTAATTTGTGAGGTTTTTGAAATGGTAGACCTAGAAATGGCAAGCGAATTCTTTTGGTTGGCTACCTTTTTGAAGTGTGTGTCCGTCACAGGTCATTAGTGACTCAATGAGAAGACTATGGTACCGTCCCGGTTTCTCTGCGATATGCTTATGGGCGACCCCTACGTTGCCATTTTACATTTCATGGCTCGACGGAAAGTTGGTTAGCCTTGGAACAATTACCCTGTTGAGTGGGCGCTACGCCGGTGAGAAACTGCCAGCCGTTTGGATTATAGGTATGGGCATGTTTACGCGCCCTAATAAACTTTACCAGCCGGAATAGCCAGTTCGAACACACCTGTCCAATCGGTTTTTTGGTCAACTCGCATCTTTCCCGCCGAAATGTCCTCCCGCAGGATGTCTTGGTGCAATCCCTCTCAGGGGGGCCAGTCCATTATGAATTGTTAACGATAGCTACGCATGTGTACATACAACATGCAATACAACATATGAATGCCTTAACTTACCTGATCCCCTCCCTTGGAAATGTCCGAGTGTTCCGCTGAAACATTGAAAGAGTTTTAATATGGGACTATGCACGGTGGAGGAGGGGGGGGGGGGCACTATGCACTGCAGCACGGTTGTGATCCAAAACTCTATTTGCATTGGAAAGAAATCGCAAACCGCTATGCACTGATTGATTAAGGTAATAACGTTGCTTTAACGTGTTTTCGTGGTTTTATAGTATTGTAATTGTTACAGGTTTCTGTTCAATTTGCTGTGTTTTCATTACTCCCTCCCCCGACTAGGAAAGTAATTTAGGAAGCTGATTTTGGTATTGGAAGGACAGCAATGGATAACGTAAGCATATTTATACATAGAAGTTGAAATGGACTGGCCCCACTGACAGGGATTGCACCGATGTCTTTCAAGCTCTGCAGCTCAGGTTTCCCTAATGTTTGTGTTTTTATAGTAGTCGCATTCTACTAGTCCACATAGAGGATAAAGGATGAAAAACTCCGTTACTCATCTCCTCCTGGGATGCGCTACGTACTCTCTTTTACGGGTTGTCGTGTAGGCGGTTTGAATGAGTATCTGGCCGATATTGTTATCATTTATTGCACGTGTTCGTGCGCCTTACAAAACTAAACGGAACGAATTGAATACGCAACCTAATGTGTTGGAGCGTTTCTCAATTAGGTGACCCATTGTAATGGTACTTTTACTAAGTTGTAATTTCATAGCAAAGATATAATGAGTTGTGGTTGCCAACCTATGAACAATTCAATGCTTTATTCCCCCTGTCAATTCTGGTAGTAATTCACAGACCCTGGGAAGATGGAAGGCTTGATTTGCCTGGGCAGAAAATCCGAACCAAGAATCGGATATCACTTGCAAGCGGCAGGCTGTGCCTCAGCTGACTGCGCTCCACCTGTTACTAGTGCACGTAGGTGTGAAAGAAGAGCTGCTTTCACTCATGCCACCAGAGGCAACACATGTTTAGCTTTGATAAGCGACATACAAGTAACTCACCCCTGCAGGCCGTTTCCCTGATTCAGGTGCTGGGCAGCAGGCTATCATATTCCTACCGTAAGGTTTCAGAGACAAACTGTGGGCAGCGTTTCGGCACATTCAATGCAAAACCGGTGGGAAATTGCGGTCAGATTAGAAAAAGTAGTGCCGTTGGCAGTGTTGCTGTTCATTCCGCCAAGACGCAATAGGAACCAACAGTTTCCGGAGAACTCTTGGACTCCACTTCTAGGTCGCATTTGCGTTTTGTTCGTTCAGCAGCACATGTAAGCAGGGTTGTTCTGTTATTGAGTTTGCCACAACCTCATTGCTAATTTGCTGACGAAGTCGGGTGGTCGCTAAGCATATTGTAGCTCTAGAGCGTTCTAGTCCCGTGCGCATTTTGAAGTAGGTAGGCAGAGATTGTATGTCGAGCCGGCTTGTCGAGCGCCCGCTACTGTGCTTCAACTTTCCTTACGTTTGCTTTCATCTCGGCGTTTTCCGTTTCAGACAGTTTTCTGTTTTGTGCCTCTTCAGAGGCTCTCGGAACGCAGTTTCCAAAGTGAATTCTGTGCTTAGAGCTTGCATTCCGGAATTCGTAGGATGCTAACATTGGCTCGCTACAACGGGATAACGAACGTGCGAACATTTTAGTCTCTAAAACAAGTGCTTGTGTTTGATGTTGTTTGTCTGATGTTTTTTCAGCAGAGGTGTGCGAAAACGCCACACAAATTTTGCTTTTTTTAAATACTTACGAGACTGCGAAATAGATAGGATAATAGATGGTGAAGGATCCAAAACATAGCAACATCCGCCTAATAGGTAGCACTATTATTACTAAGGTGATCGAAATCAGTTTCTTTGAAAATTTGAGGTGGTAATAGGTCAAGATTTAGTAGCATATCAACGAAATAGAAGTACATTGACAAGCCGCTAGATTTTGCTGCAAAATACTGAGGCCTTTGATGTAAATATATGGCAGGTGGCAGCCCAGTTGGAGGAGGCGCCGTTTGTTACGCGCATTCGAATCGAGGTTCTTAATAGCAGGTTCCGATCTGGCCAACCAGCGTTCCATCTTTCTGGGCGGTGAATGGCTACCAGACTTGTCTGGGATGGATAAAATGCCGGCTTGTCCATTTGTCTTCATGACGTCGCGTAGAAGTAGTATGCGTGGAGCAGCACCAACGACATCTACAACGCCAACCTTTGTCTTTTTACCAGCATTGCACGGTGATAATTTTGAATGCAATTTGTTAAATAATGGGTCGTTTTCCTCGCAATTCTGTCCTTTGAAATATGAAACAGTAGCCAATTTCTATGCACCACATTACTAACTCCGTTATAAAAGTATTCCCCTCGTTTTCACCTTTACACTTTACACTCTTTTTCGAAGAATGTGGCACACCAAGTAAAAGACGGGGGCCCTAGCTGCGTACGCCATCATGGGAATGGAGGAACCATTTACTTTGAAGGCTTTGGCTTGTAAGGAAGGGAGCTGATTTAGAACGGGCTGATTTTGACACATCTGCGAATCTCCACTGATCTTTTAACCAACGTTTTGGCGTTAGCTGATAGCTGCCTTCCTCTAACATTGCTTTTTATTATTATTTGCTTGCATTTAGTGCAGTTTCTGCTGCGTAATTATATCTGAGCTGTCCTTGATCCATAGGGATCGGATAAATGTTTATGTTTATGTTTATGCTTATTACGCTTGCATAAGGCAATCGTTGAAAAGCAGTCAATGTACAACGACAACTGCGTGTATAAACTAACAAACAATGAAAACAAATAAAATCCAGAACAAAGAACTAGTCAACAACAACACCAGGATGCAAAGTCATATACTGTTTAAGAAATCTCGTTTCTAAGCAAGGCAATACCTACACGGCTTTTCATTTGTCCCGGAGTTACGGGAGACTGAATATGTTTAGCAATTTTTAAGTACAAGCTGCCAGCTCTATATGTGAACGATGTGGCTCGTAGTCGGGTTCTGGGGCGAGGAAGAGATAACTTTTCAGGTTCCCCTCGTGTTAGAGATTTCTTCGTTTTAAAGAATTTACAAGGCCCAGAAGCAGGTGTGAAGTTCAGCAGTTTATGTACAAGACACACATCGAATACTTGGCGACGAGATTCTAGGGTCAGTATACCGAGATATTTGTTTCTAATTGAAGCTTTTGGTACTCGCGAATATAAGAAGCTATTTGTTCGAAGGAAAAGTTTGCGAGTGAAATCCTTTCATTAAGCCATCCCTAACAGTCAGAGCTGTTCAATTGTCCATAAAAGGTGTTGCTTTCCTAAGCTATACTTCGGCTTTGTACGCACTTATAGATCCTGCTAGAAGTGTCATAGGTTACACTGAAATACGTCGCAAAGTCATCTTGGGAATAGAAGTCTCCCTATCAGCCGAACTGTCTGCACCGATATATGATGAAGGTCCGACAGCTGCGAAGGTCGATTTCTACTTTTTGACCGTTTTGTACAATGGTGTGGTGTTCTATCACTGCCCTGTTGACTCTGAAAGATGCTTGTTGTTCTACAGAGAAAGTGGGGCAGTATATTGAGTGAAGAGCTTGTACCAAAGTGATGTTTATTGCTTTATTTCCCTTCATAGCTCTGATTTGGTAGAAGGAGGTCAAAGGAAATGCGAATGTAATCGATTTGCCCACATGCACATTCCACGCCGACCCATTCCATTGTATGATTTGCAGAATTAGTCGAAAGCTTCATGGACCAAGATTTTCGAGTTTCTATAGGTCGTTTGATAGTTCTACAGTTCCACACCGTCTCATGAGCATTTCCGTTTTTTCTCTGCAATTTTGTTTCACACGATATGTTTGTTGTGTCGTATCATGCTTTCCTCAAGAGTTTTCACTCGTGCAAAAAAATCTTATTTTTTCCTTCGCATGCTCTTTCATGCAAGACACTCCGGTAGACATTCGCGATTCAGCTTCGTGGCCTCTTACCTTTTGTGCTCATGGTGTCAACGTCCAGTTATCTTCCGTTCTCCTGGAAATTCTAAGCCGTCTGAATTCGTAGTTTCATTAGACCTACGTTTCAAAAGGTACTGTCTCACCGAACCGATTATTCGAATTTATCCTAGCCGGGAGAGGTATCTCCAGGACAAGATTTGCATCCTTTATCCGCTTGCCACGCCATCATATCTATTTATTTTGTACGTAGAGAGCCACGCAGATAATTATTTCAAGTACGGTTAGGAAAGAGCATTTAAAGCAACAATGAACAAAACGGTTTGAAGTAATCAAAACGGGATAAACTAAATAAATAATGTCCCCTGATTTGCATGAGATCCTTCATATCTTAGGGGAGCAGCTAGAGCTTTCTGAGCAGTTCAAGAGGGGATAGTAAGATCAGTCCCTCTATCAGGATAGGCTGAATATTCCCTTTTGCGTTCAGCTTAATCTGCAGGCAGATGACATTTTTGCGTCTGTTCCACACTAGCTGTCACTGAAAGATCCAAGGGCTTCAGTTCGAATTGCGTGAATTCGAACTGCCATAAGCCGGTAATTAAAGCAGTGCTGATGAAACGCCATCTGATAGTTCCGGCAAGATGGCCCATTGAAAATAAGACACTAGTTATCCTCACCGGCGGAGTCTGTTTGCTCGGCTGAGTGTGTTGTTGTTGTTATTTTCGCATCGCGCTCCTGTATAACTATGTGCTCCGCGCGGCATCTTCTTTGTCAATTCTTCCGGGTGCTCTTCAGCGTTACTAGTTCCAGACGTCGGCAACCGATTCCGGCACGGACTGTTTTCTCGTGCAGCTACCGGCAGATGAGCGTAAACACCCGCCTACATCGTTAGTCGTACTGTTTCTGAACAACTGCCTCTAGTGCGCCGCAGTGAACATGGCTGGGTGAGTCTTCAGCTTCTGGCGTGTTCCACCCTCTTTGCCTTTTTATTTTATACTACTTTGTGTGCCTCCAATGGTTCCATGTCATAGCACCACCGACTATAGGGGACTGTATCAGTTTTTTTTGTTGTTGTGGCTTTTCACTCCGCGGCTGGCTTTCTTGAGTTCAATTTCACTTCCAATATACAGCTTTATGAGTTGGAAGAAATCGTTTGCTTAGAACCACTGAGTCGCTGGCATAGTCGTGAGCTGGTGCTGTTGAGGGGAGGGGAGAGTGAGAACGTATTTACCAACCGTAGCTAAAAGGTTAGGAAGGGATTCGTGCCAAAGGACGTTTTTTAGGGGCTGCGACACGCAAAGGAGCGTACGGGAAAGCAGGCTGAGCTTTAGTGCATATGCGAGAAAACGCAGTTATAGTGGTCATTACACATAAGAGCAATCGAGTCGAGACGAGTCGCAGTTGACTCTTTGTGTAGTTCGTGCTTGGAGCTTCTTACGGCTCAGTTACTTCCACGTTGCGGGAGTCGAGGGGTAGGCCTCTGTTGTTGCCGACGCGCTCGACTGTATCTGTAGTCATTTCTTCCCTAGTTGTGATTACTCCGCCTTACGATTGATTCTTCCGCGAATCACAAAATTGGGCGGGAGAGTTTCGTGCTTCTAGTTTTTCTGCGTCTTCACACGCTGTCAAGGTAAGCACATGGTATATGCTATGTAGGATATCCTCTGAAGGCGAGCGTTTCTGCTCTGCTCAAATCAGTGGCCCTTGCCCTCTGAAAGTTGTCGCTGAGTGGGTGCGTTAAGTGGATGAGGGCGCCTCGGCTGAGGCCCAATTTGCAAGACTTATTGCTTCGATTCGAGGCTGCAAGCAGCTGTTTCGGTCGCCTGATAAGGTTAAGGCGCGACGAATGCGAATCCGATGAACCACGTTCCCAAATCGTCTTCGCCAATAAACTCTATAAAATCGGCAAGACGTGAACCTTAACTCGACACTAGCCCTATGGCGTTTCATGAATTTTTTGTTGAAAATGATTTGGATCACGTTTGGAATCAGATAAATGCATCACAGACCTTGGTGCATTTCGCTGATTGATGATGATCTGCATGAGAGATCCGAAAGCGCTGTTTAATGATTTAAGAATTGTCGTTGATTATTTTTAATCCAGCACCTTTCCGTTACCGAATTAAATCGCACCTTGGCTCAGCGAACACTCGAGTTTCACTTCTAGTTCTAAAGAATTTCTCTGATTTTAACATTAGGGCCTTGAAAATGAAAGTCTGCACTCCTTAGTAGAGTCGCATTAAGGATGCCGTGTTTTTGTATATGATATTGGCCATAGTAGTTTGACGAAATAATTACGGCTCCACACCAACACTGAATCCACACTTCACTTTGATGGATAACCCTTGATAGAAACTAGCCTCATAAAGTTCTCTGAGAGTTAAACTTACGGAAGTCTAGTGTTTTGAAAGAGTTTCCCAGGAAACGTGTCGGCTCATGTCTCCCTAGAAAACATGCCTAACTTTAAATGTGCAAAAAGCGGCCTCCGGAATCACTTGGTAACATTGTCGCAAATGGCATATTCCAGGGAATGCGAAATTCTGTACCCGCCAGCGAGCTGAGGGGACCATTTCTGATGTAACTTATTTTCCATTCCATGTGTTCTGTATTAACTGGATACCGATAGATCTCTACCCGTTCCCCCTCCCCCACCCCATCCCCCTCCCATGGCCCACTTACGATTAGTGCTCTCAAATGTTCCAATAATGCTGAAGGGTTTAGCAGAAGCCACTACCTTTAATATACCAGAGCAAGTGTACCAGAGTGACAAGTAGCATGGAAACAGACTCTCTATCCTGACTATTTCTACTATGAAGTGTTGTAGGACCAATTGTTATTGTCAAAAACGGACGGAACTTATTGTTAGGGAGGTTATCTGTAAGTGCGACGATCTACACAAACAATTTTTTGAACATTGCCGTCGAAACGTGGAACAGCCCATTTCAACGTGATCTTTTTTAATATTTGGATTTGCGATTTTCCATGATTTGAAAGGATTCTTCTAAATGCTTGATGACTTTCGAAGATTGATTTTCAACAAATTCGAGAAATAGTGAAAGCTGTGCAAGGCTTCAGCTGCTGTTGCGAATAGCAGGCAGGTCTATTCAACCTCATTAAATTCTGATACAGCAGTACCCCTATGGCCTAGGTTATACTTCGGCGACACTGTTGTCGGCGACAGCGTCGCGCGGTTGCTATGCAGTGCGTAAAATTTCTTTGCATTCATCGGCGGGAAAGACAAACTTCTTCAGAGCAGTGCGTAGCATCCAGCGCAACACTGTCTCCGACGTCGCCGACAACAGCGTTGCCGAAGTAGAACACAGACCTATGGTGCTCTGAAGAGGTCTGTCTCTTCCGCCGATGAGTGGAGAGAAATTCTTCAGCTCACCAAGATCTTAAACGTGGGATAGAAAGCTGATGAAAAATCTGTCTACAGATACCATTAAATTGTATTCTTGGATACAGCATTGGTTGACTAGCTGACCGAATATGCCCTAAAGTTCCTTACCTCCTGTACCTCTTAAAAATCCACCTTCAAACAAGATGCCTTGAAAACCTTTACTGTGTCCCTGCAGGTGAAGGGGTTCTCGCCCTGTAGTCAGCGCTCTGCTGTCCGACATTTCCGTGTTGTCGTTGGCTGGCGTCCATGTTGCGAAGAGCTTCGGCCGTGGCCGACGTCGCGAGCACCGGTCGTCGTCAGCGTGGGAACCGCGCGGACGGTGGGGTCATCCGAGCTCCGCGTGGAATCAGACGCCCCAAGGAGAGGTGTTGCTAAGAAGCTTTCTAGAACTGAATAGGCGTGGCTTGGCGATTTGTCAACGCAGCGATCAATACGCGGCCATAGCCAACGGCAGCAGCACCCACAGCTGCAGCTGGCAACGTTCCCCCGACGGAGCGCGAGAGGCTCAGAGTGTGTGTGTCTAACCGGGCTGGAGGTTCTATTGATCAGTGGTTGCCTCCGCCCCCTTTCGACTTCGTTGTCGTGTCCATTCCCGCTGAGTTGAGCCGAAGGTGGTCGAAAGTGCTGCCGGGATAGCTGTTCGGTGGCGGTGATCGGTGGTGCTATGTCCATGGAAGACGATGGCGGTGCGACACCAGCGGCGAGTGCGGCCAGTACGCATCGCAGTTCGCTGTGGATGAGTATGGGTTTGGTATCGAATGATGATTCCAGACGACGTCGAATGAGCAAGAAGCGCGAGAGCATCGAGCTGGCTTCCCTTGGTGAGTGCTTTACGCCTTCGTTTTTCTGTTTGGCTTATATCCTCGCCATTTTCTTTCCATTCTGAACGGTTTCTCAATTCCTTTAAAAGTTACCCTTCCATCGTGCGTCAAAAGTCTAACCAGAAGTTACGCTAGAGCTCTGCACTGGATGCCAACATGGCATCTGCGCTCCTGAATAGGTGCCAGTTTTTATGAAGTGCCTTTTCGTGGCTATTTGCTTCCAGCGTTTTCTGATTGAAGTTCTCTTCTTCACTAGCGAGAATTTGTGCTTTCTTTACTGTGTATTTTCCGGTTCTCATAAAAGTTTTAATCACATTTTTGAAACAATTTGTTGAAATCTATCCCCTTCTCATCGTGTATAGTCTATATCCTGTTTGCTACAGCTAAACGTAATCATTCTTGAGGTTATTGTCGAGGGTTTTCCCGCTCCTTTAGCTTTTATGACAGTCGTTACGGTATTTATGCTATACGTGACTAGGAGGTAATTGCATATAGAGAAAAACCATGATTGCGAGTGTTTAATTCAAATAATTTTACTTCTTCCAGCATGTTTATTTCATTCGTTATAGGGAATTTCACCACTTGGCTTTTTCGATGCTTAGAGTGTCATTTTTCCAAGATGTTGCTGGAACCGTGCGAACAGCTGGCGTTAATGACTACCCCTGCTGGGTTTTTGTACTGAATCTTCTTTGCTAGCGCTACTGTTTTATAGTGTTGCTTGCATTCCCGGCGTTTTTGAATGCTTGTTCCACTATTCAGTTTATTTGAGTCAAATTTCAAGCCACGACGTTTACAACAGTCTACGCTGACAGCTTCATTATGTGGGCATTTTTTTGATAGAGATCGCATTTTGTATTTTTATGCTATGAATTTCGTCATTAGTACTTAAACTCGCTGAAAGATTGACCTACGGCTAGTTCGTAATGCAGGTCGGGTTTCAGCCGACTTCGGAAGGCGTCTTGTTGAGTAATGTGTTGCATTTCAAACCAGACGAGCATCCTGGTTGAAATCATTGCAGCAGAGTAGTTTCGTAGCCTATTGGCGTTGGGTGCATTCAGCTCGTTGTGTCTCACTAAGTCTTATCTCCAGACTTGAGCTCATAATCATAATCAGTGAGCCAGGAAGAGGTGGGAGAACCTTATGCAAGGTGACGGATAGGCCACAAAGAGAAGGGGTGAGTGTCAGAATCTTGCGCATTCATTATTTAAAGGAAAATGATTTTGTGAGAAAAGTGTCCAATGCATAGAGAGTGTAGAGAGCTGGAGGTTTTGGCAGCAGTTTTCCACGTCGGAGGCGATTCTTCGGCTTCATTAGTGAATACTTCTTCTTCGAAGATATGGCTAACATCTGCAGCCATTTTTTGATAAAGGTTATCGACCCGTTATTTAGCGACGGCAAATGATCTCAGCGGTGTCAGTCGTCGAGCTTTGACAAAAAGTGCCAGCTGTCTGGAGAGATGTGCTCGTCGTCTATCTGGCAACGTTGAAAAACAATAAGAAAATGCGAAAATCAGGAAGAAAATGTTAGTGAGATGAGAATCCAACCGCGTGTAAAATAGATAACCCGTCCGTTTCCCCGTCTTTCCGTATGTCCGTCCAAAATTAACGATTGCTGGACAGGTATCATAACATGGGAACAACATCGGTGTAAGTGAAGCGGGAATGGTTGCCAATGTCATGTATCTGAACTTTCTGCACAGCATTAAACAAAATCGATCGATCAATCAATATCGGTCAAAATTATCGGCTCCTCCTTCGGAGTGGAGCCATGCGAAAACTAGCCACTGGGGTGGGGTAGGTGCAAGCATAACGTTCACTTCACATTAGGTGGCCGAAATCGATCGTCCAATCGATATCATTCGATTGCTATACGAAGCGCCAGCCAGGAGTCAGTCCAGACCGCATAACTAGGCAGAGGTGAAGCGGGAGCGCCTCAGACCGGCATGCAGGAGACTTTGATTGCCGAGGACAGGGAAAGAAGTACTGACAGCTGTCCACGATTTCTCCATGAGATGTGGTGCAAATTCGATCGAAAGTGCACACATTGGCTTACGGTACCTCGAACCATCATTTAATTCATTCATGTTGCCGACAGCAAGTCTATTGTTGTTGTCTCTCTTTATTTCCCCTTTGAGGCATTCTTCGACTGCTGCTTTTACGCCGATATGCATTGCGGTAGGCTATATCCCTAGTAAAACGACGGAGTCATGCGAACGTATGACAGCTGACATCGGAGGATTCGATTCCTCCTAGTGGTCGTTCGGCAGCGATTTGGGCACTTTCGAGCAACTGCTTCGCGGTTTTTTCAACGCTTTCTAGAGTTCGTCGACGAAGCTGTTTGGAATAAATTGCCAGAGCTCGAGTCCGTCGGTCTGTAGTCGAAATACTGATGGCTTTAGCTTCGGGCTGACGGCTTATTATGATCAGCTATCCCTGTTTTGTGCTGCATTAGCCCCTCCATACACCTTCACTGGTTTACTGTTTAATTTGCTCACCCAATGCCACACAGAGTTGCTTAAGTCGAAAACTGCGTTTCGCTCTAATCTGTGTCGTAAACGACATTTTTAGGACATACACATGCGTGGGGATACGCGAAATAGGCGACGACATATCCTTTAGGTGTGTCTAGCCAGGCGAAATTTTGCCGCGTACTTTTCTGCGTTTTCCCCAAACTTCTTCGTCTGCTCTGAATTAATTTGGTTGCGCAAAGAGCCTCGAGGCATGTACGGCAGCACTGGAAACTGCTTTGCAAATTGTATGTTCACTTAATGAAATTAGCGGTTCACGTTTGAGTTTCTTTCCTATCTTTGGAGTAGCATGTCAATCTAACCCCTAAGGCTTGCGAAGGCTGTGGAAATTCGTGAAGCTTGAGGACTGTTATTTTCAGTTGTTCTCGATCATCAAACACTGTGTCGAAGGTGCTACTTAGCTTGGAACTACATCGGTGAAATACAGCTCCTCAAAACAGGACCCTCAAGACCTAGATCAGCAAAGAGAACTTCCCGATCTAAGTCTTGAGTCTTGGCGCATCCAGTGTTTGCGCCATGTGACGTGAGCGTTGCAGTGGATACATAGTGGATACATTTTTGACTTCGAGACCCTCCAACAGAACATTGTCGTCCAAGGAGCAGGCGCGTCGAGAACGTCGATGGCCTTCGGAATTGATATCGTCTTTCACGGAGCACTGATACCAACGTGATACTGTCGAATGTGAATGGCATGCTCCTTGAATAGATTGCTGATAGTGACGTTCCTCGCGGACTGTTCCGCAGTGGTTCGCAGTAGAGGGATAATTCTTGGAATCTGTTAGCAAATGAAAGCACTGTTGTTTAGCCATGACAGGCAAAGCTTTTCCCAGCCGATGACAAGTCATTCTTTTTGTTTTCACAGACTAACCTGACACCAACTCACAGACCGCGGAGGGTTTTAAGCTTGTATGGCATAGAGGGACTAACCGAACCAGGGACCTCGAATCAAGGTGCTCGTGACGGCCGGAACACGCTAAAACTACGCTACCAGTAGTGCAGTCCAAAATGGTTGTTGAATAGCTGATCTTGTCGAAATCTACTACCCCCTGGAGTGCTCCAAAGCAGCAACACTTTCACTGTTTTGATGCTTTGCGACTAGCATTAGTGATGTTGCCATTTATCTCTCAAGACTTGCATAATCGAAAATTCATGACATCGTGTCTAACTGAATGTGCTACCGGTTGAAAAAACGGAGTTGCAATGAAACAGTGTTCAGGGCTCTGAGGAAAATTTAGTGAAAATGAGCATTCTTATTTAGGCCATTTTCTTTGAGCCTCAAGTGGCTGCTATTAAGGTCATAAACTGTTTAACGGTGCTTTGTTGCGATCAAAACTCTAGCCATAGGCGGGAAGCGAACCCTGGGGAACCCTGCTCTACGCCATTACACCACCGGCTCCGTTTGCTCGAACACAACATCCAGGACACCTCGTAGGACCAATAAGCACTTAACCGTGTATCCGTATGAGCCTGCCGCTGATATCAGCATGGAACCAGTTAACGCTGGTCTTGATAGGGCTCTTCCAGCCTCAGCCGGCTACTACTGAGGTTATGACCTCCTGTAACGATGTTTTATTGTTTTATAATATTCTTATTTAGCTTTTTTGGAGGTGGGGGAACTGGAGCGCGGGCTGTAAGGGTATATAGGTTATTACCTTTTTTTACTGTAAGTATTATGTCTTGGCAAAAAAGGACAGTTCTTGTCTATGATCTGGTTTGGTCTCGAGTTACTTCGATAACAGCTCCAAAGCGCTTTAAGTGTATTTTGGCCATCATAAGTTGAAGAAAATATGTCGGAAAGGGGTTCTCGGTTGTTGTCGCTCATTTGGATTTGTTCCCGGCCTCCACTGAACATTCATTTCCTTCGGCAGACGTTAACGTCAGAGAGTCTTCCGTTTCTGTCTTCTTGTAGACCAGCTTTCTTCCCAAACTGACAGCTGACAATTTTCTGCTTTATCAGCACCAACTCGACCTCGGCTCTGCTGTCCGATTTTCCTTCACGTGGCGTTAAGTGTTCTGCAGTGCGTGTCTGCATCAAATTTGTTTACCTGTGCGTGTAGATGTGCTCTTCACGCCTCGCGATGAACGGCAGCCTAGTTCCGTCGTTCGTTAGATCGCTTTCTTACGACAACTGATGACCTTCCTGAAACGAGGAGCCGCGAATTCTTTCTCCTAAGGAGAGCCTTAGAAAATGGTAATGGTCTTCAGAACCGGCGGGTCTTATTCAGATCGCTTCCCTTTTGTGGCTTGCGTACTGAACACATGTTCACCTTGAATATGTAGCTGGTGTTACGCATTTCATGTGAAAAGGGTGTGTTCGTTAATAAGTTTCTCGCTAACCAGGTCCTCTGCGATTACATCTTCTCGGACGAGCATTCATGCCAGATAGGCGTACGGGTACGTAGGAGGATTGAGCAGAGATATCGCGCTGAAAATATCTGCGTCTATTTGGTCTACGGCAGTAGCAGTTTTCTTGAAGTATTCTAAAGTCCTTCCAGACATAAGGAATCGAAAGAAAAGTGGGATGGAAGCGCAGTCGTTTAAGGCCCCGGCTATCGCTTGCATCGCAAACCGAGCTTCTTGGTTGCGCTGCCTCGCATTCCAATTTCAGCCTTCTATTCCTTTTATGGCCTGTGAATTGCTACCTTTTATCAGGAAAGGATACACACCGTGTTGTCCGTAGGCTGCCTTCCTCATGGCGTTGTGTAGACCAGATACGCATCCAAACTACCTCACCAACAACCCTTAGCAGTAAAATGCGCGGCGCACCCCAGACATGTATTAATTAATGCCGACCTCAATCCTTTTGTTTCCTCATCGTAAACTTGTAAGTAAAATAGTCCTTCTGAAGAGTTTCGGCTCCTGCAAAATCTTCAGCCTCTCAGGGACCGGGATGTTTTCAGTGTGCTGCGTCAAAAAGCACTACATACAATATCACTAATGATTGCTTGCGAAGGAATGTGTTGTGTAAGGGCAGGCACAGTTAGAATTATGCAGTACGAGAAAAGCACACACTGCTTAAATGGTCGCAAAACTATCGTCTCCATAGAAACAGCACAGTTCTCGAGTTTATTCCGAAGATCAGGATTGCGAACAATTTCTGGTTTGTTGCTGTTGGGGTTGCTTACGCCATCTGCACATTCCGATCTGTGCTTGGTTTAGCGTAGACATCGTTCGCTGTTAGCGATGAGCAGAACGAGATCTGTTTCACTCTACCCTGCTTCCTCCAGGTGTTTTGAAGGTACTTCTAGAAACGTGGGTAAAAATGGCAACTTTTTGCATCAAACTCGCAGAAGACCCAAAAGCACCATTGGTATTATACTGGGCAATCAAGAGGAATTTCATGACCAATCAACAGTGCATGCGTTTCTAAAACAGAATCCTATTTTGTGTGGTGGTTTAAGTCTTGCAAATCTGCGTTACATGGAGTCTGTCGAGAAACGAACATCGCCTTTCTTTCTTTCGATCTCCATTACGCTTCCGAGAGCCTGTGGATAAAAGTTTTGTAAACGATTTGGATAGAGCTACTTTACAAGGAGGGCTGAAAGACAGTGGGAGAGTAATGTTCAGTCACATTTTGCAGACGCTCCCTACCCTGAAAATGATGTGCTTGAGCCTGCTTCATCAGAACCCTAGTGCTGGTCAAGGGCGTCCTCGAGTAGTGAAGGGCTGCTATGGATGGATTATAGTGGCGAGTAAGCCCCGTGGCCACCGGGCTGCGATTGCCGGCCAGATGATTGAAGTCGAACGCGGTGATAACGAGCTGACGCGTCTCGCGCCTTAGTCGTGTGCGTTGTCAGTCTTCACTCGACCGTTCGGCCTCATCCCCATCTACACATGGCTGGAGACGACGTGGGAAAAGCCGTCGAGGCTTCTGGACGCCACAATTCGCTAGTTCTGGGCCAGCTGAGCCGCCATGCAGACTGTCCCTTTCGTGAGTCGTCTTCAAGTTAGCTGTGCCCGAAGAGAACGGCCGAATTTATTGAAAGCCTTTTCTTGGAATGCACTTGAAGCTGGTTGCTAGGCAAAGAGAGCGTCCTGATGCAAAGCGCTTGAGCTCTTAAAATGCATAGTGAGCAAAGCGTTCCTCAGCGCTCGTTCAGGAAGTTCTTTGTTCGGAAGAAAACAAATTTGGCACCCTATCCACGTCGTGCCTCGGACGGAGTTGTAGCATTGGGTTACTATCTGTAATTCGTTAAGGAATGTCTGGTCACGAATGCCATTTGGTGGATAAAAGTTCCGGGATCGGTGCTTAAGGAATTAAAGAGGGAAAGGAAGAGTACTATGAGGAAACTTCATTTAATAGCCGTTTAAGTCGTTTAAATTATCCATGAAGCTTTCTAACCTATCCCTAATCAGAGGGTCTTTTTATGACGAGGCTATTTAGAAAACCATCGTCGATAGAGCATCGGATGTGCTTCCCTCTCGATCTCTTGATATTTATTGAATTTTTGAAATGGCGAAATTTTTCTATGAGGACCTATTGGACTATTCTCACATCAAATTGGACACTTTTCAAGCCAACTTCTAAGCCAGCTTCTCACTTTTGAAATCAAGCTGGACATCTTCCAAATCAAAACGAACCTTCTCCACATTAAATTAGAGGTTTTCCGATACTGTTAGAACAGTTTTTGTTCAATAAAAATTTAGAATTACTTCCTTTTAAAAAAATTTAGCAAAAAAATTACCCCAAAAGGTGGACACAGTGTCTGAAAATTTGTAAAAATTGTACTTTTTAAGGAACAGTAGTGAACCTAATTTTGTTTTGGAGCGCAGGAAAGCAACAATCATTTAGTTCATTGAAAGAGGAGATCGCGCCATGCTTTCGACTAGATCGTCGCAATGCTTATTTGATTGATAGTGTAAATGCTGCTTACTTGAAACAGCGACTTGGGGACTTGTGTCTATTACAAGCGTTGTTGAACCCTTTATATCTGCGTTACTCCATGCAGAGGGAATTTTTATTATAAGTTTTTATTTTTATTATTAATTTCTTAAATGGAAAAAAAAATCGCGGCGATCTAGTCGGGTGCTTTCCGCGATTCCTTTTTTCTATTACACTAAATGATTGCTGGCTGGATGAGCTTTATAAAAAATTTACTTATCATTCTTCCTCAAAAAAAATTTTTTGAAACAGTTCGTTTACTTGTTGCGGGAGTGAATTTAAAAAAAGTTCAGAGAAAGTCCTACTAAATTTTCTTGATCAAAATATTATTCGAACTGTCTTGGAAAGTATCTTTTCAATGTGGAAGAAGCTTGTTTTGATTTGAAAGATGTTCAGCTTGATTTCAGAAGCTTTATGCTTATTGGAAGAGTAATCAGTTTGACGTGAAAAAGTGTCCAATTTGACGTAAAAATGGTGTAATTTTAAAGTTTATGCTAAAGAATTAGGATAGGGGAGGGCGGTACATTCCAGCATAATCGTAGTGAACTTGCAGAAACGCTCAGCAGATGATTTTCTAGTGCTTTTAAATTTATTGCGATGTTGTGGCTTGTCTATTTCACTGGCACTTCAAAAATTTCCCTATTTCATTTTTTATTTCTTGTTTACGATTAATTCAGCTGAGATATGGTTTTTTTGGCTGTCTAGTGTTTTTCCTGATGTGGGCAGTGGCTATAAATTTTATGAGGAGATTGTGTCTCGTGATTTTTGTTGTTATCTTGAACACAGCCCCCGCCTGAAATATTCGGTGCATAACTACTGGCTGCTCTGTCCGATTTTTCTCGATCGTGGGGTTGGAGTGGCAGATTCTGCTGTCTTCTTCAGAGCCAGTGTCTGCTCTGCTGGCGTAAAGTGAAACGGGAAGCCTTCGTGGTTTACTATTAGGCGCGCATTAAAAAGTTGAGTGTCTGAAGCCGCTGGACGGTTTCCACTCCTTGAATTTCAATATTGCCCACTCCTTATTGCAGGATTGAAAGAATTCTTAGAATGGAAGAATACCAACGTTTACTGGAAGTTCTTGGACCATTCTGTACGCGTAATTAATCGCCGCAGCTAACTTCCAATTGTCTGGCATGTACCAGAGATCAGCTCGACGGCTTCACAATTCGTCAACACAGCGAGCGCATGTGAAACAGGGAGCGAGAGCGTGTTCGGCTTTTCCGTCTCGACAGCGTCTTATTTGAGGCGTATTAGTTTCTTGAATTCTTATGAGATAAGATCCTGGGAAAGTGATGGGTTGAATACATGAGTGCTTTGTGCAACATAGACGTGTGAAAGTCGAAAACGAACATGAAGCGACAAAAATATGAAATAAATCTAAGAGCTGTCTTGTGTGAAAAAGAACTGCGTGAGGTAAAAAGGAGGTATTAACGTATTCAGACATCGTGACATCCTACAAATTCGAGATGACATCTTGCGGGCAATCAGATTTCGAAAGCCTTATACACTACACTAGGATATCCTGGTTATCACTTCGCAATTTGTTGAACTCCCGTAGGTTTCTATACGTAGAGAAATTGGACCTGATCTGAGATTTAACAACGGTAGTATAAAGTGTGCACCTTCCTCTCCTATACCTTTTTAGTGGTGCTCCAAAGAAAGCCGCTGGGTAGTTGATATGAAGAAGTGCACAGAAAGAAATGTGTCATAGTGTAAAACTTAGGGTTCGACTGACGCTGAGGTTCGGTCGGATTACATTGAAATGAGTGCTGAGGGACTGTTTTGATTTCTTATTTTCTCTGAGACTATCGTTTTCGAGATTACATAGGTTGCTGACATTCGAGAGGAGATTTGTAGGTTATTCCCGTTAGAGTGTATTAAGACATATCTCGAACTACAACTCTATTTTATAAAGGGTGTCCCGATAGAGCTGAAACTCTAGCAAGGACAGTACAACACATTAGCTAGGATTTTTTAAAGTAAAAATATGTCTTCTGGTACTTCGGATACATTGATCTAACCCTACGAAAGACTTGGTGCGCTCTTCCTCTGCCTTCAAATATTGTTGCACAGGACCATACTATCAGTTCGTACGGGGCTTCCGAATTCAGTTCGTGCCTTTGTTATCTATCGCTTGATAACAGTGTCACACCTGAGCGGACATTTTCATTAACACCATGACTTGCTGAACTGGCGGTAATGGAACACTTCAACCGCAGCATTGGAACGTAGACACTGTGAAACGAGAAGTTCTCTCTTTCGGACTGCTGTTAGCGGTCTGAATCACGAAAATGTATCAGTCAGATGCGACAGAGAGCCACTCGAAGGGACAACAAGAAAGCTGCACTTTCGGCCAGCGTTGCTTGATGAGCTCGGAAATGTGAAAAGCACATTTTAGACACATGGCGCCATTCTACGAATAGAGTAAAAATGTGAATGTGGTTGGAATACAAATAGTATTCTTATTATTATTATTGTTATTCTTCTTTAGGTCCTCTTACAATCATTACTGTTATTCTTTCTTAACCGTTTTCTTAACCGATCTTGCGACGTTGAATGTAACCTACATATGTACACTCGTGGTGTTATAGTCAAACATGGCCATTGTACTGCTAGGCTTAATTGTAGGCGTTCGTACCATTTTCACATCAAACTGGACACTTTTCTAAACCAGCTTAACGCTTTGGAACTCGAAGTGAACGGCTTTCAAATCAAAGCAAGTTTCTTATCCATTAAGCCAAAAACTGATGAGCAAACTGAGAAACTGGACACGCTTTTTTGTTTATTATCACTGTGTTTTGTCGCTAATTGTTTCTTTTGTTGCGTGTTGTGATACACGTATAAATAAATAAATAAATAAACTGACGACTAGAAAAATTTTTATGTTCGATCACACAGCGCCGATGGAGTAATGGCGTACAGCATTACCACCCGGTCAGCAGGAGGTGCGGGTTCGAGCCCGCCTGCCGATAGTTTTGATCGCAACAAAACATCGTTGTAACAGCCTACATCCTCGGTACCAGCCACTTGAGGCTTAAAGAAGCTGAGTAGAATAAATTCTGCTCAAGGAAAGTTTATATAACTTTCTTTGAAGTTTTTATATTCACCTGCCCGAGTGTCCAATTTGACGTGAAAATGGTATATATTCTACTCACAAGGCACCTTCGCTTCGCAGAAAGTATGATTTATTGTTGAGCTACCGTGCCTTCAAGGAATTCCTAAGATTGCATCTGACAATAAGTCCATGGCACATTTGCATCCTTTAATGTCGTCCGTTTAACTGATTAATGCATCGCTTTTAATTCGTTTTGTAGTCTTCTCTCCACTTTTCTTAGGTTTGCCGTTCTGTTAACTTCAGGTGGCCGGCGTTAGACGAGTTATTCACGAAAATGGTATATATTCTACTCGCAAGGCGCCTTCGCGTTACACATTTCGTTGTAGTGCAGCAGGAGGAAGCGCCGGCTATCGCGTGTCCCGTATCGAGGTTCTTCTTTCGGATTTCCCACCCAGACCAACTGAGCCTTCCATCCCTCCGAGTCTGTGTATTGTTACAAGGCCTGTCTGAGAAGGATAAAACACTGACTTTTCCATCGGCTGACCACCGCGAGCCGTTGCATAGGTCACATACACACTCAAATCGCTATCGTTGTATGCCGTAGATGTAGAGTGCTTGGTGCATCCCAGCAATGACTGTTAGCGCTTTTTCTCATTTTCCCTTTATATCAGACGTTCAGCAGCGTTACGGCCGACAAACGTCTGGTTAGCGGCTCATGAGCCCCGAAATTACCCAGTACACCTTTACCGCTGCGGTTCTCCTTTTCTTCTTTAGGTCCTCTTCCAGTCATTACAGTAACACTGGTCTAGCATACTGCGGACGTGTAGGATAGTGCATCACCTTTGCGGAACTCCTCGGAGTCCAGGCGCTTGTGGTACGACATGTGCGACACGTCTTCATAGTCCACCTTCCTAATCGAAACGTTGACTCTTGGCGAATAGTCTGCTGGCTAACAGGATGGGGTAGGTTTTTGAAAAATCACGCATTTCGTTTGCTCCGTTTCGCCTGCGACCTGCAGATTGTCTTGGTCATATGCACTGGGGACTTCACCCTACAAGAAAGCTACGTTTAGAGACTTCCTTGTACCGTATGGCTCTCTGCCAGTGCAAGAAACGTATCTTTTCCTACATCGACGTTAGATAAGCGAGGTAGTGGTGGACATCCGTTTGGATTTGATACGGATAACACTATCCGAATCTCACTCTTCTCGCAGAAACAGGTGTAATTTAAGCCGAACCGCCTTCCTCCTCCTCTAGACTTCCAGCCATCTAAATCTCGAAAAAGGGCTGTTTCCTCCGTTGGCGTTGGAAGAAGAGATTAAAAAGAAAGCGAGCGGTTCAAGATGGTTTCACCAACCTGTACGTATGGTGCTCAAATTAGATGGACCAAATGTGTATGGACCTTTATTGTACAAGTGACTTTATCGTATATTCGTTTCTGCACACTTGTTGTCATTGTGCGCCGCTACCTTATATGAGGTCTTGCAAACTAGCCCCGCCAAAAGGAACTGCACCTGAAAATGAATCCTTTAGAAAACTTTTCAAACTACTTTCTTTGCCTTTGCTCGAGAGCAGTTTTCATCTGACCCCCGTACGTCTAAAATGCTTGAAAATCTTTTGGAGTGATTATATGCAAATGGAATGCTCAAGGATGTCTACCACAAACTGTGAAGCTCCTTCTGGTCTAGCCACACGAGCCAATGCTTTCTGATTGTATCCAAATACTTACGTCGAGGATTGGCTCTTTAAAGAAGAAAAAAAAACTAGAGAACAACCCATCCTCATTTCGCTGTTATGTTGCTTCGTTATCTAACAGCGAAATGAGGAGGGGTTGATCTCTAGACCTCGGTGAGAAGCTTAGTCATATGGCAAACCGCGGTACTGAAGGTGCTGCTGCTGTTCGAGTGTTAACTGCATGCCTTACTATCAGACAGCAGAACTGTATAGGGACATATGTAGGGAGACCTGTAAGCTTCAAGTGTTTCCTGCTCGGCTATTCAAAAGTTGCTTGTCGAACCCTTTGGAGCACCATGTGGTCGGAGTGTGCGCTGTGCATCTGCGACGGTGTACTTTGAAGTCTACGTGCCGCAAAAGCTGCACAATTAAAGACGTTGTGTTAGAACACTGATGCACGGCACTGATGCTCTGTGATGTCACTTGCTTGGAATTGGATCCGTCCACTTCTTTACCTGTTTGGTTTCGAGCGATGAAGGCCAGCGGATAGGGCAATCATGACGCGTATTCAGGGGCGTGTTTCATCCGACTTCAATTTCGTGTTTACGGCTTGGTTTGTGCTTCTTCATGTGTTTGTTCTCTGCAGTTGGGATATCGCGTTCCTTTCTTACGAGGACAGGTTCCCAACTCATAGTGAACTTTTGCGATGGTTTTTTGACAGGATGTAGGGCACTGTGAGCGGAGTCTAGAGCCGCAGTCAGTTTTTGCTGAACGTTTTTTAAGACCTGAGAAAGAGATGTGAAGATGTGTGTGCAACACCCATCAACCTCTACGACACCCCACGAGGTGTGCCTCGGTGGCGCAGTCGGCAGGAGTGCCGCCTCGTAGGAGCGTACCGCTGAGCTTTTCAGTTCGAGTCCGAGTGGTGCCGATATTTTTGCACGTATTATGTTTGTTGTTAGTACGCTTTCTCATGATCACAGGGGTCAATTTTAGACCATCAATGCTTACAACAAACCAAGCCTGTCTGTTTGCGCCTTCATACGTGCTAGTTTTTCAACCATTCACATCTGCAGCTTATCATTTCCCTGGGAATAGAAAGTCCTCTCTTGCTGTTTTATTTTAGTCAACACCAATGGTGCAAAACTATGAAAAAAGTAAAACAAAAGCGCGTGTCACACCAACAGCATCTTACAAAAGCCAGTGAGGAACAATCCTCTGCCTGGCAAAGAATGACGACTTCTTCTTCGTTGAACGCATAATCTGTGGGCGTAGAGGAGGGTCCTGGGTGACAAGGTATCCAGCTGCCACCCACGCATATGACAGACACGGCCTAAACACCGGAGAACTATCGGTAGTCACGGGTGGTGTCGGTTTTACTTTCAAAATCAAGGTAACCAGCTGCACATTTGCGTGCAATTACGGTGTCGTTAGTGATACAGTATGATATGGTGCTGGTGCAGATATAAATAGTTGAAAAGCTAGCAAATATGAAGGCGCAAATAGACATTCTTTGTTTTTTGTAAGCATTGATGTTCTAAAATTGACTACTGTGATCGTGAGAAAGGGTCATAACAAACTAATACGTGCAAAAATATCGGTAACACTCGGACTCGAACTGAAAAACCCACCGCTGTGCTCCTACGAGGAGCAATCCTACCGACTCGCCACCAAGCACACCTCGTAGGGTGTCGTAGAGATTGATGGGTGTTGCACACACATCTTCACATCTCTTTCTCAGGTCTTAAAAAAACGTTCAGCAAAAACTGACTGCTGTTCTAGACTCCGCTCACAGTGCCCTACATCCTGTCAAAAAACCATTGCAAAAGCTCACTATGAGTTGGGAACCTCTTCTTGTGAGTAGTGCTGGCTCTGTTTCAAAAGTGGTCGGTTGCTTTTCCAAGGATGTAAGAATACCCATCACTGTGGTTGTGGTTTTGTCCACTGCCACACTCCCTTATTCGCCTGTGCCATCGACAGTCTCATCCAGGCAGCATTGGTGGCGACCTTATTTTGTGGGTATTTGACTATATTGAGAAGGCAGTGAGGTGTCCTCGATTCGGGCTGTCCGGAGTCTCGGAGTAGAACCAATCTGGAAACTTCCGGGCAGCTTTCCCACTCCCTACAGTAGTCGAATATTAACGCGTTCACCACTGATGAATTTGTGATTTCTCAAATATTAACGCCGCAGAATCGGTCACCGCAAATGAATCAGTGTTTTCCCACCGACCACAAATGGTATTCGCAGACGTTTGCCTTGCTAGCACCATGTGATTCAGGAAATTGTGGCACGCATTCTTCTGAGTGACTAGTTGCTCCTATTCCACGTTAGCTATTATAATAGCACCAAAACCTCCCTTCTCTTGGGTTGTCACCGAATGAATCAGGTCTGTTCCAGGCACGCTTGGAAGAGTTGGAGGGCACAATGCGTGTTAGGGGGCCCACCTCCTGTTCTCTTTGAAAATTCGAGCAGGGTGGTGTTTCCCGAAGTCATTGGACCATGTAGCGAAACAGCATGTGGAGAGCCTGCAGCTTCCATACGCTGCCCGTAGTGTGAGCAGTCTCTCTGTTTCAGGCGCTTTATGCCTATATATCAGTGGTGTTAAACGTTCATACGTCGTTATGTTGAATACCTCTATATCGTCTTTTGGTTAAAAATTGGTCAGTAATAAACAAGTCGCAACAGAGTTACTCTCCACAGCATACAGCTGGAGAGATGCGCAGAAAACGTCTGAAAATTGTGTAGACATCAGGAGCCCTCAAGTCTCAACCAGTCAATTGATGCAAAATTATCGAGAACCGAACTCCCGACCTCCCTCGCATGAAGGAACGCTAGTACCCACTACGCTTCGACCTTCAATAGTGACCAGAATCATGCATCGGAATCGACTCAATTCTTTCTTGTTCCAATATGACTCGCTCTCCCCGTTCAGACATACGCTTCAGACCCTTTCCTTTTAACATCCGAACTTTTCAAAAATTCCGTTATCGTCACGATCCATTTTATTGCGATCTGAAAAAAGGACGGATTCCAATATTCCGCATCGGTGTCGGATCCAGCGTGTTGTGTCCATCATATGGCAGCTTTTAGTGTTTGTTGAGCGTTCCACCGATGAACGTCTTGAAAGGCGTCAAGTTATTTACATGGCGATTTCAAATTCCGAAACTCCCCTTCGCATAACTAAGATGGTTACAACGCAATATCGATCTTCCACCATATTGCAACAGACCTCTGCGCTCGTGTTTTTCAGGAATACTTAAGCAGCAAAGGTCTGCATATTCTCCCTCAGCTGACGCTTTTATAGCCTGTCAGGAGTCCGGCTATTTGCTAAGATTTGCTTTAAATTATACCGCTGTTGCTTACTTTTTTCTAGCGTTTCTCTTCCTTCTCTTTTTTTCTTTTCTGACATTTGGGTCAGGCTTTGTAATTTTGTATGCGGTATTCAAACCGTCCGTGTAAGCGTCCAAGCGGTGTTTTTCGATTTCTTGAACTCGGAGTTGTGGAAAAAGCTTGAGGTTCATGGTGGTACAGTACTTGGAAATTCAGAAAAATTATCTTGAACTGTATTTTTCCTCTCCCCTTCTTCCGACCATGGGCTTTCTTTTAATTGTCAAGCTGAAAGGTTGGACGGGAGAGAATTGTGAACCGTTAGGCATTCCATACCGCAGAAGGTCGGTTACTACGCTTGGCAATGCCCAGTTGGATCCGGACAAGGAAGCTTGACCGGTTCGCCTGGCCTCAGTGAATGATCTCAGAGGATCCTGCGAACAGACGCCCTTTGAATGTTGTTCGTTGAGTCAGCCGTTGGGCGGCTCTCCCCATATCGTCATTGTCATCGTCCTGTGGAAACGGACTGTCATTGTGTCGTCTGTCGCGCATGCAGCGAGGTCTCATCCTTCATCACCGTCGCCTCAAGCCCAGATTTCGTGAGTGAAATTGCAGTTGTGTGCCGGACCAGTTCCGCAGCACGTGCCCTTCTGACGGACAGTCACCGCCGATCACTGGGTGCACCCCTACACTCCGGTATGCCTTCCGGTACCTCTGGACATGAAGATCGAGGATCAGCAATCACTCATCCTCGTTGCTACGATGTTGGTTGAACTCTGCTTAAGGTAAAAACGGTTATGCTGCGACCGAAATTAGTCGCATGCTGCTTCGGGGAAGTTTGATGTGCAGAATTATCAGAAGGACAATGCAGAGGAGTATCCAGGCCACGGACATGCTTACTGACTGCTAGCTTATAATTGCCAAGACACTAGTGTGAGCCGTAACTGGAGACTAGTCTGGTAAGTGAGGGAATACCCAAAAGAACAGTTAGCCACTTTTTGCTGAATTATTTTATCTCTTCGACGTTTCAAAGCTATTTGCTTTCTCTTGTATGAATAAATGAGTGAATGAAAACTCTCATAGCGTCGGCTAGAAGGAAATCGTCCGACGCTTTCGTCTTTTCCCTTTTTCTTGCGGTTTGTTAGTGTTATACGACATAATGAATTTATGGAGTCTCTTTTCAACACATTCACACAATGCAAATTAGTGATATGATATCACTCTTAGGCTAGGGTGGACCCCGCTCAGTGAAATTCTGTGGGGTGATGAGGAATGCTCACTAAGGATTTTCGATGGTCTCTCACTTGCTCCTGGAGAGACGCGATTTTGTTTGCTGATATCCACGTCATTCCGCCGATGTTCCGCCAGCATACGTCCTTCTTGGAATCGATTATGCGAATGTTATAGTTGGGCAGCAGCGCGCCTCGACTTCTGACTGGTCCTCTCGCAAGCTCTAAGCGATGCATAAAACGCCTGAAAATTGTGTGGACCCCTCAAATCTCAGCCAGTCAGTTGAAATGCAAAAGCATCGCAACGCATGACAACCGAACCTCCGACCTCCCTCGAAGTAACGCCACTATCCACTGCGTTCCGTCTCGCTTGACGTAGTGGCATCGTGGGCATACAAGAGACAACTCAGCGCCTGTAAGGGCACCGCGTCGCCGATGCCATAGTAACTTCTGGAACCCCTACTGCTTTGGTTTAACGATTTGGCGAAAATAAATATACGTAGTTTTATACTATCTATGGGGTGGAGATTCTTCCTATATGACTCACTTCCCCGTCCAGACATACATACGCCTCAGACCTCTCCTTTGTAAGGGCAATCAAGCCTTAGCCCCCCAGGAATTTTTCCAGACTTCGCGGAAACATGTAGGACTTTGACTTCTTTCAGACCATATATGCATTCAAAATGCCCCATGATGTCGCGTACAACTTTATTGCTTTGCGCTTCCCGTAAAGGGCTCGGATAGTGTCCACCTTTATGCTTTAATTCATAGGTGACCCGCTTTGTTGAGCCTTATCAGATGTTAGGAAGAAGTAAGCGCTGTGAAGATGAACATCTTGAGAATGCTAGTTATGTATCACGATAGATTTCCAGAAAACTTCATTGGTTGACGCGTGTCCAGGCTTGACTGGCTGACTTAGTTTGTCCTACATGGCCTATTTGGGGAAGAGAACGCACGATCATATCTATCAGGTGTATCTTCAGGTGGTTGTCTGAGCCAAAGAGGCATTCAAAAATTGCCTCCACAACATTCATAGAAACACAATGCGTGGCGCATGCCGAACAAACGGCGAGCAGCACCCGACCTTTGTCGCCTGTCGTTTATTCTGTGGGAACGTTAAAAAAACCATGCGGCATTTCAATATGGATTAACAGCACTGTGTTGAAGAGAGCATCGTTGCGGTTTTGTCTGCGAGAATAGCTCGATATTTATGAAGTGATCAGTTAGTGCGTCGGACTACTGGCGGACTGCAGCCGCCTCATTGTTGCCTTCTGCTAATTTAGCAAGCTCCTTCCCGCCCATTCCTATTCCACTAGATAAATCTCTGTAATGATAACCATCGTTTGAAGCTGATTGAAGGTCAGTTCAGCCAAAACTCTTTTCTTACTACTCACTACCAATATCTCCTCTACTTGGATTTGCATTCCCTGGAGGTTTCGTCACCTTGTCTCTTCTAAATCAAGTGCAGTGTGGACAAGCTTATGCTATTTCTTATGGATGCTGTTCAGTGAATGATGCCTTGGCGGTCTGCATTATAGCTCTGTGGCAGGCACTTCCCCGCAGAAACCAACCTTTTTGCCTTTGAAAACATTTTATAATTCTTGCTTATATCGCATATTTCACACTCTTGTTTTCTGTTTATTATGAAGACGTTTCACTTTCATAAAGTTCCAGGGAAGTCCATCTGCGACCCCTTGAATGTGATTCCATTAATCGGTCTTTAAACGGAATTCGCTAATTTCTGTTCTCTGCATTGGAAACCTGAGGAGTCACCAGCTTTACATACTCTGCAGCCGTTGAATTTTGCAGGACAGTGAGAGACGTGGTAGGGCAGTCGGACCGTCACGTGCGTCTCGTATGAAGGTTCTTGGTTCGTCTCCCATGCAGACTAACCTTGCTTCCTAGTTCCATCCTCACTAGTCGTTCATTTCGTATCAAAGTTGTCTGGGAAAGGCAAGGCACTGGCTTGACTGGTCAAATATACATACATACAAATAGCCTCCGCTATGTTCTCTGAAAGTGAAGTGTGCGGCACACTCCGCAAAGGTTTTGATTCGCACCAACGTCTGTCATTTTGTTCCTATCCTCTCGTTGTCTTGGCAAGGGTTTGAGGCTAGAGTATGGACATGTCGTTTGCTTTTCGAACAGGTCCCGTTCTCGTCAGTGTCTGCAAATGTCCGTTTTGAGTTTCAGACGAAAATATACATTTCTCCTTTGCTTCCATCCATTCAACCTGCTGCTCATCACTTTACGAGTCCAAGGTGTATAATGCTACGGGGAGGGTGTATTCGATAGCAACTAATAGGCGTCCATAATTGAATCGAAAGGCACCGCATTTCCTGCTGGTGATAAACAACGTATTTTAGTGTAGTGTAGAGCCGGCGTTACATCTGCTGCTTACCAGTCTGCTGATCGTGACTTCGCTTGACACTAAAAAGCTGGCTTTGTTCGTTTTTCCCGCGATTATCTTTTGATTTTTGAGGCGTTTAAAATAGAGGAAAATAGATCAGGAATTTACGAGTTCCTGTTCTATCAACTTTGGCCTATTTTTATTTTATTTTATTTTATTATTTAACCGTTTATTTTGCGACAAATCTGCCTGTTATCTGTCTGTGGTAGTTTTAAAATGCTTTGCTCCCATGCTTCAAAGACAGACATTTTCAGCGCAATTTTAGGTATTGACCGCTTCCTAGAAAGGAGATACAACAGTTACTGCAAAAAAAAAACTTTTCCAAAATCGGTCAATTCGCCTATGGTTGCCCACAGTTTTTTAGAAGAAGAAGATTTATTAGCAGAAGACGTTATACAATATATATTAGGTTGGTAACAGAGTCTCCGCCGTTTTTCATTTTATTCTAAATTTCGCTGAAAGTTTTTCGCACACTCGTATAAACTATGTTTAAGACATAGAGTGAATCGCTCTATCAGAAAATATGTTTCGCTTTTTCTCCAATTCGATTTTTGCACATGTTTGGATGAATAAATTGGAAGGCCAAAAAAACGAAAAGGCCTTCGGCGACAGCGCATCTCTGTTTACGCTCCAGTTTTTTTGCTCAAGGTCATAGGCCTTTCGAAAGAGTACCATTTGCTCTGCAAGAATATGTGTTGGTTGTTTTAGTTAATTTCCACTAGTTTTCAGGGCATTAAAGTAGAGTGTTCAGAAGGCATACATTATTTTTACCAACAACGCATTCTCTGGCTAATTTTTAAACCCGAATCTGGTGGCCTAAAATTAACAAAACTCAGAATGAGCACAGAACAAAACATGTATTCTGATGAAACGAAACACTCCCTTTTAGATGACATATTATACTGTGCGAGAAAAAAGGTAAATGTAATTTTTTCTTTTTCAAAATACCACCAAAAATTAATAAAAATCGGCGTGAACAAATTAACACAACCCACATTTTGATAGAGCAAAGCATTCTCTTTGCAATGACATATGACTTTGTCTAAGAAATTTAACCAAAGACTGGGGGCTGTGGTAAAAAAATTTGTCTCCTGGACACATTTTAATGCCCTAAAAATTAGCGAAGACCAAAATGAACGAAAAAACCCAACATACATTCTATGTAGAACAAATCGCCGACTTTCGAAAGGTGTGTAACATTGTGCAAAGAATCTCGAACGGAGCTGTCGGCGAAGGCCATTTTCTAACCTTCTACATTTTTCACCTAAAGATTTGCAAAAATCGAACTAGAGAAAAAACCCAAACATATTTTCTGATAGAGCAGATCATTCTCTTTTCGATGGTATATACCAATTTGCAAAAAGCTTTCTGCGAAAGTTAGAGTAAAATTTAAAAATTTATAAAAATATTCTCCAATCTAATATTTAATTTGGCAAAACATTAAATATAAACGATAAATATGCTTTTCAAAAGAAAATCGTTTTATGAGCAACTCTTTATTCTTTCTATTTACTTTTTGGATTCTTCAGTGCTTGTTTCCAAATGACCGTCTCGAATGGAAATTTCTCGATTTCTGATTTCTCTCAAACCGATTTCAATAGGCTTTATAGCTCGTACAACTTTAGATGACTCTCATGGCAATGAAGAATGTCGTAGTGCCTAGCTCCAGACGAAACCACATCGGTATGGGAATTCTCGAAACGGAGTCATTTCTCATTTGTAGCAGCCCTTAGATTTGTCCGAAAACTAGGTGGCGGACAAAAATAGCGTTACAAACGGTTTTCTTAATTAGCGTTACGGTTTTCTTTCAACTAGTAATGTGGATGGTTCATTTGCCGTCTTCTTATTACAGTGTGGCATGACCTTCGCTTTTCTCGCAGCGCATTTGCATTCGTTTTGCCTGCCTCACAATAATCTTGTAACGCTTTTGTTGCGTTATCCTCCTTGAAATCGCTCAGCTCGTCAGCCGAAGGGAGCTGGCTGCCTGCCAGTCGCCGTCGCCGATTTTGTATCGACGCGTCTCTGTATGCGTATCCTTGGAAGATCCACAGAGGCTCTGTTGGCTGCTTAGAAAGTTTTCCTTCTGCCGCTTAACTCTTGCATAGGTCGATTAGGCATGCCGGAACAGGCTAGTGCTCTCTATAGTCTTCTGCTCAATGAGCTTTGGCTGAGGCTGTTTACTGGTGGCGGTTAGCCGGCCGGCAGCCCATTCGCAAATGAATGCGGCGCGCTTTGAAATGACAATACCCGGCACAAATAAAGCGCTACGTACGGGGTGCAAGAGGAGACGTATAGGAGGAAGGAGGGACTTTAATGTGCGTCGCTTTGTTAAAATTCGAGGGAAGGCGTCCTGTTGTATATACCATTATATTGTTGCTATTCATACAATATAGTAGAGAGTAGTGAAGGCATTTAGTAGTCTTATGACAAGAAATCTGTTATGGATGTTGAGTTCGGCTGAGCAGTGCTGTTGGCATGCATGTGTCCTACCTGCTAAGTGGGGTCCTGTTCGAGTCCCGCCTCGCGCAAGAGTTATGGATGTTGGGGTTTATGGACTTTCCATAAAGTCGAGCTCGACCTCCTTTCAAGAGGAAGGCCAGGTTTACACAGTGCCGTAGCTGCAGCGTTGACAAGGCGTATCGTGCTTATTTCTGTTTTCTTCATTGACTGCGGAAAGTCATATATGACTGGAATTTTTAAATGTCCAGACTATTCCAGAAGCAACAGTAAGTCATTAATCCTCTTTTCTGGCTGGTACCCGTTTCATTGATATTGCCCAAGCATGAGCCGAACACGCATCAAAACCCACCCCTCCCCCAATAGCTCTTCGTCCTTGTGACACGCCACGCATTCTATTCTACGAGATGCCGTGGAGATACAGTAGATGTGGATTTGGATGCGGGACTTATGTCGCGAGCAGTATGGGCCGTCCGATGAGATAACGGCTGAAACACTAGCGATTCGCTTCCAATTTTACCCACATCCCGGTCTCGTTGAGATGCATAAGCAATCGTTATTCAACGGATCTGTTAAGCTAGGATCGGCCCTTTGTGAATGCTTGTGCAGTTCTGTAAGCGCTGATTTTGAGTGTAATTACTGCTTTCTGGTTTCTTGAGGAGTTAGATATCGATTCGCAAATAGATCTACCGATGATCCCTTGTAAGCTTCAAAGCACACTTGTTGTCAAGTAAGCTGACTAATAGGCATTTCGCTTACTATGCTATGTGCATACCGCATTTTCACGTCGAATTGGACTTTTTTCAAATCAAACAGAACCCTTCTCGAATCTAATTGGATTCTCTTTTAAACAAAGTAGATTCTTCTGAAATCAAAGGAACATCTTCAAAATCGAGACTAGCTTCTTACAGCTTAAACTACACTCTCTTCAAGATGATTAGAATAATTTTTTACCCAAGAAAAATGTTGGCATGATTTCTTTCAAGTTTCAATTCACTTACCTAAAAAGTTATCATATTGTTTGAAATTTTATAAAATTCTATTTGAAAAAATTTGGAGGGAAAATAGTGGCTTACAGCTTGCCTTAAAGAGCAGGAAGACGGCCATTTTTTAGTGCTAAAAAAGACTGCGACCTGCTCTCGTCAATGGATAGCGTAATTTCCGCTTGTAAGGGGTTCACATTTATAAACGATACAACAAAAACAGCTGTAACGTTGCATATTCTCGCTTTGATAGTTTATGTAAGCAGAATGTTACACTACCAGTCATATAAAAATTCCGATGAACTTTTCGAGTGCATGGAGCGATCTGATTTTTTAATACGTTGTATGCTTGCTGCTTGTTACGCTTTAAAATGAATTTTTTCTCAAAAAAAATCTTATTACACTCGTTCGTTTATACCAATTTTTCATTGAGCAAAAAACTATTCTTACCATCTTGGAGAGTGTAGTTTATCCTGTATGAGGGTCATTTCGATTAGGATGAGTCGCTTTGATTTCAAAAGTTTTGCGTTAGCTTAGAAGATTGTCCAATTAAATTCGAAAAGTGTCCAATTCGACATGAAAAAGGCATATATCTGTTGTTATTCCAAAGCCTACTTTCTTTCAATTTTAATTTCCTTTTAGCTTTTATTTTGCTTCATTCTTCGAAATTTGCGCTGACTATGAGCCACTTTTGAACTATGTGATGTCTGTGAATTGATTTGCGATTTATTGGAGAGCGTCGAAAACACTGGCACATCGCTTACTGTAACAAATCACTACGCGCAAGACTACGGCGTCATGCCAATCCATCTACGAATCTCATTATCGTCGTCGAGTTTCGCTTTCGAACTTCACCATTTTATATGTCGAATCTGTGCAGTTCTCTTTGTGACTGCTTTATGAATGCACGATGTCCTGAAACGCTCATGGGTTGCTCTAGGGAGGTCCACCTCCTTTCGCCAACTTTCAGTAGATCTCTCTCTCTCTCTCTCTCTCTCTCTCTCTCTCTCTCTCTCTCTCTCTCTCTCTCTCTCTCTCTCTCTCTCTCTCTCTCTCTCTCTCTCTCTGTTCCAAGGGACACCAGCTGCCATTTAAGTGCAGCCAAAGAAGAGGCAGCCTTTTGCTGTCTGTTCAAATGGGGGATCATGGGCAGCCTTTATAGATTTTCATGATTCGATGAACGATCCCACATTAGGGAGAGCTCCACCGCAAAACGTGAGAAACGCTGAAGCATAATAATAATGGCTTTATTATTAGTCTTCAGCGTTTCTCACGTTTTATTGAATGCTCATTGTCCGCTCATGAAAAAAGTCGATTATTCTCTGCTTGAGCACTTCTAAACGTGTAACAGCTTGAGGATCTGCGTCGCTTTTTCAGGAAAATGTGCCTACATTATGCTGTTGTGCCTAGTCATTGCTCGGTTTCTTGGGGAATGTTTTCTTTCGATGTTTCATTGCTTGCCTAGAAGAAGTGCCCACGCGCACTATAGTGGGGAATATTCTTGCACGGCAGCCTTTTGGCTTGACATGCCTTTACTGTTTCCAGTAGGTCCCATATAGCGCAGCAGGCAAGGGGCCTGATCACTCGTAGAATCAATCGACGTGGTTTGGTTTCATGTCCAGGCCAACGGTGCCTACTTTCTCTCCGGGGACGGTGAACCTGTTACAGCCTTGTTTGGAAAGAGTAGCAGCTAAGAGGTCCCAGCTGGCCATCACATTTCATTCATTGTATAGAGCCAAAATATACACTCAAGCTGTCTCAAAGTGTCACGTGGGAAGGAATGCATGGCACATACCGGTCGGAGATTAAGTATTGGTGAATTGTCCCGTTCATTGTGTTTGATATCTTTCGTATTATAATTTTCCATTTTTCTTTAATTTCGTGTTTGCCTATTTTTTATTGTTTTTTATCTTATTTTGCCCTCAAAAAAGAACGAAGTGTATGTTTGTAAATCTATACCTTAGTAGGGTTTGATCAGCGCTACTTTACAAGACAAGCCGAGCACACGCAAATCATACGTATAACGTCATGTAGAGAATAACTTTAGTGCATTGCTCATGACTGGCAAAATGTGTTGTAATAACACCCAGTAACCATGTCCAAATGTCGCCCTTACAATATCATGTTATGGTAATATTCTTCGCTTGTTCAGATAACATTTAGTGTTTGTTCTCAAAATAAATATTTTCAAATATTGCACTCTTCGGGAATTGCTATGGAAATCCCTCCTGGGCTATTGGCTGAGAAACCGTTCAGATCTGGTCCATCACCCTGCCACATCCTTGGAAATCACAGGTTAATCTGCCTGTTCGTTTCAGCGCCCGGAACGCGTGTCATGTTCCTGCTGAAGGAAAATGATGACACGCCGGCGTTGTTTACCGAGATGGGCGAATTAGGCCTGAACGAATGGAGGGAGACAGCGCGTTGGGTGAAGTTCGAGGAAGACGTCGAGCAGGGTGAGCCGAGCCGCTCCTTTCGTAAAGCGGTGTGTAGCACTGCTGGACGGTGATCGTTTTCAGGCGGCAATCGATGGTCGAAGCCTCATGTGGCGACGCTGTCGCTGCACTCTCTGTTCCAGCTGAGGAGCTGTCTGCTGAATGGGCTCTTCATGAACGATATGACCGAGACGGATCTGCCAGCGATTATCGGTTGGTTTTTGACGGTAGATGCCCCTATTTCATCTTTTTTGGGGCTGCTGCACTGCATCGAATCAGTGGTGGTTTCCTGTTGAATTCGTCACTTTTCAAAGGCAGAGAGAGGGAGCACCGAACTCAGGAGGGTGATACCACTTCTTCAGAAAGCACTTAGGAAGACATCTCAAACGAACGAGCGGTTTGCAGGACGGTTTCCGCTCCAAACGAGCGTCCATTACATAAACTGACGTGGGAAGTGCTGCGTCAGGGCTGAGCTCGAGAAATATGTATGTGGGTGACGAGCAATTGCGCATGCGTTGCCTCGAAAATGTGGGCATTATGCCGGTCGTTAAAAAGGCAAGAATGGTGTAGTTTTAGACAGTGTGGTCGGGCGAGAAGATCCATAAGGAATGATAGCGACGGCAATGAATATTAGACAAGGCAGCGTTGCAGAAGAACTTGTAGGTTGATGGCGAATAGATCCAGGGAGCAGTCGCATTTCGAAAGGGTTAGGGTTCTTCGACGTTTGTACAAGCGGCGAGATGCTAGTTTATTCATCTGGAGCAATTAAACAATTATTCGAAAGGGCAGCCGTGCCTTCGTACGCCGCTGTTCTCCCGGGGAGTTCTTTGGGATCTAAAAATAGTAACGCATCGCACGATATGCAGACATTTCTAGGGTAAGGACTATGGGACAGCGAAGTGACAGCGTGCAACCCTCTGGTGACTAAAGTGGATTTCGTGGCGAAATGGAGCCCTTTGCATTGTGAGCTCTTTGGGATCAATCTTAAGTCGTTTTCAATACAGCTCGGAGGGCAGTATTCCTGTTACATGGGGTAAAATTCCCCTGGTAACAGGAACGTTTCGGTTCGAATCGAACATAGGGTGCCATCCCGCTATCCCTTCCATAACGACCTCCCTATCCTAGTGTGATAGGTTTCCATGACTTCCGCAGTTGTTTTCCTATTCGTGCTCCTCTTCTTCATCCGAAAGGACTCTACCCCGACTGTGCTCTAGTTGATAAAGGGCTCTTACCTATCGTCAGTCACAAATTGAAATAGATTCGTTCCGAGCCTGAGCCCACCAAGCTCTCCACCCTGCTCGCAGTTTTCACTTACCTTTCTTGAGTATTTTAGAGGGCGATGCTCTGTAAACCGATTGAAGTTCCCGTCGTTCTCAGGAGCTCATGGCATTTGAACAGCAATCATCAGAAGGCGTGGGCAGTTCGTCGCGGTGTTAATTACGGCAATTTCAAATATCGGCACGGCAGGATGCATGACGTGCTTTGGTGTAGTTTGCGCGCAAGGGCATCAGCAGTTCTAGCTGTTATGCCCGACACTTGCAAAAGAGGCGTGGACCAACTTCGCTCTAAGGGTTTCTCCGATCGAAAGTTTCGTGAATTCTGATTTATAGAACGGGGCTAGCGGTACCCCCAAAGAGAATCAAGGTCTACCCCATCCTTGTCGAAGGGGCTCATACTCAGAGTCTCACTGCAGCCGAAGGTGATGTACAGCGCATCTCTTATCTCATTGTCAGGGGTTCTGAGAGGAGTAATCCAGTCATGAAAAGGAAACTCACAAGCATTAGTTGTCATAGCTACGTGCTCTATACGCACTGTGCCAGAGTGAGCGTCGGGTGGTTGTAGTAGCTCATGGGAGGGATCAGTCAATTGTGCGAAATTCTGCAGCAGTAACAAAGATTTACAGCAAGTAGTTATATAAGTCACGCGCGACAGGAAAGACTAGAAGGACAGTTCTGTCTAGTTTCCAGATCATCACTAGCCCTGGTATTGTCAATTCAAAGAGTTGATATCGGTTGTGCTTTTCCCAGGCCTCCTTGATGGGGGATCTTGTGAACGGTATTTTGTGGTACTACACAGCTGACGAAGCCAAAAACCTCAGGAGCTGCTTGGTTTTATCTCACTCTTCGACTATGTTGTGTAGCTTGGAGCCCTACGAGTCAACATTCGGCAGACATCGACATCAGAACGATTTTCGGCCAGCTCTACATGCCTTCCTGCCACACCTTCTTGGCCAAACATCTCGCCCCGATGCGGCGCATCGTAAACGTAATTTATAGACTGCTTCCTAGCAGATATGATGGTGCGAGTTGATAAGGATCGTTCGCGGCTTCTGCGGAGTTCCCGACAGTGCGACGCAGGCTTGACATGCGTCACGAGGTCAAAAGCTACTTTCTTGACGCAGTTGTCGCCAGCTGATTGGTACTTGCCAGCGTGATGTATGATAATACAACTCCTGCAGAGAAAATAGAGCGTCGAGAAAATGAGCAACTTCGCAGATATGAACATTGAGTGGGAAGTGCTTTATTGGGTAAAAAAATGCGACAAGCATCCCAAAGTGTGCGATCGTCGTTGCATAGTTGCATAAATACCAAGAAGAAGTTTTCGAAGTCTTTTGCCTGTGTGTAGAGCGAAGTCGGAGGAGGTGCCGGCTGTCGCGTGCAGGGTTCTTGGTTCGGATTCTCCCCCTCCCCTCTCCCTCCTCCAAGCCAAAGAAGCCTTCCATCTTTCCGGAATCGATAGATTGGCTCATTGGCGCAAGACTTGTCTGGAAAGGATAATACACTGACTTGTTCATCTTCATTTCATTATGAGCCAAATACGGAATCAAATCGCCTTCACGATATCCCGTGGATGTTGAGTGCGTGGTGCACCCCAAGTTGGATTATGCAACGACCTTCTTCATCCTTCTATTGTTTCTATTACCCATTCACCTCGCGGGCCCATCCGATGAATAAGGTAGAGTTCTCCTCTCTGGACAGGTCTGGTACTAATGAACCGATCACGGATGGTTGGAAGCGTTGATTGACCCGGACGGAATCCTAAAAGAGAACCGCTATTCATACGGAGTGCACGCGACAGCCGTCCCTCCTATGTGCTGCTTGCTCACAGTGGAAATACTTGGCATAGGAGCAGCAGCTCCACTAAGGTTTGGTGTAGGAATCTGTTCGAAATGTAATTTAAGAAATCCTGAAGGTGAAGGATTTCCTTTGATGTTCAAGGATTTCACGTTTGATGGTGGCCTCTGATAGCTAATGTTGATTTCGAAGCGGTACCGGTTGGGTAGTGTGAGACGTTATAAAGTATTAGCATATATAAAGAAGGAGTCCATATGATATCGAAAGGCTTTTGGCATGAGCGGGTAACTATGTATGCGTCGCATTAGAGGCTTTCGGAAAAAAGAAATACGAATCTAGTTCGCTGTTGGGTGCAAATGAAAACGGATGAAAATTTGTGCAGCTTCGCAGGGAATTCGAGACTTCTGCCCAGCATTTAAGGTCGGCATGTAGATAGCAGAGGATTGTGTGAGTTATGGATTTCGTTCAAATATGTTGCAAAAAGAGGTTAAAAAGATCCACAATGTTCCTAAGAGTGACTTGCTTGTGGATTAATTGACGTCCTGCGTGTGCTACTCGAACTGACTTAGAACTAATGTAGATCACGATTGGGAAGCACGGTGGGAATGGAGAGGTCATTTAGCAAAAGTTCTTCGCGTCGGCCGATTCTCCACTGGCCTCGTTTGGCATGGAGCTGATCTCCAAGTGCGTTAACATGGTCGCCGAGGCGCATTTGTCAACGTCCGTTCGCATTTCGAGGCGCATTCGATTGGCGGCGTTCTGCGCGAGCCGAGTTATGGATTTCGCGGAAGCGGCCGTTGTCCGGCGACACGCCTCTGGCTAACTCTCCCTCTCCCGAGGCTCTCTCTTCCCTGCTGGAGCTCGAAGCGCCTTCGAGTCGGCGAGGGATCTGCTCAAGAGCGATCAGGACGAGAACACTTGACTGTGAAACAGCCCTAGAAGCACTCACAACTGCCAGGCTCACGATCTTGTAAGCGCCTCTCGTAGGAGTGAGCGGGATGTGATTGAGAACTTTTTACGGAACAGTTTAAGTGAAGGCGGAAGTTGCTTCTTTGAAGCAGACTGTTCAGAGTGCCAAAATGATGATTCTGAAGTAAGCTAAGCTTGAAGGGAATGACTGCACAAAGGAACGCGAATTTCTCAAAGGTCTAATTGTAGTCTCTGGAGGACGCCACAAGTTCCCTTTTCTATAGCGTTGTGCTTTCAGAAACCCTGATCGACGAATTCGTGAAGGAAGGCGATGTTGAAGAGGACATGAGAGACGAACTGCGGGAGATTCTGATGCGAAAGCACGTCCACCAATACGAACAGGTGAGGACGGTTTCCAGAGGGCAGTTCCGGTTGTGCTCAGCCCTCATTTTGTCGATGCATATACTTTTTGTTGCTTCTGTCGTACTAATGCTGTGTGTGAATATCCTTCTGATTTACATCATGAGGCCTAATGTCCTTGCAGTTGTATCTCACTAGCGGGTTTGCGGCAGGTGGCGTTCTATTTGCACTTACATTCTGTTTGACAGTGAGATAATGTAATGGGGACTACTACTCGATTTTCCCAATTACCGAATCAGCTTTTTAAAGAAAATTTTCCGCCAAAACCCTCACTTTCACGTCTTCTTCCTGAGCCTCTTTAAGAAATTATTAGGTTCAAGCGAAGTGGAATAAAGTTTTGAAATTGTTATCAACTAGATCTATGATAAAGAATTAGAACATTTGTTGTTCACCTCTGAAGCAAAATTTTCTAAAAAGGATTTTTGGTCTTCCTCATTAAGGAATTGTCTCGCACGGGAGCTTTTACGGTCGTCGCAGAGTAATTGCTATTCCCGTCTGGGTAGGGTAAAGAAGGATGCAGTTGAGAGACGTCTAATGTAAGTGTATCAGAACCTGATTTGAGCGGGCTCTAGTTTGACGTCCTTACCAAAGCCAATCTGCATGTTTCTAAAAATGCTTCGTCTTTTCTAGAAGAACATGAAAGTAGCTGTGTTGCACGCAAAGTCCCTCACTTTCCGTTCTCCTGCTGCAAAGGTAAACAGGCTTAGTTCAGCTTTTCTTCTTTTTTTCTCGTTTCCAGACGAGTATGCTGAGCTCACGCTAAGTCGGATTTAGGTGGCCCTAAGTCCTGTGAAGAGAAAAACTAACCATAAGGACGATAGCACCCAGCTTCCTAACCTTATTCCTCACCACTTCGAGAAGTTATTGAGGGGCACCAGAAAGATACTAGAATATGAGGTTACCTGACGTTAGGAAGCCCACCCGCCGCCTAACTTCGAAAAAAAATTTCACTGTAACGATTCTCCTTCGCCGCCGTTTCATGCTCTGCTCAATCGAACAGCTCTGGTTGTGTTACCAGTTCTGGCCGAAAAGCAGAAGGTTCGGGTTCGAGTCCCAGCTGGCGCTGACGTTTTGATCGCAACTGAATATACTTCTACCTGATTCTGTCTTCTACAACATTTTCTTCTTCGTAACACCTACTTTACTTCTAAGGGGTATCGTGAACTTAATTTGAATGCATGTTTTGTGCTACAATACTGGTCGGACCAGTCTGTGTTTTGTCTTTCCCAGACAAACATGATCTAAAATCAAGGGACAGCCGACATGTCCTCTGACTCCGCTTCCGCCCGTCGGACCCTTATTAGCAGGAAAGAATTGGTCTCGCTTGCTATATAGCAAACCGAAAGCATTGACTCGTATCGGTTGGTTGATCGGTACCGTTTATTTATTTATTTATTTTGCACGTGAACAATCACGCAAGTTCAAACGAAAACAAACCAGCAAACAAAAAAGATCATGTTAATGAACAGGAAATGACAGATTGTGATGACTAGTACAAACACCAACAACTCGGCAAGCCATTAAGAAGCTTCTTGGAGATGCCGGTCAATAAGCCTTTTGAATTGCCTCAATGAATTTCGCACAACGATTTTCTTAGAGAACTTTAGGAACTCAGAGCCAGCCCGATGTGTAAAAAAGCCGCTTATACTTACCGTTTGTTGCTTGACGGCAATCATATTCGCGTTATACCCATGGTAATGGTTTTTTGTCCCATATCTCCTCTGCATACCTGCATACGAACCGAAAACCAGTCAGACTGAATGGCGCATTAGCCATTTACTATGTAGGATAGGACGGGATAGTTACCATTGATCACCATAGGAAGTTTTATTATTTATTTTATTTTACTATGTAATACTATAGACTGAATCGACATGTTTATTCCGAAATAAAGCATAATGCACCAGATTATCAAGAAAGGCACGGTGCCATGTCTCTAAGGTTCTCGGCTGTGAATATTAAACTCCTGTGCATCATAAATTCATCGTCTCTGGTCATTGGAAGCCTCAAGTCTATTTCGCTTCTATGCATTTACTTAAGGCGAAGAAGAATGGGCCCAACGGAGACAAAAGCGGCTTCCTCAGTACGGTTCGTTCGATATCTGACATCGGAAAGTCGTTTTCCCACGGGCGAAACCTGGCGAAGTTGGACAAAGAGCCTATTGGACCCCAACTTGAGCTACCTAAGGTGAGCTGGATCGGTGCAGTTTTTTTGCGCTTCAGAAGAAATTTCGAGTAAAATCTTCGTTCAGGTGGAGTCGTTGCCGCGAGACATGAACAAAGACGGTTCCTCAGCGGATATCAGCAAAGGCAACACTCACTTCCTGAAGAAGCTTCCTCCCGGAGTCGAGGCTAGCAACGTGCTCATTGGCGAGGTGCTTCATTCAACTACTCCATGACTGCAATCTAACTGAAAAACTAGGGTCTTGGCATATAGCAAGCGATAGTTTCTCTAAAATCACCGGAAGTTCAGGTGGATTTCCTGCAACGGCATATCTGCGCCTTCGTCCGTCTCAAGACTGCCAACGTTCTGGGAGACCTCACTGAGGTAGCGTTCTCTAGTTTCTGAAGAGCCACCATTACTGATGCGTGTTACTCAGGTTCCTGTTCCTACTCGATTCATCTTCCTGATGCTTGGCCCCTCTGGTCACGGCCCGCAGTACAAGGAGATCGGTCGCGCGATTGCTACGCTCATGGCTGATGAGGTCAGTTGTTGAACGCTGTCCCTTTTCGATGCGCTTTTACGACAACCTTTTGTCTCTAGATTTTCCACGATGTCGCCTACAAAGCCCGAAACAAGGAGGACTTGTTGGATGGTGTGGACGAGTTTCTGGACCAGGTTGGGCCTTCAGTCATTTCACTTCAAGCGCGTCGTTTCCTTAGCATTTTAAGCGACAGAAAGAAAAAATAGAAGTGTACCGTTCGGAGCATTTTTCATAATAAAGGCTTTCTAAGGTGACGGTCCTGCCCCCTGGAGAATGGGATCCCGCCATACGTATCGAGCCGCCGAATACGATTCCTTCTCAGGAGAAACGAAAGCAGGTGAGGCCACAAAAATGGAGATGGTATAGCCTCCGATGGGCCCGTTCACGTACATTCCTTTTTTAGTTAGGACAAGAGATGCTGTTGGAAGGCATCGAAATGACAAAGGGAATGTCAGGCAAAGGAAAGGAGGAGTTGGACGAGGAAGAAGGTAGGGCGTGATCTTCTTCGATAGCTTCCCTACAGTGTTTTTTTATGTAACGTGACGTGAATATATTCATTACTTGGCTTCAGTCACAATATTGAAATCGTACATGTCGCAGGTTTTTCCGCACTTTCACATAAACTGTAAACCCCTCCACCAGCTTCATTGGAAACAACTCATCGTCTTCCAGACAATGCTAGCATCACCGCTTCTAACAATGTTTCCAACAAATGTTTAGTTTTTCGGTGTTCCACGCTACATGACCCTATATTTGAAGGCGTGCCATCCGTTTGAGATCGGATTACGCCGTCTATTTAGGAAACGTTGCGTAGGGTAAGAGCTACCTGTAATTGCAGGGCACTTCAACGATCCAGCATTGCAGCGAACAGGACGGTTGTTTGGTGGTTTGATACTGGACATCAAGCGGAAGGTGGGAGCTACTTCCTCGCCTCCTCTGATTTCAGTGTTGGACCCTTATCCTAGGTGTTTAGGCCCCGCACTATCTCAGTGACTTCACGGATGCGCTGAACCTGCAATGTTTGGCGACAACCTGCTTCATGTACTTCGCGCTTCTCGCGCCCATTGTCACATTTGGCGGACTGCTCGAGGAGGCCACTCACCAGCGTATGGCAGCGATGGAGAACATCTTTGGAGGTGCGTCCTGATTCGTGAGTCGTTCATCGGATGCCTTGAAGGCAATCCACTGTCTGTGCAGGTGCCATATGTGGTGTGGTGTATCATCTGTTCTCTGGACAGCCGTTGACGATCATCGGTTCGACTGGGCCGGTGTTGGTGTTCGAGACGATAGTCTACGATTTCTGCCTGCGACTCGGGATCAAGTACCTCAGTTTCCGCTTCTGGGTGAGCATTCCACCCTTCCCAGTGCAGCAACGTCTTCTTCGGCAAAACGTCTCTGTGTTCAGGTTCACGTGTGGACTGCGTTCATCATCTTCATCATGTGCATTACGGACGCTAGCTCTCTTGTAAGTAGAATCCGCGTATTTTTTGTTGTGTGGCCGGTCTTTGCGTATTTGCAAGATAATTTGATGTAACGGATGGTACAGATGTAATGTGGGTTATTTGACTCCCGTTACACGTGGTCGTACATACGGGGAGATGAGCAGACGCTCGCTTATGTGCTAGGATCCTGCAGTTGTTTTTCGAGCAGAGACACCTTTCATTGTGTTGAAGTCCCCAGTCTTCTCAATTTTGGTCATAGGCTTGTTTCGTTCTATTTAAGCCTAAAGCGGCTGTTGTCGAGGTTATAAAGCTTGACAAGGATGCTTATCTGCGATCAAAATTAGCGCCAAGGGGATTCCCCTAACCTGTATCCCCTGATTACAGAGCAGGATGCTACACCAACGGATTAAATATTAGGTTTTTCAAAAGGTTTTCCACCACATCTGCAATTTTCGCTCTAAGTTATTTCCATTTTTGAGTACATTCACAACTAGTAACCATTGCTATCTACAATTGGCATCTATCAGATAATTTCTAAATGCCATGTAAGGTGACCTGGGGTTTTGACGAAAAAAAAAATCTCTACGAGACACTTTTCAAGTTGTCTCTTGTCGTCAAATTTTTTCTCCTGCAAGAGGTTCGACAACGAATGAAACAGATGGTAGTTCGTTGGAGCGAGATCCGGTGAACACGGTGGGTGGATCAGAACATGTCGTCCGAAACACTGGAGTTTTTATGAGTTTCCCTTGCAACGTGTGGATGCGTATTTTCGTGAAGGAAGAAGATCTTGTCCTGTTTTCCACGAAGAGCTGCTTCAACGCGATCGAACTGCCTGCAGTAGACATCGCTGGTGACAGTAGTGTTTGCAGGAGGCAGCTCCCAGTGAGTGACTCCTTTGCCATTGCACCCTACACTGAGCATCACCTTTTTTGGGTGAAGTGCCGCCTTAACGTGGGAATTCCTGCTTCGCCGCGACTGATACTCATACGCTTTCGTGTGTGGTTAACGTAGGCTACCCACTTCTCGTCACCAGTGGCGTCGTTCTCGAGCCGCCAAAATTCCGCCGAAAAGTAGAGAAGTTCATGCACGTATCCTGGCGCACCTGTAGCTGGTGGTCGCTAAGATCATGCGGTATCCATGTGCCATATCTCCATGCCTTTCGTAGGCACGAAAGTAGTCAGCTATGGTGGTGTGACAGCACTCGCGTTCCTCTGCCGGCTAGCGAGTGCTGTGCGGGCATCTTGAACCAACTAGAAGGCGCTCCTCATCCACCGTAACTGGCATTCCGCACATTGGTTAGTCCTCGAGATCAAAGCCCCGCTTTGAACTTCCGGAGCCAAACTTTGCCGTGTCGCAGAACACAGCGGAGGGACCCATCGCGGCATAAGTGTTCCTTGCCACTGCGCTTGCGCTCGCATATTTCCCGGATTTGGCGTCGAGGGCGACTTCTTCAACCATATTCGTAACGCAATATCACGACAATAGTGGTATGCGTAGGCCATATGTCAGCCTATACATCATTACGTTCCGATAGAAGGTATCAGAACACTTCAAAAGCTTTGGCGCATCGCCAAACTAAGTGGCGGAAAAAATTTTGACAACCCACTAGGACGAATTGAATCAGTCACATCAAGGCTGTCAACTCTACCTGTTTCGTGCTGATACTAGCGGCCGACTCATCCCGATTCGACGCCTCAACTGCTGATTGCTACGAGGATATTGTGGATATGCGCGTGCGATCAAACAGCGGTGATGTCGTGGTGCAGCATGAATCTCGGTGAGCAGGGAATGCGAGCTCGAGTACCGCCAGCCACTGAAGTTTTAATGGCGTCCAAGCAGAATTCTTAATGTTTTGCTAAAACTAGGACCAGAAACGAGAAATTGTAGGAAAGAGAAGGACTCACTTTAGGGAAAAATCCTCTTGCCAGTGGAGCTGCGATGCTTATCATGGCATTTCTATCCATTTCATGCACTAATGGGTGCGTCACAATGGAAAAGTCAACAATTTATGAAGAAGGAACGATTACCGCTATGCCGAGAACAAAATAAAAAGAACAAGGAACAAGCATGAACCAAGACACAACTAAGGGAGAAAACATAGGGATTTTGACTGCCTTGTAAATAGTGCTGATCCTGAAGTACCTCATGGTTTTCGGATGTCGGAAAAGATTTTCGTTTCATTATCAATAATACAGCCACACTAAAAGTGCTGAAAATAAAGATAGTTCTATACTGCGGCCCTTTTTATATGACTTGAAAAACCACTCAGAAAGCAAAGAAAAGCAGCTGATTGCAATACGAGAGGAATTTAGCGAAAGGTTTAAGGGGTAAAAAGTTTAATGTGCAATTAGGAAACAATTGTTTCTTGACTGATATTACATGAATGAACGCTCGCTTACTTTGAGTGCTATAACGAAGTGACTTCTTCTTCCAGGTATCATACATCACTCGCTTCACGGAGGAATCGTTTGCGACGCTGATTGCCGTCATTTTCATCTACGAGGCCATCTTGAAGCTGTGGAAAATCAGGGGTATGTTTGATGCCCTTGTCCCCCTGTTTTTACTTTTCAGAGCGTATTGAATTTCTTCGTTTCTTCGCCAGCAGTCGAAGGCAGTTCCTGTTTTGGCTCTTCTCAGAAGAGTTAGATAAGTAGTGTCACAAAAGTGAAAGTATAGTTTGATTTGCGAAGATGGTTTTGGAAATAGGTCACGTTCGTGAGGCGTGAACCGATTCTTTTAGGTTCAGAGATTTTCCGGAGTTTCTATTTGAGCAAATAGACTCGGAGGGATCACCGCGTAGGGGAAACCTATACAGCTCGAAATTGAAAGTGTTATTCAACACTGGTGTGTCCTGCTCCTTTGGTGAACTGCATTAGGCAGTGATGTAGTACGACATTCTTGTGCCTTTTCACATGAAGGAAAACCACTGAATGCAAAGTGATCCTCTCCGAAGCCATTTGCGCAGGCAACCTCACCATCAGTTTCGAGTTCCGGCTGATCACTGAATTTCTCGTCGCAACTCTCTTTGAGTTAAAACGTCGACAGCGCTTGTAAGCGAGAAGATTGACCATTCTGTTTCAGTTCAGCTGGAGGTGATCAACTACAGTCGCGATGCTATGGAAGGAACGTGCTACTGCGTACCACCGACTGGCAAACGTATGTTCATAGCATTCGATAGCTCGCCGAACTGTGGCCAGTTTTCCGAGTTACTCGTTTAGCTCTGGTGACCTTCGAAAAAGCCGGCGAATTCATCGAGAAGCAAGGTCTTTCCATTGCTCACAACGCCTCCTATGTCGACTACACGGCCGTATGTTTTCCGTGCACTTGTGATTTTCAGCTTCAAAATGTGTCTATTATCACTGCAATTATATCGAGGGGGAGACTAATCTTTATTTTTGCGAAGTGCCAAGTTAGGGACTGGATTCCTTTTGTGCCACTTCTCATTTTCGTTCTCAGCACTTTGTTTAAAGCGTTACAAGGACTTCAAAGAAAGTCTAATTTTCCTTGGAAAAAATTACTCTAACGGTCTCGGGGAGTCTCTGTTGCAATGTTGAAGAAGCCTGTATTGATTTGAAAGATGTTCAGTTTGATTTGGAAAGTGACCAATTTGTCTCGTAAGGTGTTCAATTTGACATGGCCGTTTTATCTATTATTGGGAGTTCTTGTATTTCAAGCGGCCTTTTTTTAGAACTCGGTGTTCCTTCATTAAGCCACCCAGCTTACTTGGGCTTTTGTACCGGTTTGTTTTCAAGATCAGCAGCTATTCCTTTTCAGGCGGGCCTCGACAACTGCAGGTTTATCGGAGGCGTCTTTGATGGTACAACGTGCTACCCGCTGTACGACAAGCTTCTGATGTCGATCCTTCTCAGTCTTGGAACGTTTGCGCTCGCCATCACATTCAAGGTAACGATTCTTCGGGGTCGCCCACTCTGGGAGCACCGTCTGCTTGGTACCTGAGGGATCCTATTAGAACACTTTCTGACTTGAGTTGTCTGAAGCTCAACTCGAACACGCCGTGTCCTTTTCCTTCCTCCTCCCGTCATTCACTCAGGTTTTGCCGTTTGCAGAGAATGCGCAACTCGTGCTACTTCCCGTCGCGCGTCCGCCAAATATTCAGCGACTTCGCGGTCATGATAGCCATCGTGATCATGACCGGCGTGGATATGGCTATGGGCATCAACACTCCCAAGTTGAACGTGCCAAGCTCGTTCCGCGTGAGTTCACAGCGATTTCCTTTACAAGGCACCTTCAACAAGCTTGGTGAGAAGTAATGAGTCCATGCTCGATTCCAGCCCACGTGGGATGGCCGAGGCTGGCTGATTCCCCCGTTCGACGGCAATCCACTCTGGACCGTCCCGCTAGCCCTCCTGCCCGCTTTGCTGGCCTGCATCCTGATTTTCATGGACCAGCAAATCACCACCGTCATCGTGAACAGGAAGGAGAACAAGCTGAAGAAGGTGGGCATCACGTCCTCTTGCCGACGATGGGTTGGCCAGTAAAATCGCAGTATAGGGATGCGGCTACCATCTGGACCTGCTTGTGCTGGCGATCCTGATCTTCATCGTCGGGTTCCTTGGTCTGCCAATCTACGTGGCCGCCACTGTGCTCTCCATCAACCACATCAACTCGTTGAAGGTGGAGAGCGAGTGCAAGGCGCCGGGAGAGGTGGCGCACTTCGTCGGAGTACGGTGCGTCTTCAGCTCTACCTCCTCCCTTGCTCCCTTGTTCGCGTTCTACCGAAACCTCATCGAAAGCGTTTAGGGAGCAGCGTGTGACCGGCATCATTACGTTCGTGATGATCGGCATGTCCGTCCTCATCACCAACTTCCTCGGGAGAATCCCCATGCCGGTGCTCTACGGAGTGTTCTTGTACATGGGTATATCGGCGCTTGGAGGTATCCAGCTCTTTGATCGCATTCTGCTGCTGTTGATGCCTATGAAGTAAGTTGCTGATTTATTGCTGCTTCTTGGAGGTAGCTAGGGAATAAATTAGGATGTTTATGGAGGGCTGCGTATGTGCACGGAGTGTCGTAGTACTTCCTCCTAAAGGTAAATCGCATTCAGTAGCTATTCAATGGCACAATCTTTTCAACATCATCCAAAACGCGTCTTCTTGTTTTTGAAAAAAAAATAGGAAGACGCGTTTCGGATGGTGTTATATTACAGCTGCCGTAATTATTTGAATCCTCTCAACAACAAGTGTGAGGGCCTCTGGGTCATCCCAGCCTTCGGTCAGCTTTGTTCTTCCTCTTGGAAGAATGCCAATAATCAGAACATGTAGTGGGGATACATCAGACATCGTTTTTCAGAACCAAATGGAGATATCCGAAAACTATACGTGCATCTTGTTCTGAGGATAGCCCCTCATAGACTTGAAAAGGTCTTGAAACATTCCTCTACTCATTCGCGTTGATTCCGGTCTTTTTGTGTTCTGCTCTAGACGTCTTGGATTCTCTGTAGAAAGTAATTCATGTTCCTATGTCTGTAGGTTATTTGGCCTTCTGAAAGTATATTTTCTCTGAATCAGAAGAGTTTTCATTCTCACTACGCTGAGGACCATTATATTGCTTGCAAGTTACAGTTTGAGTAGCTCAAGATGGGTGAAACAGGTCTATAGATATTGATTTATTGGAACATGTATGTTTGAGACGCACGCTCGAGAGAAACAGAAAAATAGAAAAACCACAATATGACCCAAAAAAAAACGCAAGTGCACCTTTCTAAAACAAACAGTTCACGTTTGGACATACGCTTGAACGTTTAAGGTTATAACTCCAATCCTTAACAGGAAACAAGTAGACTCGTGACGTGAAGGACGTAGCCCTAGTGTTAGATCTAGGCTTGACATATATCAGCTTTACATAGATCGCTACGATTTCTTGACGGCAATGCAGAATAGGACTTCAAGACGCTGCATCTTAAGTAATCTGTCAGCAACTTGAAGACAACACCAACATATGTGTACCTATATTGCCCCCCTGGGCGACCTGTTGATAAGTTCAGACCTGGTAGACCTTCTCTCACCTTACCAGGAGGCTATCTCAACGGTAGGTCGGAACGGCCTAAGTGTTGTATATGGGTAGAGTGGCCTCTCTCTGGGAAACAACCAAGCGAAAATGTCTCGACCAGAGTACAACACTGCGCAGTTAGGGACGACGGAAGTTGGGCCGTTGGCGGCGTTAGCTCTATTCTTGCACGCGGGGACGGAGTTGTCGGCGTGGTCGTGCCGGTGTCGGAAATCACGGAGAAAGGAACAATTTATTAGATTAACACACAAAGAGAGAGGCTTGGTTGTGGCAACCTGGGAGATGATAACGACGAGCTTGCTGGAGAGTCCGATCCGCTTCCAGTGATGGGCGCTGCTGGAGGTACCAGGAGGGAAGGCCTGGTCGGTGCAACTGGGTAGACGATGAGGACGAGCTTGCTGGGGAGGCCGACCCACTTCCAGTGATGGAAGAGCCGGAGGTACCAAGAGGGAAGGTGTAGTGTCGGGGAGAGGGCGCCTTTTAAAGGGCGCCTCCCGCGCAGATCGCAGATCAGTGGGTTGACCACCCTCAACATGCCGGGGTTAAAAAAAAATTATGGATCCACTCCATAACCTCACAAAACCGCATCGAGCTTATGCACGACAGACCTCTGCTTGTCTCGGTAACGGGCTTCGGCCCTCTTTCGGTGTTTCCTATTGCCACCGCGCGTTGCTGCCGGGCACGGCTCTCCAGTACCCGCCTTAGGTGCCGGCTCTCCAGGCTCCTTTCTTTTGTGTGCGCGAAAAGGCGTGAGTGTCAATTTTTCCAGCTTCACAACATGCTGTACCTGATTGCAGAGGGAGTTGTAGAACATTTGCGTGCTGTCGGGTGACATCCACTGAGAGGGATCTGGTAGCACTCCAACAGTTGCCCAGGCCGACTGCGCGTCGTACGTACCGGGGTCGCGCTGCATCAAGTCGACAATTCTGTCGGCATGTTCCGGTCGTACGTCCAGGTAGGACAGAACGTGACTACGCGTCTTCTGCGTCACATGTTCCCAGCTAAACGTATTGGCCGATCGAGGGCCATTCACCAGCAACACTTTTGCCCCGCAAGTGGCCCACAGGTTGATGGCCGACAGCAGCGCTAACCAAGCTGTCACCTTCCGCGGCTCTTCTGGAGGGAGTATGATGATCACTACCCCCACATCGTCCATGAATATCGAGTCGTTTTTCGTCCGAAGGGCGCTGAACTCACTATAGTAGAAGACTCTGGTCTTCGTGCCGCCCGTCATGAAACGCATTCTCTCTAGGACGGCGGGTACAACCAGCAGTACACGATTGTGGACTTCTCCAAAAAGATGGCTTTCGACCACATCGCTCCATTCAACGCGACGAGCAAAAGTCCAGCCGATTTCGAGGATTCGCTTGAAATCGCTTGGCCATCCCCCGTCGACTGCTCCATGGCGCATAGTCGTGGCGGGTTCCACTAGCTTAGCCATCATAGCTATGTGAACGCATCGGGTTTTGAAAAACGCATACGCGAACCCGACGGCACGTGGGTCGAGCTTCTTCACCGCAGGATTCAGGATCTGCTCTACTTTGCTAGTTACTGAACCGGGTCCGGACCAAATCGACAGGATGCGTGCAGCGCTCAACACGCAGTCGACTTCGTAACAGTTGGCCGGATGGGGTAAAATAGAGATCAGATCATCAGCGCGGATGCTTCCTGCGACACGACACTTCTCCAGCGGGAAGCTCGGGCTGCCATTGACTGCAGGAAAATCTTGTCCTCGGCATTGAAACTGAGCGTGTAGAATGTGAGACGGGTCCTGCACGGTGAATTCGAGCTCGTCCCTGAAATTACAATCGGCTCGTATCATCGTCACCCTATACGCCTTTCTCACTCTCTTCCTCTTTGTCTTACCACTCACTACCTCATCCGAAATTTCATCTGGACACCGTAGTAACATATCATATTGAATTTTTATGGGTTCTTCCTCGGCTCCTATCTTCGTTATTAGGGCGGAGGTGTCATTTGCTTGTAGAACCCTATACGGACCATCCCAGTCCATTGTTAATTTTGGGTGCTTCCTCCGTGCTCGTTCGCAGGGTAACTTCATAAACACTCTTTCCCCCACGGCTGGAAGCGAGTGGACGTCCACGTCCTTGCGGCGGTCGTACGCCTCCTTCATTTTTGCTCTGTATGCTTCAGTACGCTCGGAAACTTCTTCCCTTATTGTCTGCATTCCTCTAAGAATATCCGTTTTATAATCGTCTACATTGATCAGATATTTAGAAATTTCGGCTCCAGGGACCACGTTAGTTGGAATTACGGGGTCAAACCCATGTAACATGAAAAATGGGCTTTCCCCGGTGGCTTCGTGTGGCATTACGTTGTAGGCGTACACTACATTCGGTAACATAAGGTCCCACTTGTCGGGAAATTCCACTTTCTTTTTAAGCATTCTTTGTAGCGTACCGATTACTCGCTCAGCGGCTCCATTTTCCCTGGAATTATAGCCCATCGTGACGGAATGTCTAATCCCAGCCACAGCTGTCAACTCTTCCAGTATGGAGTTCGAGAACTCTGAGCCCTGGTCAGTGTGAATTTGTTTGGGCCACCGACCTCCCTCACAAATCCAACGCTGGAACAACGTGGTGGCTACAGTTGCGGCCTCTTTGTTCGGAATCGCATATGCTCCAACCCATTTTGAGAAAAGGTCGATGACT
>OX375869.1:35875120-35963698 GCA_947359475.1 Heligmosomoides polygyrus bakeri
CGATAGAGCTCTTCGAGCTGATGAAAACGGTACCATTGCGAGAGTTGAAAGCTTAAATGTGGGTGAGTAAGAGCGCAAGAAACTCTAACCGCTATCTTACGCCGCTCTAAACTGGCAGATGAGGCCAAGGCAGTTCAGGAAGCTGAGGAGTTATGAGCACGTCGTCGTAAAGTGCCTTCAGTGTTCTGTTAGCATACGCGTTTGCATGCCGTTAGCACGCCGCGTCTTCCTGCAGGGGTCGACTGAAGTCGGAAAAAATCGTGTCACACACGGCTAACCTAGCATTTTCGCGCCGCTATAATGTCGCTTGTTTATGAGCTATAACGCTGCACTTTCACAGACTATTAAAGCTTTGCACTGCCTACAAAATCCACGAGCCGCAGCCGGAACGATTCGATCTCGACAGAGCTATTGCGCTCCGAACATACTCGCGCTTGCAATTTGCGAGTGGTTGCGCCTACTCGATTGATAGGTTCGATTCTGTATGCATTGTTTACGGCGCACTCAATAGGCAAGCTGGGACAGGCTAGGAGCATTTCCTAAGTAGAACGGCCGGGAATTTCGATAAAACTTCTCAAAACGGTCACTCTACAGGTTCTCGCGCCCCATTCGACCTCACTCTGCGAGTGGTCGCGCCCACTCGATTGATAGGTTCGATTCTATATGCATTGTTCACGGCGCACTCTAAAGGCAAGCTGGACAGTCTTAAGGCAATTTCTGAGTAGGGCGGCTGGGAATTTCAATAAAATTCCCCAGACTGTCACTCTATAGGCTGTCGCGCCACTCGATTGATTATGTCCGGCCTATATGAATTGCTCATCTCTATTGATTTATATGTCAGGAAGATAGAGCTTGGCCTGCTGAGCTCAAATATATGTTTCTCTTCACAAGTGCTTGATTTTAAAGAAAGTTGTTTAAAAAAACCGCTTTGGAGCGTTCCAAAGCGGCTTTTTCGGGAATTGACCAAAAGACATGCGCGGGTACTGTATTTCCGGCCACATTGAAACTGTGCAACAGCTGTACAACATCGTGTGTTCGTTCTAGGGTACCATATCCGGGTTTTGATAGAAATTAATCATTCTTAACTTTTAAGATTGGCTCAACGGATATTCTGCACTTCTTCCACGACGGATACCCTTGCTTCGATCTCCTTAAGTGCTTGCCCTCATATGGCATTTCAAATCCGACACTCCGAAACGTGAATGAGAGACTCGGCGAGGAATCGTGGCTTTCGACTAAGAACTGCCACGCTCTAATGGCTAGTAATTTATCGGCGGGGAAAATCGCTAATGGTAGAGGGAGGCTACTGTTCTATAACAGCACAGTTCCGCCGGTCAACGTTAGCATTAAGCGAAGCTCCAGTCGGCTTCTAACTTCAGCAGATCACAACTTCTTGCATTGTCAGCCATTTTCATCAAGATGAAAAATTTCACACTTGCCGTGTCTCTGCTAAAATGTCTGACAAAAAAGCTTCTAAAACTAGGAAAAAGTTTGTAGTTGTGAACATTAGGGCGATCAGAGCTTATGCTGTAGGAATAACGTTGTGAAAGCGATTTGAATACAGAATAAACGAAAGAAATTGCAGCTTTCAAATGTGAATTCCTCTGATTTTGTAATGATGAATTTATTGAAGTGTTACTTGGTGCTGGTGCTCGGATCTGTAGGACGTTTATTTGTCAGACGCAGTTTCAACACACTTTCACGCTCTGTCCTTGGATCCTGACCAGTTTTTCTGCTCTAATTTGCTTTCTTTCCGGATTTCATTGAACTGTCTCAACAGCAAGTCATTAAACGCAAAAAAATATCCCTTAAAAGTGACCAAAGTATTCGCAGTGGCTCTAAGAGGTCACTTCTCCTTCAAACTCTTCACAGGTTGCTTTCTATTGTTAGCCACTCTTTTTTATAACACATAACGTAACTTCCATAAAAGTGTTATTTCTTCAGCTAAAGAAAAAATTCAAAGATTGCTGATAGTATATACCTGTTTTGTCGCGACTCCCGATCGCAGAATAAAGTCGATTTGAGCTTTTTATCATTTTCTTTTGCAAGAACGTAGCTCAAGAGGAGAAAATTCGATACCTTCAATCATGGGGTGACTTATAAGAAAATCATTTGTGATCTGCCTCAACATAATGCTCTGAGCAATAGTTTTGAGCCACCGCTACCGTCATTCTATGATTTTGAGATTTTTCGCATTTGAATAACTCATGCATGTACTTCTAGACAATTTTTCTTAACATAGCGGCTGAATTTCGATTTTATCTTAGAATCTCTGAGATTCAAGCCGAAAACCTCTGTGATCGCAACTGGCTTTTACAAAAAGTGGGTTTAACTCTTTAATTTTTGGCAAGCACCTTGTATATTCACTCAGTTAGCATATAGTTAGCATTATTTCACTCTACGTCCAAAGATGTTGAGGTTTATAGGGCGTCTTTAGTGACGTAAGTAACTGACTCAGTATTTAGTAATTGTGACAGCTTATGCGCACAAGTGTCGAAGGTATCAGAACTTGTTCAGAGGAGAAAACTTTTCTCAAGTGCTTCCAAGGAAGGTAGGATTCCAAAAGAACCCCCAATTTGTAGCTAAGGAGTTTCAGAGCTTCATTGTAGGTAAAATGCGCTATGTTACATTCTGTTCAATATTCAAACCCGAAACAGACAAAGCAGGTTTTACACTCGGTCAAACAAAATATTTCTTGGCGCTTTCGGTCACTGCTTATGACTACATCCTTTTTGGAAATCGTACGGAATTATGCCAAAGCGGTCCTTCAAAGAAAATATCGCTGCGTAATCCATTCTGGGCTTAAATCTACACGGAAAACAAAGGCGTTCGGTCACCCGAGGGTGCCATTACTCTCCCTGAAAGACACTTGCCATGGTACTCGTCGAGGATGCAAGCCCTCACGCTTGGACATTTTCTTTCAAAAGCAAAGCCGTTCGAGTTTAAGAAAAACATGGACGCACTCTCGAGAATGACAACCTCTTCAAGAGAAATCGCTAGCTATTCGCGAGAATTGTAGCATATAGGCCCCGCTTAGCGGTTCCACTAACCACTGCTCTTTCTTACCATTAGTAAAATGACTGCAGTCGCTTTCTTAAGGACATCGTAGCAAAATATGCAGGGCGATGACTCTAATCGCCTCAGTGTTATTAATGTTGTCGGCTAAACGGGCGCGTATGACGCAGTGTGAAGGCGAGATGGCACCGTGAAGTCGATTCAAGGATTGTTCAGGACCTGGCCTTCAACCTCTTTGGGATCGACGGAATAACGCCGCTCGTGTGTTTAAAGGATAGGAGTCGTATTTGTCTCTAGACTGACCAAGTAAGGTTATCGTCTTTCCAGCAAAGCTGACCGTGTTGGAAAGTTCTTAACGACATCCCGTGTAAGTAGGTGATAAAAGTAGAGTGCATGGCGTATTTCAAACGGAGTAATTAATGCGGACTTTAATCGCACCCTTGGCGGACGAGCTTAGCTAATGTCAGCTCAAAAAACAACTGGACTGCTCTCCAGCCAGGGAGCTACTGCGTTTTACTCATCGTCAATCAACATTCGATTTTTCAGGTCGGCATAGTCGACTGCCGCAATCTCTGCGAACTGGTCGTCTCTCGCGATGGCCAATGTCTTCTTGACCCATACGTCAAGCTACAGCTCCTACCAGGTACGAATCCCTGCCATTAACCACCCTACAGATATTCTGAACTGACTTCTCAGAGCGCGAACATCGTGTGAAGACCCGCATCGTTCGCTCAACAACGTCACCAAAGTACGACGAGCAGTTCACGATGTACGGCGTGACTAGCGAGCAGATCACACTCAGCACTTTGCACTTCCAGGTAAGTAACAGCAGACGGGGTTCCGTTGACTTCTCCTGCCGTCCTCCTACATAGTGCCATACCTTAAGGTCGTCGCCTTTGATCGGTACAGTCGAGACACGGTGGTCGGCGAGTGCGTCTACAGACTGGCTGACGCCGAACTGATGCTCTACCAAGAGATGAGGTATACTGCCAAGGTTCTTCTGCCTGTGGTCTCGGGGTGTTAGATGTACTCGATTGCAGGGTGGAGCTGGCGCTTCAGCCTCGCGCTTCCGACTGCGTTGCAGCTCGTGGAGAAGTGCTCCTGTCGCTGACTTATCAGCCGGCATTCAACAATCTCACCGTCGTCGTGCTGAAAGCTCGCGGCCTGAGCAGAAATGAAAGCGGAACGGCAGGTGAGTATATGGGACAGACACACTTCGCCATGCGAAGAGAAAGGAGCTTGTAAGAAGCTCGAAGACGTTCTTCATTCACTGGAGAGCGAGGGACCTATCCAGCGCTTGAGCAGTTTCCGCAGTTAGCACCAAAGCGAGGACATGCGGAGGGCATCGCGTTGCAAAGAGCACAGGCCACAAAAACGGCTTGGGGACAAATTCGATCAAAAGAAGTGTTTATGAATAGGATCGCCCTTAAGAATTCCTACGAGGGCTTTTGCTGACCTTCCAAGGTTGGAAACACCATTGCTTCAGAAAGACGTATGTCCTTAAGGCAAATGAAACGGATGAAAGCGGAAGGCGGCGAAGTGAGTGAAACACTTCGGGTACTTTTGAATTCTGTTGGAATGGTTTTCTGGATAGGAAGTAGACTTTTACGGCTTTACGATGGCAACCAAATTTGATTCAGCATCTGTTCGTAATATCTTTATATTGCACTAGGGTCTTTGCATACGATAGCGGAATCAGCCAACTTCCTGTAATCGATTGCGCCAAATCAATAAATCTGCGAATCTTCTCCAACAAATAGGCGTTGTCGTAATGAGCGTTCTTGGAGTGGCGGAGTACATTGTAGCCCGGAAATGCCAGCAAATGTCAGATCGAGAACTCCTAGTGCAGGCAGGCACTTCGAAGAGATCAGAACATCCTTATCCACTTCAGCTGTTGGTTAAGCATGTCCGCCACCACCAAATAGCTCTACAAGAGGTCCTCTTCAAGACTTGCGGCTCTGGATGGGGACACTTTTCGTGTAGAGAAGAATGCAGAAGCGCAACCGACGCTATTTGGACTGCATAATGGAGCTACCAATTATATTCGTCAGTTCTCATGATAGAGTGATCCTACATACATATGTTAAACTTTTGCCCTAAAACTTACATTTTTCGTGCCTGTTGGTCCTTGGTTGCTATTCTAGAAGATGTCGTTGTGCTTACCAATGCACATCTTCGTCAAGAACTAGTTATGTTATGTTGTTTATTACGAATGCATAAGGCAAACATTTGAAAAAAAAGAACACGGCATTTGTTAAAGACATAACGAAAAATCTACAGAATACGCACATTAATAATCAAAAAGAGGTCAACTTGACGTAAGGCCATTAACATGCTCAGGAAAAATAATTCTCGGTTAGAGACTACTCGCTCTGTAGCTAAAAGACATTGCTCATGACCAAGTTATAGGGCGAGGCAGACACAACTTGGCAGTAACGCCTCTGGTGTTGGAGTTTTCATCTTGAAGAATTGAAAAGCAGGTGTAAAGTGCAGAAGCTTGTAAACGAGGCGAACGTCGAGAACTTTGCGGCGAGATTCCAGAGAGTTAGGAAGTCTGGAAAAGCTCTTAGACGCACCTCAATCGGACTGCTAGGACTAACGCAACCATTTCATTTGTAGTTTAGTGCTGGATACAAAGCTGGACACAGGTAAAATAACTTTAGGAAGAGATGCTCTGTTTCGAACGCTTATGCATACAAAAACGAGCGTAGTATTGCAATTAGTTGCTAGGATGATAAGAAGATTGCTCTTTAAAAGCTCCACTGCTCGCGATCTTGTCCTTGCCCTTTTGTCTAATAGCATATTGAAATGAAACCCTCCAAAAGGACAAGGAGCTTACAGTAAGTGACATTTTGCTCGTCCCGAGCGCTGTTCTTGTTGCATTCGATCCTAGAAAGCCTTCAGTGTAATCCCTAACCATAAGATGGATTGAGCAGACGAGTTATGTCGCTCCGTACCACTTCTGTTCATGGGCTATTTGTCTTGCCGCAAAAATCCTAACGATGGATAGTGCATGTTCTCGAAAGCGATTTGAAAAGGTGCTGGATCTGACCGCTGTCTGATGACGTTCTTGAAGTTAGCAAGTCGTGGAAACGAAGCGAACCTACTCTGACAGCAGCCCTGGAACAGGCGGCTTCTTTGCAAATGGCATCATCGGCCGACGGCGACATTTGAAGAGCGTCGAAGCGGGTTCTATGTCGCGTCAGGGCCGCAGGCACCTTTCTGCTGAATATAAGTTGCTGGAAAATGAACACGTGGAATGCACTTGATGTTAAGAGCAGGGCAATAGATTGGGTGCTGCACTAAGCCTTGCATAACTTAGTATGCGCTCGTCCAACTGTGGCTCCTTCGATAATTCCGCCACTACTTTGGTGCTGCTGCTTTCGTCAATGCAACACGCTCTTTAGGGAATCGTCGAAAAGTGCTTCTGCAAAAGCAGCTGGGGAAAAGATGTCCTTCAACCCTCTGTCGTCCTCATTTTATCGGAGTGAGCGTGGGGAGACGACGTGTGAAATTTTCGCATCCGCCGACAGAAAGCTGTGTGCAGTTGATTTTGTCGAAGCCTGTATGGGGGCAATGATCTTGGTGTGATAACTTAGGGTTCAACAACTTTCTGGAGACACGAAGCGAAATGGGTACTGAGAGCTGTTATTCTGCAAGAGAAAGAGTTCATGCATGAATGGGTGTACGGTGAAAGGCAAGGCATGAAATTAATTCCCTTGAAAGTCAGCCGTCTGAGAACTTTGGCGTTTCAGACACGGGTTTCACACACTTCGCCTCATCTGCATATGTGACAGAGAAGCTGCGGAGCTGTCCCCTCCCTGCGCGCATTATCCTTAAAGGATAAAGAATAAATGACGGTGTTACTCAATCCCTTTTGGGGTGCGTCACGCATTCTACTTCTACGGGATATCGTGGAGATGATTTGAATGCGTACTGGCGGTGGCCAGCCGATGAAAGCGTCAGCGCTTTATCCTTCCCAGACAAGTCTGGTACCAAATTCTCCCGGTATGGAACGATTTTGAAGCCGAGTTTTTGAAGGATAGGGAAGTGAATTCCGCCTACACCGGTGCGCAAATGGACTGAGACATTCTTTTTCTTGAATTCATCTCACTGTTGCCAAAGAAGAGCAAACGGCACCTGACCCGTACAGAAAATGAATTGCTTTCGTAGGTTATACGTTGAGTCAGATCTATTTTAGAGATTAGATGGGAGCTTGGTAACGCTGTCGGAGGCGACGACGGCTGTCGCATGCACACAATTTCAGGTTCTTGGTTCGGATTTCCTGCCGGGCCAGCCAAGCCTTCTACCTCTCCGGGGTCGGCAATTAGCGCCACACTTGTATGGTAATGTCAAGGCACTGAAATGTCCACCGTCTGGTCGTGGGAAGTCATACAAGCCAAATATGCGCTCAAATTGTCTACCCGATAGTCGCGGAAGTAGAGTGCGTGGCGCAACCAAAAAAGGGATTGATAAACGCAGTCCGATATCCTTTTATCCTTAACGTTCGAAGATGCGTTCCAAGGAGCACTCCACGACGAATGCTTTTGTCACTTAGGGCCAGCAACTGGAGGAAGCATAGCGGTAACTGAATACCAGTAAGCAGCGCCCACAAATTATGTTTAGTGATGTCTATCTGGTTTTAATCGCTTCAGCCGTTTATCCCGGTAGGGGTTTAGTAAGAGTCTTCCAGTAAAAGTGAAAAAAACAAAGAGCAACCAAGGGCAAGTACCAGTCGACAGTTGCTATTTATCACTTCCGACTTTGGAGCGCCAGAGAATCTAGTACCAAATCACCGAGCCCGGAGGGCTGACCGATTGGTGGCATGTCCGAACCAAGAACCTGGTATCGAGTATACGCTACAGCTGGCACCACCTCCTACTGCACTACACGTGCCCGGCGTACCCACGGGCGAGCGCTCCTGATATCCGGGGGAAACTGAAGTTGCGACTACAGAAAGCCTCAACATGTCGGTGCACTGCAATAGCTGAACTGTCGTCGCCCTCCTAGGAAGCTATGCTGCTGGAATAGGATCTGTGGGGGTGTTTGCACTTGGAGGTTAAGCAAATTCTCCAGCTAATTCCTCTTCCGAGTAGGTCGTTCTTCAAATGAGTCGCAATAAGACAAATATTATCCAGCGCTAGATAGAATTTCCGCGTGTTTAGTGCTGTGAGAATTCGGTCTACTTCCACATTTACTTGACCAATATGGGTGTTCAAATCGCTCTGGAGTTTTGTGCACTCGCACTGCTACCGTTAGATTCTCTACATGCTTTTGCCCAATCTAGTCGTTTTCTCCCTCTTTTGATGCACTGATGCAGCAAGAACGCAATTTTGTTATAGATTAGATTAGGCTACGAACAGGAGACTATTCCAGGAAATTGTTGCCTAAAAGTGGCCGGGCGGCTAGCACTCTTACCGCTGTTTTCAACTAGTTTGGTTAATGTAATAATATTTACATTTCATTGCTTTTTTACATTTCATGGTTACATCCTCGAACGTTGAGGCGTTGTTTGAACCGTTTTTTTTTACAATATTAACAACGGGGTGAAGAATTGAGCTAGCAGAAGCATCCCGCATTATGCACGTTGCGTCGTACTGAGCATGTTTCTGGAAACGTTTAAGCCAAGAATACCATCCCTAAGGCAGGGTTTTAGGTGCAAAAATAGCTCTTCATTCTTTTGTTGCTCTTCTGGAGCTTTCACCAGCCGTATACGGATAGCTTTATGTCCTCTTGTGGCAGACTATCATCGTCCTACTCCGTCCCACGCATCCCACTTCCCGTTACTCTCAATTTAGCATCGATTGCAGAAGTTATCACACCTCATTCGAGAAAGCCATATGCCCTCTCAACGTGGAATATAAGGCTTCCAAAGATGCCCTTAGGAATGAGATTGAAGGGTCCGACTTTTCGCTTTCTGGAATGCTGCAGTTCCACGTATAGTGGCTCTGCAGAGCTCCTTAGCAATGCTTCTAAGGCTTCCGTGGAGACTAGAAAAATTGCTTTAGACTCGTTGCTACGCATCCGCATGTAGTCGTGGGTTTCCGGGCGCTGCTAATTGCTCGCGATAACTTCGTTAGTCCATCACAGGGGTGTGCGTAATTACGATTTACGATTTACGATTTTACGATTTACGGCGATTTTTGGCAAATTTTTTACGATTTACGATTTACGACATTTTGGGTCGTAAATCGTAAATTTTCGTAAATGTGATCTTTGATCAACAACCAACTGAGTCCAAATTTGTGTGGAGTGGGTTATAAAGATGTGCTCACTCTAATGGTCCCCTCTTATATGTGACTTATTCCCACTTCGATTTAGAGTTGATTCTTGATGATCTGGTGTGTTACAGTGTTAGACACCTGTGCACAGGCTTCTCGAATCCGTCTTTCCTGTTCGCTTAACTAACTTTTCCATTTCACTGACATTGTAAGGGCTCCCGTTCGGAACCGGACAGGTTCAAGAGGAGAAACAAGTGCAATACAATGTTAGAAAACAAGTGCTCCGTCACGCCAATCGGCGTGCCTCGCGGGATGTTGCAGTATCACTAAGCTAATGGTAAGGAGAATCAGTTCACGCTAGCTGCTCTGCTTATGCAGCTTTCTTCCCTCCCTAGCAGTACAAAAGGCAATGTTTAAATACTCTAGCGCCAAATTGACTGCAGACACCTTCATTCCTCCTCCTCGAACGGTTAACCTCAGGCAAAAATCGATATTTTCGATAGATTCCGAGCGTCTGATCGATTTTGGTGGCACGACGAGATCCAATTTTGTCAGAACCGAGAATTCCCACAGCTTCTAACGCTATGTTGAACTAAGATTTTCCCACGCGGGACTACTACAGCAGCGTCCCCCACTTCTTGTCCCCCTTAGCCCTGGTTTATAGTTGCGCCGCGCGGCACCATAGTCGGAATAGAAAATCGATATGTATGGCGTCCATCACGCCGCGCCGCGAGGCAGCGCAAGTATAAACAAGGCCTTAATGGAACTCATCCCCCATTACTTGTACTGGTCTAGCACTACTGGCACACTTTACTGGACCTGGTTTCCCGTTACTGGTACTGATCGATAATTTGATCAATATCGTCTGATGGCGATCGACACTTCAAAAACGAACTTCACACTCGTGTTTAGTAACCTCGACTACCCTCAGGGCTGAAGTTCCCAGACACGTAGAAGATCTGTACATTTTTCGCTATTTTCGCGGCCCGTATTTTCCTTCTGATTTTCACGTTATTTTCCCACGATTTTATGACTAATTCATGAGTCATCGATTAGCGGGCTATTATATAGTATGATGAGCTCCTGTCTAGGAGGCAGGAGAGGCTGGGATCCTCCGTTCCCGGTCCAGAGCTAGCAGGGCACATCACATTCTTACTGACGAAGGTTGTTCCACTCCAGTCCTCGTCAATTTGTTTGCGACAGATAATGCTAACCCTACCGAATAGAATTGACGGAAATTCACGATCAAACATCATTTGTGATTGGAAGCGGGGTCTAGAAATCTGCTACATTCCTATAGAAAGGGAAACTACTAATGTCTCGGTATATGTCGCAAAAACGGGCGGCATTGTGAGATGGGAACGCCCCATCGAATCAGACCGCATTGAATGGACATGTCATTCAGAGAGGGCGTCTATGTACAGTCGGTACCCCGATCGGCTGGCAGTGTTCGGTCTGTGCTCTGGTTATTATTGGCTGGCGCGCTCCCACCTACCAATGCTGATCACCTTCGCGACATGTACCAATGGCTCTATCGGTTTGCATTGTGCGTTATAGGGTTGAGCAACTTGATATAAAAAGTGCGATAAAATCGTGCGCGTAGCACTTCAAGAATGGGTCGACCTAGTTTTGACAGTTTCGATCTCCAATTTCGATGGTGTGACTGAGTTTGTCGTATTCACTCTATCTAATCCACTTACGATGCTGTATGCTCTCGGAGAGCAAACGTTCGTTACAGAGCTGGCGAAGGGTAGCCCGGGCGAGTGCAGGGAGTTAATAAATAGTAAAGCAATATTATGAAGTTTTGGAAATCTTACAAGTGCAGGCAAGAGTAGGAAACCGACGCGTTGGTCAAGCTTGAAACTTTTTCAATTTTTAGTTTTGACGGCGACTTTTTCGCTGTTGTTTCTGCTAAATCCTAGATTTATATGGAAGTTGAAGAATTGGTAGCAAGTTAGGAAATTTAATGGATATTCAAACGAGGCAAGTTTCTTTGTTGGAGTGTCATGCATAGGCTTAATTTTTGAATTTGCAGTTTTTCGACTTTCCTGAGACGTGTAAAGTTTGGTTTGAAAAGTGTTTTACTAGCAGGAAGCCATGAAAAAGAAATAGTTTGGTAAGAAAACTGTTAAGCTGAAAATAACGCGAAAGTTACTACAGTTTAGACTCTTACGATTTACGGTTTACGATTTACGGCGCTTTTTTCGTAATTACGATTTACGATTTACGAAATTTCAAATTTCATTTACGCACACCCCTGGTCCATCACGAGTAAGATAGCTCGTATGTGATCGGCTAAGAGCTGAGCGCTCTGAAGAAGCGTCGAACCACTGGTCTCTACCTCTACGAAGCTTCCCCTTCCGGCCGTTTTGAAATAGCCAGAAGTTACGTAACGACTGTGTGCACACGGGCGATTAGTTAAAAGGAGCTGTTAGACAGCGCTGAACGGCTTGATGCCCTGACGTCACAGCAATGCGCCTTTTCAATTAAAGGACGCGATGCGGCTGTGAAGCTGTAAAGGGACGAAGATGGATGTTTAATGGGATGGGATAGCGGGCGGAAGACGGGCATCCTCAGAGAGGGCTCGGTGGTTTCAAAGCAACTCTGGGTGTTCAGCGCAGTGATAGGCCTACCCTTTGCAGATCCGTACGTGAAGCTCTATCTGCGCAAGGAGAACGGCGAACGAATCGTGAATAAGAAGACACACGTGCGTCGTGCCACCGTCAATCCTGTCTACAACGAGTCGTTCGTTTTCGAGCTGCCCGAGACGAAGATGGACAACGCCGTCATCGATCTTCAGGTGGGTCCTCTAGACAGATTCTGAAGAAAAAAAAACACGCGCAGGGGTGATGCAGGAACAACTTCACGCACCTACGAAAAATGCTCGGCTAGAACTGATGTGTAGGGCCTGTAGGTGAAACAGAGATTGTTGGAGATTTTTTCACACATTTAAGGAGCAGTAAAAACAAGAGCGATGCAGGAGCAAATCGAAACAGACTAATGTTGAGGTCTTACGATGAACCGGAAAAATATTCTAGAATGCGTGCTGTCAGAAACAGTTCTCAATCTACAGGTCTAATACTTCAATATTCTTTGCCTTAAAGAATAGGCCGTAATTGCTACCGGTAGTCGAAAGAGGTGGTTATGAACTCAATAATCAACAGTGAGCAACAAACACTCTAGGCACGTCGTGTACCTTCGTTGGCTGTGCTAATTGTCTTTAATCTCTTCTATCTACTGGTTTTTTCAGTAGTCTTCACCTTAGCGAAAGACCTCAATGAGATGCTCTACAAAATTTCGTCGGCCTACACAATTGTAGAGAATCCCTTGCAGTCTTCTGACCCTCTCAGTCGCTTCTGGGTGATGGCTTGTCGAATGTACTCACGCAGTGACTGCTTCATTGCTTCAGATAGTTTGAGCCTTTCAGTGTACCACCAACGATAGGCCTCGCCATTTTCTTCTGATGCCTACCCCTCCTCTGATTACCTTTTCGCTTGTCACGATAAAAGGCGGAGCCATTTCAACAAAATGTTGCCTTCTCCGTTTGAACCCTCTACTGTGTGATGAGTCAAATAACAGGCAATCATAGCCATCAGTCTCTCTAAATGCCAAGTTTATTGCTGTCAACGACTTTTCGGGATAATTAGGCCGATAGAATGAGTTATTACTGACTTTTAGAGAGGTACACTCTGTGCCTCTATCAAAGCTATTCAAACGAATACAGGAATTCGTGATACTTGTCTCTTAGGGTCTATAATAGCTCATTTTCATTTAGAAGTGCTTAACCTACTAGTTGTCTAGAAAAGAACAGAGTTTTGCGAGAGAACCTGAGAATAACTGTTTTTCTGCGACGTTTGTCCTAGAAATATTGTTCAAGCGCAAATCTCGTGCTGAAGACAAAAAATTCGTCTTCAAAGGGTTTCACAGTAGAAGTAATGAATTAGCGAAAAACGCGTCAAATAGAGGCTATTTAGTGGTGGAGTCTTTCAAGGAAGGCAATCGCACTGCTACCATAAGAAAATGAAATTGTCCAAAGTTATTAAGGATTGAATACACTCATAAGTTCACTCTGAACACTGCTTCTTCCCAATGCACTCTTAGAAGGCTATCCCACCGGTGGGTCAGAAGACTGCTGCGGACAAAAGCACCTCTGCACCAGAAATACGAGAACGCATGTATCCCACCCGAGTCTTGACTGAGGAAAGCTACAGCCGATTAAACATGGAGTGCAGTAGTTTCTCGTGGCACTGCTCTTTTGGAAGCCGAACGGTAGAAGTGCATGGGGAATGAGAATTCGCAATGTGACTCAACAGTTGAAAACTTCAGCACTTCCGTGTTCATAGCGAAAGTCAAAGGAGTATGCAAAACTCAAGGTGGGAATGCCTAGGGTTATCCCCCACAAGTGCGCCACCCGACAATAATCTGCGTTCATCTATTACTATATTGGCGCAATAAAAAAATCGTCTCACATCCACAGCATGTTTAAAAAATAAAATACAAGACGCTCATGGGTGTTATGGAAACTAGTAAAAGACGACTGTCAACAGCTGTTGCACTCCCACCTGTTGGTCACAGTCATTCCCATCTTGAACTAATTTTCCTTTGAAGGTATTGCGCCAACTCAGTGTATATTTTATCGTAGCGGGAGCCCATCATTTTACGTCTTGATGTGCACTTTTCAAAAACTCTTTAGCAGTGTTTTTTCTTCCCCAGTACCTCGTTCCGTGGACAAGGCTGGCTGCAACCAGTCAGCCAGTCCGATGCTCCATAATCCAATAACATTGTTAGTGAATCCAATTATGTTCGCTTTTATGACACGAAAAATGCCATGACAACGAAAGGATTCAAACAGTCGCCCTTTGGCCAGGAGGGGAGCAGTCATTGTTCTAAAGGAACATCGCGCCTCCGCCGCGTTCAAGTCGTCGCACGCGGCGATGAGTGAGTGCCAAACCCACTCACATTGCGCTTGACGGCTTCCAGCACAACGTTGGAGCAGTGTCCTGGAGCCTTTTGCAACTAAAACCGCAGTCATCTAGACTCCCTATTTCCGCCGTGGCGGTCGATGTCAAGCTCTAACATCGAGAGGCTGCTGCACATCATCTTAATCGGCCGTAACTCTGCGCGATGCAGGCAGGACTTGGGTCGAAGTACTTTCATTTTCGTACTTTTGAGGCCATCCTTGCATTCCGCCATGAAGTCGACACGTCGGTCTAATTGAGAATTGTGAGAGGTTCCCTTTCTCTCCCCATTTTGACCATTGACCCTGTGGGTGGTGGAAAAAGTCCCGATTCCTTGACAAAGACGTAGGCACCACCACAGGACAAAGTGTGCCAGAACTCATACAAGGATAGAGACTTTTTTGGGACAGTTCGAAATGGAAATGTTACTGCGAGAACTTCGCGGGTGCATTTTTAGGGAATGTTCTACTTGTTCGAAATGAAAAAATTGAACTGGAAATCTGGTGATTCCCATGTCCTCACGTCCTGGAGACTTGGCATTGGTGTTCAATCTGTTTTTAGTACTCCTATGATGCGAGACTGTTAGGTGGATCTATTTATTGACAAGACCAATAAATAGATCCACCTAACAAAGGAAGTATTAAAACACGTTGGAAAAGTAGCTCTTCTGGAATCGTTCTCATCAATTACCGAAATTCTTCAAGATCGCTGATTGATAGTTTGTGAAAACGTTTTGTAGATGAACACTCGCAGCTCGTCCCCATCAACGCAATGATATGTAAATGGCCCTCCAACCCTTAGTTTATTTCTGGCCACGCCAATCGCCAGAGCAGTGGTGATCTTTGGCTCGTCTCCGACCTCACTCGAGGTTCTACCTAGACGTTGCCTTTCTCGCTGAGTTGAATGCGATGAGTTCTGGAGAGAGTGCTCTACTATGTAGGTATCTCTCCACATCTGAAGGATTTTTTTAGCATCAGCAGACCTGGATGTCCTTCTGTGGTTAGAATGCATGTGTTGAACATTTTCATTGAACAATTCTGAACAAACTCCCTGTATGTTACGAAGGAGAAGAGGAGTGGACCGAGCGCTCTAGACTTGCACCAGAACGTGTGCTACTGTGCTGTAGAACTGAAAGAGAGTCGAACTCTATCCTCGTCAAGAGCGAGCACTGAACGCGACGAACCTTCAAACTCGGACTGAGGACGCCAGCTTTTGAAACCTTGCAAACTCTCGACAGCAGTGGTCTCTCCTCCAGACGCTAGCCCAGGAACTGTGTAACGTTGAGGTGCACATCACTGGCTGCGATCGTTAGTCTGTCACCCAGTGAGCTTGAAATCACTGCAAAACATCTAGGCTGCGTCCAGTGACGAGCTCTGGTCGACGCTCTTATCCGCTTCCAATTATTGCCGCCAATCCACGTCACTCAACCACGGCATAGCTGGCCCACGTGAGTATGAGGTCGAAGCGATAATCTCGGGAGGACTTATTGGACGGAGGCTACATCTTCAAGTAGGGGTAGTCGATTAGTCAAAAACTTTAGGCGAATTCTGCTGTAATGATGTCCACTTCGGCACCCCATAGTGGCAAAAGCTATGGATAAGAGTTCTGTTCCCGTCAATTATCACCGAATGCTGGCGACACCAAATGCTGAAGTTGAAAACTCCATCGATGCCGAACAAAGTCCTTTCATTCCTTTATTTGAGCGGCAGCACAGCAAAGCGTTTGGCCGAGGTTACTATAATAACTGGACTCTCCCAATCTCCATGTAGCGACAAACATACACACACGCTTCCTCACTTAATTTAACATATACGTTGTTCATTCTAGCGTATTGTGCACGTATATTTGACGTATAAGTAAATAAAATAAATAAAATATACGATCATGTGATTCCCACTCCGAAGTAATTTAGTCTGCAGAAAAATAGATAAAATCAATCGATATTGGACGCTTGAAAGATAGCACTTACTGCCTGGTGGCGATCCCATTCGACTAATTGCTGTAGAAGTAAATTTCCTGCCGCACCCTCACCTACGACATATATTCATACCATACACACGCGTCCCGACTTGTTTGATTAAAGATATACACTAGTGAATGGCGTCCGTAGCATCTTTTTGAATTCTTCAATGCAGCACATCATCTGAATCGGGACCCTGTCGCACGATTCCCCATCCATATCTCCCTCACTTTGTGCGAAAACTACAGCGATCGACTGCCAGTTCCGACAACGACGTTCTCATAGCTTAAGTTCAGAGACACAAATGCCGCAGTACCGCATGCTGTGTGTAGTATCCCATCGTCTTCCTCCCACCTACATGTCACTAGGTGACGCACGGATTAACCAACCGCTTTTCATATAATAGGATACTTGAAAATGTGGTTTTTATTCTTAATTTCGAAAATTTTGAAAACTCGACAGTCCTTTGTAGAGAATACTTCGTTTTAATGTCCGCGCAGTCTCCTTTTTCTAGCATTTTAGGCATAACATTCTTTCGAATTTTAGCAATTAGCAGTATTCGGAACATTTATTAACTTCTATACATGCACTGGAAGCGGATGCAAAAGATCTCGCGAAATGGTGACCGACTCGACATTCAAGATGCAGAGTGCAGAATCCTTTTCAAAATAAGTGTCATTTTCCAGTAAAAACTAAATTGTATTCTGTCATGACAGCTCACAACCTCGATACCAGCCACTTGAGGCCTAATGAAACTGATTTAAATTGTATTCGTTTGATAGCTTTGTATCGCCAGTGTGTTCGCAGCAATTCCAGGGAAAATCATTGGAAAAAAGAAAAAATCGTCAGTATTTGGGGAATTGCATAAGTCAGAATGACGTCTTTTCTTCGTCTACAATGCATGCGCACTGCTAACTGGACGCAGGCCAAGTGTAGCGCTGTTTCACTTACTAGAATTATTTATCCCTTTGCAGGTGGTCAACCATGATCGTTCGAACCGCAACGACGTCATCGGCCGTGCACTTCTCAACCTTGAAGACCAACACGTTGTCGAGGTGCTGGAGAACCCAGGACGTCAGGTGGCGCAGTGGCACCATCTCGACTGAGTACCGGGCGCTCCACCGCGCAGCTGCCCCTTCTCGATCTCCGAAGTGCACAATAAGACTCTTCTCGACGTTTCTTCGCTCCTCCACCACGGCTTGACTAATCTTTACTTTCTCGCTACTTATGGCTGTTCCGCTGAAGTTTATAAGCTGAGTTGGTCCTCGTCCTCACCACGATAGTTTGGTCTCCGTGTTACGGTTATTGATTTTCCGATGATTCTTCGAATTACGTATACTGTATGTATTCTTGAGTTTTCCATATTCCAACGTTTTCCCATCCTTGCAAACATGCAGCTATAGTTGATGTATTTGTTCGTCAAAGTCAAAGTTCGTATTTGTTCGTCGATGTCGTGAAAATTATCCATAATAAAACTTAGATGGGATGACCATTGAAAACAGCAATCTAAAACTTCTTTCAGGTTAAAAAAATGATTTGAACATATATTAAAGTGCACAAAATTTTTATGGTGCACTGAGTGACGTAACATGCTCAAAACTGCTGCTTTTCTGCACTTTCAAGTAAGTCTGAAATCGTTTTTTGCTCAAAAACAATAGGTGTTCCGTTCGCTTTGGAATGCATCTAGCTTGCTACGAAAAGTGTCTGATTTGACATTTTACACCTCAATTTCAGCCCCTATTCCCTCTCTTGAATTTGGCCGAGGTCGCCTCCACGACTGTCTAAATATATGAAGGCTCTTGATAAAGATATGCGGAGGAGTGACTGAGCATGTACATGTGTGAGGAAAATTCACTCTCCGCACATGTCGAAGAGCGTCCTATTTCGTCCTAACACCAATTTTTTCTCCAACTTTTGCTAATTTACGGTGAATTTTTTCTCAGTGGTTCCCATCACATATTACTGGTTCGAGTTTATCTCCGCTGAAGCAAATTTATCAATAGATAAATTCATTCCATCTGAACCGTTTCTTCGCATACCAAGGTTATTGTTCGAGCAAGTCCAAAAACATGGAGAGACTTTCACTACGTGAACATAAAAATGAGGTGGTGGCGTATGCCCAACATAATATCTGAAGATTTTGGCAACACTCATACTACTGATGCACAAAAAGCAGAATCAAGTGTCTACTTCGCAAAGCTGTATCGGTCCTCTGAACGACAGCCTCTAGTTTTCGCAGCATTGTGTGAAAATAAATATTCTGTTCCGGTTGTACAACTGAGCAAGTCTTCTGCTTTTTGAAAAGCTTTAAATGCTCACTATCCGTTCTACAAGATGGGATCCCGCAAAAATTTTTTCCTCTATGCCACATCTTCAACATATCGTTAATATTCGGTGAGGTTCCAAACATCTGGAAAACAGATATTGTAACGCCTATTCCTAAAACACCATCGTCACCTCAACGAGTGATTTCAACCCAATCAAGCAACATTCCTACATCTTGTAAGGTTTTGGAAAGGATAATACTGAAAGACAATTCCCTAAAATGGTTAGAGATTCATAAGCTGATTCCTCAGGAACAGCGTGTCTTCCTAAAATTATTACCTCTACCATACAGCTCCTTGATTCTACGCACCGATGGATTGCAGAATTATGTGATAAGAAATCGGTTGATGTTTTGTATTTTGATTTAAGTAAGCCGTTCGATACACAGTCAGCCATGACGGTGTTCTTACCAGGTTATCCACTCTTGAAATAATGAGTGATTACTTCAACTGGTTTCGACTCTACCTCTCGCAGCGCAACTTTTCTGCACGTCTAAATAATGAGTTCTCACAACTGGGACCATGTCCATGTGGAGTTACCCGAGGAGTTGTAACGTTCGTTTGATGAAACCAGTAGAGACCCTGCTAAGTCCAACATCGCAGTAACTGTTGAAAGGATGGCAAGCCGGGGTAAGTTTTAGGGACACAAACTGAATATCAGCAAAACACACATTCGTCTTTGGGGGGTCAAATCCCGCAATCTGCTTTGAATTATATTTCAATATTGCAAGAGCTCCGCAGGTCAGAGATTTATGTGTTGTGGTATGCAACTAACTAAGATGGACAGATCACACTGATACCTATACCGGCAAGAACCTTCCGAACCTTGTTTTGAAGTGTACACTCTACAGAACTGCATATGTGGCTTATTGTTCGGTTATACAAAGCGTCCATACTTCCTCAAGTAGAGTACAGCTCGCAGGTGTGAAGCCCTTTTACAAGGAAGGATATTAGTGAGGTTGAAAAACTCGGAGCTCTTTTACTCGTCTACTCTACTGCAGAGTTTTTTTTTTCAGATTCCTTCATTTTCCGGACTTACAGCCATTGTATAGAATACGACTTGGGGAGAACGGTCTGAGGAGCCTATTTTACTGTTTTTTCTGCCCTACTTCTAGAATTTAAAATTGTTAAAGGTGAATGTGTACTTTCGTTTTCTAAGTACTGGTACTAGTAAACCAACACATCCAATGAGGTCTAGTTTTAACATTTTTCCATCCAGATATCAAAGTGCGTAACCACCAATGGCACCTAATTCCAACTTCTTCTGGACATTTCGCTAAATGAACAAACTCCCCTCACTTTTTCATATCGGTTAGGACGTCGAAAGATTTAAGAAAGACCTATCAAGATTAGGGCCTTTGGAAGTTTGATATGCGAAATCATCGCCTTTATTTTCGCCATTGGATGATTATCAATTATGGTGAGTTGGAGGCGTAATAGTTAAGAATTGATCACATTTATTTCAAAAACTGTTGATACTTTAATGGATGTTTCAGCTTCTGTTAGTCAACTGTTCCGCAGCTATAGAAGTGACAAAGGCTGTCACTTAAAGAAGCACTGCCTCGCCTAGGTAAGTAAGACGTTGACTAGCCCTAGGCGAGGCAGTGGCGCTCAGGTGTTGGCTAGGCATGAATGTAGCGTGAGAGTGGTTTGAAATTACAGTACCGCGCATGTCTTTTGGTAAATTCCCGAAAAAGCCGCTTTGGAGCGTTCCAAAGCGGCTTTTTCGGGAATTGACCAAAAGACATGCGCGGTACTGTAATGGACCACACTATAGCTGGGCTTGTTTTAAAAACCGCTTCATCCTGTCTCCCGTGCGCTGTTTTAGTACATTACTCAACCTTGTTCCCCAACTATATGTTTCGACACAGCCAATTTGTTATAAAACTGATTATGAGCATGAAAGAACTGACACTCCTTTCCAAAGTTTTATATATAAAATTGAAATGACTTTTACCGAATAAAGGTGCTGATGTAATATTCCTAATGTTTGCAACGTGCACTAATGTGCAGTGATTAATAAATAAATAATAAATAAATAAAATCTTTGATCCAGGGCAAGTTTAGCAAGCTAGCGAATGTGAGCGAAAATTTTAAAATTACATCACTGGGGAGGGGAGCATATTCCTACCGGTAGTTGTGGTTGTGCTAGACTCTATTGCTCCTTAAGATTCTTGCTGAATATGAAAGCCTTTCAGCCCCTTTTTTAATCGGAATGACGGGGTGAAGCAATATCAGTGAAGATAATTAAGGAAAGTTGTAACGTTATCGAGAAGAATACGTTTCGCGAAATCGTTAAGACAGATTTTAACGCATTTCTGCCGTTGTTTCACCAAAATCATTGAATCATTAACCGTTAAATGTACACCGCTGTTGAAAGTGTCAGTATCACCGGCGCACGAACGAATGTAAAGGTAATTTGAATGCGTACGTTGCCTGTTGTTTCGAAAATTAGGTGGGTCAACAATGAGATGCGCTTCGCAGACACCGCTGGACAAGAGTCGTTACCGACTGGATTCCGCGAGATGTCAAGGGAACAGCAAGACGCCCACCAACGCGTTGCTCGGACTTCTTCGTGAAAGCCCTGAACGAGCGATATTTATTTATTTATTTATTTATTTATTTATTTATTTATTTGCACTCGTGGGTGTTTTGATATGACATGATATGACGCCCTTCGTGTCCCTCGAGCGAGGAGGATCCACTCTGGCACGCGACAGAAACGACCGTCCGGGTGGCTGGGTCAATCCCCGTTCTGCTGCTTCAACGGGCCTTTCTCAATGCTCTCCATTTTATAGTTCCAAAGAGACTTACAGCAAACTTGTTTTTATTTTTCGGATACATTTTTTCAATAGCGGCGAGAGCATTATGAACAGCAACGAAGGTAGGATGGTGCTCCAAAACCTCTTCTGACCAGTGGTTGGATGTTCTTGTAGTGTTTTAGCCAGGTTGGTTCTGTTGTTCCGCGTTGTTCTGATTTGTGTTTATGTTTAGGTTTGGCTGTTTCATGCTAGATCGGCTAAGGCTTTAGTCTGTTGTAGTAATGCGTGCTTTTATTTTGTTTCTACTTTGTTATGCTAATTCATGTTTGATTTAGTGCATTCCCGTACAGGCACGTCTTTCGGGACGTAATAAATAAATAAATAAATAAATAAATAAATGGAGACGCTGTTGGGGCCCGCTCGAGGAACTCGATGATCAACGGGACAACAGGTGATACAGGTGATTTCGCCTGTTCAACGACTTGGTGTCCAGCCGATGAACAAGTCAACGTTTTGTTCTTCCCGAACAACTCCGATACCCTGTGAGCGACCTCAGAGGGACTGTTATCCTGGGTGGGGCGCTGAAGAAGAACCTTGATTCGAAGTGGACAGTCGGCGCCTCCTTGGACTGCGCTACCAAGCGCCACTTTTACGTAATATGAGGGTAAATATTAAGAAAATCACAGGGAACACGTAAGCATAAAACAGGTCGCAAATAGGACTTATAACATGTAAAGATAGTTCGATAACTGGTTTCATACGTCTGCTTCCAACCTTTTGATATTCATGTTAGATAGCAGTATGAGGATCAATCTACATAGACGGATCTAAAAGCTCCCTTAATATAATACTTCTAAAGACAGAATTGTAGTTCTGAACAGCGGCAATCTGCCACCAACCGCTTCATCTTCCTTCATACTTCACCGGCTGGCATTAAGTGTTTATTACGAAGCAACCGAACTGATACTTTGCATCGCTATCCTTTTAATTATTCGCATTTTCATTAACGAATGGCTGGATTTCAAGCCGGTTCTTTGCCTGCAATGAAACTGAAATAAGATGTGCAAAATGGAAGAACGAACGCTGATTCTAAATATGCGTTCCATATTTGCAATGGAGAAGAACCGGAGTAACGGACCACCTTCACTTTACCTTGACCGCGCTCTGCTGTGGTAGTAGACCGCAAGCACCGTTTACAGCCGAGCAGTGGTGGCGCGTGGAAGGGAAAGCGATGAAATAGAAGCCAAGGGTTTGTGGTTCGACTCCTCGGCAACGCGGCTAGTTTGCACCTCGTGAACCTGAAAACTGAAAGCGCTGTCGAAGCTCTCTATGTTAAATAGCATGAAAAACCTTGCCAAGAAGGAACCGCGACTCATCGCCACAACTGTATTCTCACGAATTTAGTCCTCGAAAAAATCGCCTAAGCTTCGTCCTACGTGTTATTCGAGGTGCTGATCACAAATATGACATTCTTTATTGAGAACTCCCGTAACTATGCTGAGTTTCAGCAGATTTACGCTAAGTAGTGGAGTCAGGAGGGAGTACTAACGATAAGTCTGCCAAAATTTCACAACAGGGGATTATTTGGAACGCTGATCAGAATGTGATATCCGCTTTCAAAATCTCGGGCGATTCTCAACCTCCCTCAGTCCCCTCCTATTTAATTCTTTCTAGTAGATTTTTCACAGAATCTGCCGGTTTTTTTTTTCGAATTCGCCGTTCTGCCCTCACTTCTTTGAAGAAGTATATTTCAGTCTGTTAAATAATTCAGTTCGTGTTGCTGATGGCTTTTAAAATCTTGTTTCTCACATTGTAGTTTTTTGCGATTTACCGTGTCCTTTTTGAGTTATTTTTGTGCGCACTGTATTGTGCAAATAAATAAATAAATAAATAAACACGACAGGTACGCGTGAAGTAGGGGAAGTAAGGTATGTAAGGGTGTGGTCAGGATCACCGATTTTACCCAAATCCGGCTTAAAAGGTTATTTAAACCACTACGTTTCGTGGCTAGAAGAATCAGATCTCCCATAACGATGCCTTGTTGCGATCGAGACTAAAAATAGAATTAGATCTGCTCTGCCAATATGTTTTAGATTCGTGGATTCCAGGCATGTGTGCTGTTTCCTTACCCTACGGTACTCCACCACAGTACTTGACATGCATATCATATTCACGATTAAATATCTCGGTCGGAAAGAGGTTTGGGCGCTGATACCATACCATACCTACCGTAACGCGCGGTAGTTGGCTCAAAATATGCTAAAAACCTCATATCCATGATGAGCACTTCAAATAACCTCTTGCAGGAAAATTTAGGATTTTTGTCGAACTCTGAATGATGAGGGTAGAAGTAGTGCTAATGAATTTGGTTTGGTTTCCTTCCTAGGTTTTGACACCGACAGCTCCGAATGACCATGCCGGGTCTCTTTTGCGAAATGAACTATCTCACCACAGAGCCGAACCACAAACCCTTGCTTTCCATCACACTGCCTCCCTATCCATTCTTCTGCCCAGTCGACTTCTGCCCTGTGGTCTATTTTGGCGAAGCCCATCAAAGCAAAGTGAAAGCGGTTCGTTAACCGCTCGCTGCGGATGTTGAACACATATATAGGGTCAGCACTCGTACACCTCAGCACCTCTGTGACCTGGAATGCTTCCCTTTCCAGCGAGGTTGTAAACCGACGTGCATGGAAAGGTCCGCGAACAAACGATGTTTTTTTAACTTACTCGTTGCTGGTTCGTTACATTCAAGGTCCCACTAGAAATCACGACATGAAACACTCTTCTACGAACAATAATTGCTGTCTCACGCTCTACACGGCGAGGCAAGGAGAGTGCTTCCACGCCAGTTGGACCAGTCCAGCATTGCTGCGAGACATTATGTATGAATGGTCACCGCGGACGCGGTGGATCGCGCGGCGTGCGCGGCAGAAGACGTCGCAATTGCCCTACCTAATCAAAACCTCAGGGATGCTCTTCTTGCCCACATGCGCAGTGGGAGGAAGAGCCTTACGCAGCGTTTTGTCCACTCATTTGCTCGGAGTGATTACACACCTGAGGAGCTTGATTTGGACAGAGCGCTGCGTAAGGAGGCGAGCAATCTTAATGCTAAAGAGGGCAGGCTAGCTTACATAGTTCGTGACTTCGACATTGTGAAGCTCAAATACCCGCGCGATTTGCCTAGGCGCCACGACGTCATGGGTAATGCAGTGATGTCTTCGATGCATAGTCCAATGAGCGGGGAAGGGGCTCCTAATGTTCAAAACGATTCACGAACTCCTGTTCGTTCCTTTGCTTCCCCACTTTCTCAAGCCTAGGGTGGGGGCACATCAAACAGATTAAGTTGCATTCCCTCTTTACGCTCTGAGCTCGGTATGACAATGAGACATCTAGCAAATTGAACAATGGCACCACGTTATCTTCCACAGTGTTCCTCTTTAATGCGCTCTCATTATGTAACAAACTTCCCGACTTTCAATACTTCCTCTATAATAACAACCCACTGATGGTGCCCGAAACATGGTGTAAACCTGACATCATTCATGACGCTACTTTATGTCGACATCCGTCTTACCAGATCTACCGATGCGACAGGGAGGGGAACACTGTGGGAGGTGGCATTTTAGCCTTGGTCTTTGATAAGCTGTCACACCACTTGATTAGTACTCGAAATTTTTCTCCGTTTTGTCAGTGTCTTATTCTGCGGGCATATGTCGAGCAACACGCCGTGTATTTTATTTTATTCTATAGAAGTCCTTCATGTCAAGCGTCACCCTTCAATGAAGCTTTAGCCTATGTGTCTCAATTTTTCGAAGACACCTCAAAATGTGTCATACTGGGTGATCTGAATTTTCCCACTATCAAATGGTTTGGAAATGACAGTTCCTATAATGTATATGGGTCGGCGCGACAGTTCCGCGAATTCTGCCAAGAGTGTGCCCTCTCGCAATATGTGACCATTCCAACGCTGGGTTCCAATATACTAGACTTAGTTTTATCTAATGATTCGAACATAATTCATGACGTGATCGTACATGCTCCTTTTTCAACATCAGATCATAGAGTTGCTTCCTTTCAAATCACGTTGTCCACAGCCCATTTCTTCTTGTTACGATTTTGCTAGGGCAGACTACTCAGCGATTTGTGACAGTTTTTCGAAAATAGACTGGCGCAGTCAAATGTCTTTTTGTAGTTCGGCAGACCAATGCTACTCCATGCCATCGAATAATTAGAGAATTCCTTCCAATAAGACGAACAATTGAGAAGTACCGCTACCCTTCAAAAGTGAGGAAACTTGCTCTTAAAGTGACGAGACTGTACAATGCTCGCCTAACTATAGGTAGAGCTGGCCAATCTTAGCTTGCAGCATGAAGAGAACATAGCGCTTTCAAGAAATCCAGAGCGTTTTACAAATACGTCAACAGCCGACTTAAATTGAAAAGTCGAATTGGGTCTATTTTTAATTTCGAGGGCGAGCTCTGTCAATCGGAGTTGGAAAAGGCAAGAGTGTTTGCAGCTTTCTTCAAGTCCGTTTACAAAAGCCATCCGACGGATCCATTAGACTATCCACCTGTAACCGCTTCTAGGCTTGATTTTCTAGACATCAATAGCGAATTAGTTTATAAAACGCTTATTGGCTTACCAACTCGCAACTCCACTTCTCCTGGCAGGATACCGTATATTTTCCTCAAAAAAAGCAGCTGTAGGACTTACTTCAGCCCTTACGCTACTCTTTAACTGGTGCCTTCTTCACGGAGAAGCTCCGTCAGCATGGAAAAGTAGTTTTGTCAAGCCGATATTCAAGAAAGGTGATAAAACGGATTTTAGAAACTATAGACCCATCTGTCTCACATCTTCGATAAGCAAAGTTTTGGAGAGGATAGCAGCAGCCAGATTCATGGTTACTTGCGAGATAACAATCTTCTCACAGAGGCACAGCACGGATTTCTTGAGAGAAAATCAACCCTAACAGCTCTCATCTCAACGGTCTCAGTTTGGCAAAAGATAATCGACTCTAACGGCTACATTACAGTCTGTTATCTTGACTATACCAAAGCTTTCGATTCAATCAATCTTGCTTTTTTACTTGCCAAACTAAGAGCATACGGACTTGATGGTTGCCTTTTTCGCTTTCTGGAGTCGTTTTTAACTGAGCGGACCCAGACAGTCTTAGTCAATGGTGCCACATCGGACACGTATGAAACCAAAAGTGGAGTTCCTCAAGGGACGTGTCTAGGACCGCTCGTTTCTAATTTTCATCAACGACCTGCCCAATTGTCTGTCCAACTTTTTACCACTTATGTTAGACCAATGCTTGAGTACTGTACACCAATCTGGACGCCCTCTAAAGTGGTATACATTGAAAAGCTCGAAAAAGTTCAGAAAAGGTTCACTAAACAGGTATTTTCCAGAAATGGGTTGTTTAATGTGAACTACCGAGAGAGATTAACTCTACTCGGGAACACGTCTTTGCAGCTAAGAAGGGTCCTATATGACCAAATTCTTAGTTATAAAATCATTTCTGGGCGCTTTGACTTCGATAGACATGAACTGTTTGATTTTGTAGAATTCAATCACCGCACAAGAGGACATCTTTTGAGGTTGTCCACAGGAAGAGTCCGCTCTCAGCAGTACTTAGACTCATTTCTTGTACGTGCTATAAGAGTCTGGAATAATTTGCCTGCAACTGTGGTGTCGTCGTCAACATCAGCAACATTCAGTCAGAGGTTGGAGTCGCATTTAAAAGAGCAGGGGTTTTTCTGAATTTAACGTATTTTTTTAAAGTTTTGCAACGGCGAATATTACAGGAACGTGTCGGTACCATCTTCGAGCAAAGTTTCCTTCTCGTGATAATCTCTATATCCCAGATATGTTTTTCACACCTTACATCTGTTAAGCATCAGTTTTGCTAATTTGTGTTGGTTGGTGTTCATCTCTATTGCCTCTTAATAGTGTGTTACTTAATTTTCTCTATTATAAGCTCGTTTTTATGTTTCTACCTTTCTCTGTGAGGTGACCGGCACGAGCGCAGCGTAAGAGAGCTTAGTCCTTGATTACATATGACATATAAATATCTTGATTTACATTCAATTATCTAGACGTACATATCTTACTATATATAATATATAATTCGCTTAATCCGTCGGTCACGTTGTCAGTCACGGGGAGGGTGGACTGAAGCCAAGATATGCCTAGGACAGTGCGGCGTATGCCAGCCGGGTTTTCTTTCAGCTTAACAATGGGCGATTACCAGCGAACTGAAACCCCGGCGGCGGATCACCCAAGTTTACGATGTATTCAGCGAACAACGCGTCAGGGTAAGAATGGGGATCAAGTGCAGAGCTTAGGGATTTAGAAGACGTGCTTAAGACGTCGTCCGACGTGCGGAGGGATTCAGATGACATGCTGAAGACGTCGTTCAACGTGCGTCGGGATTCAGAATACGGGCCGAAGACGTCGTCCGACGTGCGGAGGGATTCAGATGGCATGCTGAAGACGTCGTTCAACGTGCGTCGGGATTCAGAATACGGGCCGAAGATGTCGTCCAACGTGCGTCGGGATTCGGAAGACGTGCCGAAGACGTCGTCCAACGTGCGTCGGGATTCAGAAGACGTGCCGAAGACGTCGTTCAACGTGCCTGGCGAGCCGTAGACGTGCTGAACACGTCGGCAACCGTGCCTGGCGAGCCGTAGACGTGCCGAACACGTCGGCAACCGTGCATGGCGAGCCGTAGACGTGCCGAACACGTCGGCAACCGTGCATGGCGAGCCGTAGACGTGCCGAACACGTCGGCAACCGTGCATGGCGAGCCGTAGACGTGCCGAACACGTCGGCGGTACAAACTTCAGGCCTGGGGGTAATCGAGGTCGCTGAACACGAATCTGAAGTCGACCGATCGATATCGATCGATATTATCGATTTTTTCAGGATGGCGTTCAAGTGGCGCGAAACTTCGGCCTTGGGGGTAATCGAGGTCGCTGAACACGAATCTGAAGTCGACCAATCGATATCGATCGATATTATCGATTTTTTGAGGATGACGTTCAAGCGGCACGAAACTTCGGCCCTGGGGGTAATCGAGGTCGCTGAACACGAATCTGAAGTCGACCAATCGATATCGATCGATATTATCGATTTTTGAAGATCACGTTGAGGAAGATCAGCCGATCCATCTCGATTAACATAATGGTCAGAAGGCCTAGGGAAGAATAGGAAACCCATAGCGGCCATGGCGTTCTATTCTCGGGGTTTGGGGGCAAAGCCCCCAACCAGTCGTAGGCGGCCGCTAGGCCGCCGAACGACTGGTTTACATTACAATATACTTTCCTTGCTGTCACTTTTCTACAATTCATACAGCCTCCCTACCAGGCAATCGCTGGGGTGCGTACAAGTTTAAAGAGGCCCTTGAAAGATAGGACCCGCCCCAGAGTGACGTGCTTAGTAGGTCGTAGCGCCAGCGTCTTCCGTAAATTTGAATTTTGTGACGCAATTTTTGTGACGCAAATTTTGTCTCTTTTGTTCAATTTTTTTCAATATTTTGATGCCACTGAGATCTTGGGCTGCTCTCGAGCTGTGCTAATCACAATTCCAGGGTTTTTGTTCATGTTGCTACATGGCCAATCATTGAATTTCTTGTTCTTATGCATAACCGTTTCTGTTATGGCTATTGGCTGAAATAAACACAAACATAAACAATTGGGTGACTTCAGCGGCCAGCGATATCTAGACCTGCCTCAAAATTTGCACATTAAGTGTTAGAAAGTATATACAAAGTCAATTTTGCTGCGAAAGTATGTGATATTTTCAGCTTTTCCTGAAGAAGCATCATATAAAATTGAGCCTTAGAACGCTGTTTAGTTTTATAACTCGAACTCAATTTCTGAACCAAAGCATGTTTTCCCGCAGCTCCTGCAACACCAGAAAGGGATATCAACAACTGAAACCTAACGTCTGCAGCAGATCATGAGGTACAGCTCACACGACCGCAGCAGAGCTCATCGCGCACGCGGCAGTCGCCGTCGCGGGCGGGGCGACCATTCGCACATAAAGACCGCCCCTCGTCGAGCATTTCCCTCAGCTGATGATCTATCATTAACGGCTGATGGACGAGCTTCACCTTGAGTGGCGGCCGACGTTCTACTCCAGCACACTGTTCAGCTGCACGAATAAGCTTGAAATTCATTTTCGACTTGGAGTTACGAAACAACAGCTGCTGCATTTAGGACGAGATTCAACAGTAAAACATTCCGCGAAACCACACTACCAAGAGAATGCTCAGCTCAGCTCGCGCGCTACACTCACGCTCGTGCTCGGGACGTCTCCCGAGCACTGTGACAAGGACAGATGGACTAACATATGAAACGGGAACTCACCAGGTAGGTCAAAGATCAGGTAAGATGCAAACACAACAACTTGACAGACAACTTGACCACGCACTAACATTACATAAATACTATGGAACATACACATTAATCGCTTAGAGCCACCGTAATCACCGTAATTGGGTAGGACAACGCACGAAGAGAACGCGGTTCCGATATAAATAGAACGGGGTGAAGAGAGATCACGTGCCGCATCGGCACGACACGAACGACGGAGAAACTTGTGCCTAAAGAGTACTGCGGAATCCAGTAGATAATGGCCGACCCGAAATACGTTACGTTCCGACTCGCATAGACAAAGCAACTGCGGGGGAGAATACGAGGGAGGGTTAGTACTATACAACTGTATGAGTGAGAACAGAGACGGGTGAATGGGTGTTTCCGAACAGAACGACGCGCTCAGGACTGGTTATTGTGGGATTGTTTTGATTTTTTAGCCGAGCCAGAAGGTAGCATGTTGGCGGCACCGGCACCACCCGCACTGGCCAGCGAGAGGGCAGCCAGCGCCGTCGGGTCCATGAGGAGCGATTGCATCGCCAGAGGATTCGCCATCAACGAAGCCATCAGCAGCGGATTCAGCAAGTCTTCGGGCTGAAAAGAAACAAATGCAGACGACGTCACAGCAAAGAATCAAACTGTGGAGACTGCTAAAGCCGTTATCATAAAGGTGTGGCAAGGGATACCATTTACGCTTTAAACTGGACGCTACAATTTATAACTGAACACTTCAAAAATACAATGGACATTCTAAAAACCAAATTAGGCGTACTAAATTAAGAGGTATGGCTTTTTCGGGTTTTATTTATATCATATTTCTTAAAATGAATTTATATTAAAAATCCACTTCCGGTGAGTGTCCTAGGAAAAAATAACTCCGCTGTTTGAAAGATACAAAAATCTAGTTACTTGATCTCAACAAGTATTTTTGAGGATATTCAGTTCTTGGAAGCAGACTTTGCTGCTACATTGGAGAGATTGCGCAGCGCACCCGTCCTCTATGGTATTTTCATGCGGATAGATGTCTAAACAGCAAATATGACCACATTGGAAGAAACAATTGACTGTCAGTCTCCACTGCGTAACTTCTGTAAGCAGCATTTATACATCGATCAAAGAAATAAACAACTACTTAGCCTTTGTTAAAAAACTCGTCTACTTTTGCAAATTGTTCAGTTTAACATGAAAATAGCACTATGAACGGACACTTCCAGTCCTTAGTGATCGCACGCAGTCGAAACCACGAGCACACGAAGACGTGAGCCGACCGCACACTTATCATCAGACTGGTGGGGTCTTGTAGCCAATAGGTGGAGCCTACCCTTGTGCGCATCTAGAACCGAATTCGGTAGCCAAACTGGGTAGCCAAACCATTTATAGCCCCAAGATGTACTAATTCCTACAAGGTTTGTCCGTTGGGAGCAAAGCACTAGATTTCCATCGGTCGGTCACCTGTCATTTTAGGTGAGAAATGCGCAAGCAATGTGCCTTCACAATATCTCATCGAGGTTCTATTCGATACACATCCCAAACGAAGTTGATTAACAGCGACCCTTAACTTGTTATTATATTAGGTTGTCCATAAGTCTTCGCAGTTTTTTTTTCAACGATTCACTGCAGATTTCGCCGGCGGTCTCCTGCACAGCGCTGCATTGCTTTCGAAAGAGAATGATTTGCTCTACCAGAGCATGTATTGCGTTTCTTTCTTCATCATGAAATTTGTCAATTTTTAGGTCGATGAAGTGAAAAGTGAAAAAGTGAAAAAGTAGCCATTTGCGCACTTGTTCTCTCCGCTTAGGTTTGTAATTTTTTGCGCAGTTTTTCGAGCATTTGGGAGACAATGTTCTGTACTACAAGAATATGTGTTAGTGCTATTTGCTCATTTGTCCTTTATTGATTTTTAGGTCATCAAATTGGGACGTCCGAAGGAGGATGGTTATATTTGCCGACAGCTCCTGCTCTGTGGTTGGACTTTTTGGGTTGGTGTTATATGTCATTCGAAAGAGAATGTCTTGCTCTATAAGAATATGTGTCGCGTTTATTGATTTCTATTGAATATCAGCAAAATCCCAAAAAGAGAAAAATCGTCTTCACCAACAACTCCTTCTCCTTCTTCAGTTGTTGATATTCGACAGAAATCAGCGTGAGCCAATAAACGCGACACAAATTCTTACTGAGCAAGACATCCCCTTCCAAACGACATATGACACCAAGCAAAAAAGTCCAACCACAGAACCGGAGTTTTGGTAAAAATTCGGACGGAAAAGTCGGAATTCCCAATTTGATGCTCTAAAAATCAACAAAGGACAAGTGAGAAAATAGGACCAACACATATTCTTGTAGTACAGAACATTGTCTTCCAAGTGCTATAAAAAACTGCGCAAAAAATTACAAACCTAAGCGGAGAGAACAAGTGCGCAAATGGCTACTTTTTCACTTTTTCACTTTTCACTTCAACGACCTAAAAATTGACAAATTTCATGATGAAGAAAGAAATGCAATAGACGCTCTGATAGAGCAAATCATTCTCTTTCGAAAGCTATGCAGCGCTATGCGGGAGACCGCCGGCGAAATCTGCAGTGAATCGTTGAAAAAAACGGCGGGGCTTATGGGACAACCTAATACATTATTTCGTCATCCCCTTATTTTCCCTTACTCCGTCACAAAAAGCGACTTGACGGTTTCCACCAACAACATGAGAAACCGAATAAATCCGTCACTTCTGGCGTGATTAATCGACGAAATCGACGACATAATTACATGACACGAGGGGCCTACATGGGTAAGTCTCACAGTATCACGCATTTTCTTTTTGGTCTGAAGAGCCGTCACTGCCATTTTTGTTTTTGTTCTCTTCATCATCTTTTTCTGCACATGATTGTTTCTGCTTACTTTTTCCTCGAACTTAGTGCACGTCTTCTTGACGTACAGAATAAATAAATAAATAAATAAATAAATAAATAAATAAATAAATAAATAAATAAATAAAGATCCTTCATCAACCACAGACGAGCTCGTGAGACGAGCCAAATCTAATGAATCCGCAACAACCTCAAGTTGCCAAAGTGGGACCTTATCACCAAAAACGACTTGATTAGAGGCTACAAACAGGCGCTTTTTACTGGACAAAGACGCTACCTATAAAGCCAAGCTTTCTAAACCTACCATTAGTTGATAACAGGACCGTGTCAGCGTGATAAAAAATTCTCGGATACCAAGTCGTAGAATTCAGCAGCGTCAAAACACTGCGCTGCGTTCATCAACCCCTATGTGAGATGCGATATGCATTCAGAATATCCAGGAGGCCCTTGCGGCCTGCAGAACCTGCGATTACAGTGGGGGTGCAAATCAGTGCTTTACCCTAACAGTACCATCATCGCTTCGTATACCCCTAAAGGATGAAAGGCCAAGTTGACCTAAACGCAAACCCTGGATCGGTATGGAGGCGCCTCTTTCCACTGCGTTACGCGCCCCAATACTCCACAAACCTGACCATAACATATTCCGTATAGGAACGGATCTGTCATTGAGTCCAAGGGCAAGCACCCTACCTTCATGTTGTTCGAAGTCGAAGTAGAACCGGTCAGCGCATATGGATTGAATCCTAGGAGTGATTGTTGGAGTAATGTCTGTTGCATCAACATCTGCATCTGAAGTGCCTCCAGATGCTGCTTCGTTGCCGCTTCTGCAGCCAGGGCGGCAGTGGCACTGTTCGAAGATCCTGCAAAACAATAATGAACTGGTTAATAATGAGCCCGTCAGATGAAGTGGTTACAAATAATGTTCTATCTCATTCTCTAGCTAAGAGACACTCAAAAAGGTAGGGCTGAACACCACAAGTAATAGCATATACGAGCGGAAGCGCCTCCGCCTCAGAAATAAGAAAATCGAGTATGGTAACCAGAGTCCAGCACAGAGCAGAGTTAAGGGCGTTTAAAATGGAGTCCAGTAGCCCTCAGGGGTAGGTGGCGCCCTCGTTGGCGGTGATAAGGTGGCACAGCGGCCAGGACGGCGGACTCATACGCAAAAAGTCAGCGTTCTGAATATACTCGATGTCGCTACGGTTTGCATACTTATCAGAGCACCACAGGTAATTGGAAACACATACAACATTACTGGATTTTATCGCTCCATTTTCTTCCTTTTGCAGCGTAGAAAGTGTTGCCCGATCAAATCTATAACGGCTTTCCCAACTTCTAACGCAGTGTGATTCAAAAGTCAAAGATAGCTCTCCTTCCGCACCTAGGTGTTCATAGGCAAAATCTATGAACACCTAGGGGCTACATCTATGCTAAATTCAAGTTGCAATTAACCCCTAGAAGTGTGCCACTAGTCAATAATTTACGTTCAATTAAAAAATTCAATTCAATTTAGAAAATAAATGGAACGTCTTCCAAATTGAAACGAGCTTCTTACAGGTTAAACTAAAGACTCTCCAAGATGGTTAGAACATTTTTTTTTTCAAGGAAAACTCAGAATAACTTTTTTGATATTTTTTTTTTGCTTCAGCTGCCCGAATAAGAAATAATTTTACAAAATTTTTCTTTTTCTGAGAAAAAATACAGCAATCAAGTCGTGCATCAAAAGAATGGGTCGCGCCATGCACTCGAAAAGTTCAAAGCAAACTTTATTTGATTGATAGTGTAAATACTGCTAACATGCAGCAAGAACTTTACGATATATGTTTTTACAATTGTTTGTGTTGCACCGCTTGCAAGTGTGAAACTACATGCAAACAGAAATGTTGCTACCAATCGAATAAAAATCTCAAATTTCCGGACGGGGCATGGCGCAACCTCTGTTTTGGCAATATAAAATGACCGCCTTCCTGCTATTCAAAACAAGCTTTAAATCATTGCTTTTCCTTGAAAAATAAAACTTTCATAAAATCTCAAACTGTGCTCTCTTATTGGGAAGTAAATTAAAACTTCAAAGAAAGATGCTAAAAATTTTCCTTGAACGAAAAATTATTCTAACATTTCGGCGCAAACCTAGGATCGAAGAGCGCAACAGTGAGGAGCGTGATGTTAAGTGCATGACTTTGGCGTACGAGACAGAGAATTGCTCTGGAAAAGCGCTCAAAGCGTTTGGATTTCATCAAGGAATCCAAGAATGAACAACCGCAATGAGTGTCTGCCCATAACGAGTGATCTCGCCCCGTTAGCACCGCACTGAGAGCTCTGAGGATAATCAGGAGCGACACCAGGAGCGACCGTGCTGCACCCAATACTATTAAGCCCCTTTCATACTCGTCCGAGGGGCGGCGGCGGCGGCGGCCGCCGCTTCAGCGGCAGGTGGAGGGGCGGTGTCCGTTCTCGCCGCCTAGGGGTGCCTGACGTGGAGGCTGAGCGTTGTCCGCAGCGCGCACACAGGACAGCACACTCCACGTCTCGATGTGCCGCCGCTCTCGCTGCCCCTCGTGGCCGCCGCCCGAAATGGCCCCAGCCATCTCGGGCAGCGGCCCCGGCGGCGGCGCCGCCAGGGGCGTGGCGGGGCGTGGCCGCGGCGACGTCGCCGCTGCCAGTATGAAAACCCCTCCACCGCCGTGGCCGCCGCTCGGGCACGTCATCGCCGCCGCCTTCCTATGCTAAACCATTGGGCCGCCGCCGCCGCCGCCGCCCCTGGGACGAGTATGAAAGGGGCTTTAATGTAAGACGACCGGGCAGTGTGACTCATTCGATACAGTAGAGGTGAGAAGCGCCACGCACGAGTCACATAGATCAAAGTACCGATCTCCAATGTATGTTCAAATCTGCGCGCCCACAGCGGCGTCCCGCCCTAAAAAAGGAGGGACCTGGGTGGTTTCTTTTTAGATTTCAGTGGCGGAGCTCTTCGGGGCGGCGCCAGGCCACTGCCGCTGCGATTCCTTCGTCGTCACCCTTCGCTTCATCTTGGAATCATACTCTTTTTGCATCTTCACTTATTGTCGCGATACAGTTTCTCACCCTTAACAGTGTTCTCTGCACATAAAAATGGGTAAGATTCCAAAATGGAGCGAAGGGATAAAAAGGACTGAGCGGACCGCTTTCCTTACCGCTACAATTCTATTATACTAATTATACTAGGGCGCGTGTGGCGCAGTCGGAGGAGGCGCGACTGTCGCGTGCACCCGACACCAGATTCCTGGTTCGGATTTCCCGCCGAGGCCAACCAAGCCTTCCATCCCTCCGGGGTCGGTGAATTGGTACCAGACGTGTCTGGAAAGGATAAAGCGCTGACTTGTTCATCGGCTCGCCACCGCAAGTCATTGTATGGCCAAATACGCATTCATGTCGCCTCCACGACATCCCGTAGAAGTAGAATGCGTGGCGCATCCCAAGAGGGATTGAGTAACGCCGTCCTTTATCCTTTTATCCTTAATTATACTAATATTATACGACAAATAAGTTCGTCTTCTTCTTTCGAGTTTTCGCTTTGAGTTTCAGGCCTTATGTCAGAAACCTTAGCGTGTATGAGGCGCTTGGTTGGGTAGACTGCAGAGAAAAAGCCTGCCTTTTCGAACCATTTTTAGGCCTCTGGGGACGACGAAGAGGTCGAAATGTCAAGCCAATAAAAGTTCCACCTAACACCCTCGTGGAAGAGAAGTACTATAAACGTTGCTAACACCAATGACTGAGGTTTCAAGATTAGAGGAGATGAAGTTTTCAAAGAATGTTTAACAAGGTTCCTTCCTTTGAACTTTAGATACAGTGTACTGCACCCAGTTCATTCGCTGTGACTAAACACAGTGATATAGTGAGTAAATCCAATTATCTGAACACTTATCTAAACAAACAAAACAGAATGACGAATGGATTCCAACCTATAACTTCGAGCCTGTACGCCCCGGCTCGCCCACTACACTAGCCGATCACCGCTGCAAACCTCTCACCGAGAGAAGCTACTGCACCCGATATTGCTCCGTGCCAGACTCGGGTCGGAATACTTGTATTTTCGTGTTTCTGGGGGTACGGTTCTGCCTATACACACCACTCCCGCCGTTCCGACCTACCGTTCGGATGGTTTCCTGGAGGGAACAAAATGAAAACGTTGGCGACCCACCTCCGAACACGGCACTACTACTCGCCGCCTTCTCCACCTTCGTTGCCGCAGATGAGGCGGCAGCAGCAGCAGCAGCAGCGCTAGCAGTGGCCACCGCGTCGCCTCCCAGTCGCTCTGGATGCGAGAGTCCTACTACCAGCTGCAAAGAGAAGGTAAGAGGTGAAGTAGACTTTAGGAGGCAAGGAGAATGAAAGAAGGAAGGAGACACTGACCTGAGCAACGGGTACACTGCTGCTATGGACATTTGCCTCCGGATGCGCATCGAGCCAGGAGGCGAGCTTACTTAGCGTCGGCCATTTTGACGCGGGCAGTAGCGCACCAGTCAACCTTAGTAAAAATGCAATCAGGAAATTCAACGAAGGTAGCACATGCTATGGGCGAACCTGCTGAATACGGACACCGGCCCGTCGCCAGTGATGGCAGAGGAAGATGTCCCGGCATTTGATGCCTTTTTGGGAATCTCGCCAGGCTCAAGCCGCGGACTAGGAGTCGGTTTCGGAGTGGCTGGTGCAGGCGTCACAGCGGCGCTCACAGGCTTGGAGCTCGGAGCTGGAGTGGTCGCAGCGCTAAGCGGTTTCGGCGTGGAGGGCTTCGGAGTGGGAGGCGCGGACGGTTTCGCACTGGACGGCGCGGAATCTCCAGCAGGAGCAGGAGCAGCAGCTGCTGCCACCGCCGCTGACGCTGCACTGGTGACCACCGCGGTTGGAACGGATGGAGGCGGTTCTCTCCCTGAACGTAATTGGAGATCACGCGCTGGACAGAAATTTATTCGCTGGTCGTCATACCTAAACTCCCGAGATCCAGAGTGTATGTCGGATGAGATGTCAGCCACGCACTGAGGTTCTTCAGTTTCGGTGCGGATTCGCCCAGCAAACGCTCCTTCGTCTGCGTGTTCTGGACGGGAATCCGCGTGTCTAAAAGCAATCTGCCATTTCTACGTAGATTAAATTTCACCGTTGAGGGTTTGCCTAGTACCAGCCCACCAGCGAGCTTTCAAGCAACAAACACTTTGGCAGCTCTGTTACCATCTCCCGCACGTAGAAAGGAATAGGAAAACCTCTAGAAACTTACAGACAGAACTCCAACTCGTACAAAAATCCTTATCTGTTCAACAGACCCGACGGCAAAGGAAGCAGGTTAAGGAATGCGATTTCTTCCTCTCTAAGGGAATCATCTTCAACTTTCGCCAACAAAACAGCGCCGTCCATATAAGCTCCATCCTTATCACCACCTTTCGAAGATATATTCTGAACCGTCTCAGCACTCGTGTCCTCACACCCCGCATTCGTCACTTGCATCTCATGGATTCACCCGCCGTGTTCTTTCGTGGACGACAGTGAGCCTCTTCTCCCCTTTCCTGAGCGCTGGCGTGTATCCGCAGAGCTTGTTCCTCTCGACGCTCGCCGCCATCTCGTCTTGCCGGTCATGCTCCCGTTATGGCGCTAAGCTCGTCAGCGCCTCTTTTAATGACTTCCTTCTACCTTCTCTCCCTGGCAGCTCTCCTGGTGCAATGAAATGTGCGACCAGTCATTTTTAGTGACCCTCAGGTGTTAAGTTGATATTTTCACATTGGTCGTTGTTCGCCCAGTTGCAGCTGCACTCTCACAATCGTAATTTCCAACCCTATACCACGGCATCCATTCACACATCTATTTGCACATCTTATTCAAGCCGAAAGCGTGTAAAAGCGCACTCCGGGGTGGCGTCGAATGCCGCGTTCACCTTGATTTCCATGTTCTTTGATCAGATCCCGCACAAGCCAATCGAACCATTCACCCGTTCGGGGTCGGTGGTTTTGTACCAGACCTGTCTGGGAAGGACGAAACACTAACGAAACACTAAATTGTCCGTCGGCTTGCTACCGCAAGTCATCTAATAGGCTCGAAAACACATTCAATCAGGGACTAATTGATGACGTCCATTATCCTATTTTATTCCTTATTCAGCTGAGCATGCCTCCTGAACCCTATTCAGCGGGAAGCACTTACTATTGTAGAGAAGCATAGGCGTGGCAGCTGTACTGAACCTCATACATTGGATCCGAATGAATCGTTTTCGGATATACGATCCGAATAATCCAAAAATCCGAAGTCCGCAAAATCGCCCTTGTCTGAGTCATCCAAAAAGCTGGGATCTGCGAAATTGCCTTCATCCGAATCATCCAAAAATTTCAAATTTTTCGACCGAACTCAATGTATGCTGTACAGGTCTTCCTGCATCAGCACTGATCGCTGAGTATTCCAGTCAGTTCCTCGCACTTAAACCAACTTGTCATTGCGTGACCTTCAAGAGACTGATTCTGCTGCTACGACAGAGTTACTATGGATGTAATAATGGTGCTGATCCAACTAGTTGGCAACTTAGGACGAACCCCAAAGTGAAGATGAGAATTGAGACTTTCAGGAGACCTATCGAGAGACAGGCAAAAGCCTGAGAAGACAAAACACCAAAAAGGCGAAATCAACGCAGGGAAAAAACGTGTTCCTCCTCAATACCGTCAACAAATTCGAACTGACATCGGGGACTATTTCGTATAGCCTGCCGGCTTAATGGAAACCTCTGTGAATCTCGATGTAGGGAGCACATTGTGCTTTTTGGGGGACAAATCAGACACCTTTCCATTTCAACAGGTGCCGCCGCCTTGGCAAGCAGCGGTGAGCTGTTTCACCAAAAACCTCTCCTGTCCTAATTCCCTTCAGCATTTCTCATAGCAAAGCAGAGGGATCGGACAAAAAGACGACTGCCTATACGTGACAACCGTCATCCGCAACAGGAGGTGCGCGCAACATTTTTCAGTTTCCGGCGCTAGGGTCGCGAAAATGATTTCTCGTGGTAGAAGTCTGCAGGTGAGAGACAGGAATACTTTCTGAAATTTCGAGGCCAAAGCTACTTACCCGGCGGCAGACTAGCGAGGATGATAAGCTCGTTCAACCCAAGTTGTCCCATCGCAGCAGATTGTTGTTGTTGTTGTTGCTGCTGCTGTTGCTGTTGTTGTTGCTGCTGTGAGGTGGAAGGAGCTGACGAGGCTGACGTCGAAGGCGTTTGAGATGAAGCCAAGGGTGTAGCCGGATCAGCCTGAACTCTGTGAATCAATCTCGAGGATTGAGAGCGACTACGTCTTGCTCCACAAACGACGAGGAAGATGCACCGTTTCTGGTACTACAGTCAACTTCCAAACATGGACGCAACTCGCCTTCTTGGTCAGATTCAGCACGTCCGCCTCTCCAGCCGTGGAGCCCGATGCCGCAGCACTTGCGAGAAGAGCAGCGGCCGCTTGTGACGACGCTGCTGCGGCGGATGATCCCGCTGCAGCAGAGCCGCTAGCTCCAGATGACCCTGCTGAAGTTCCAGAGGCTGAAATTGGAACCTGTACCGCTGCCTTCCATTCAAGCTTCCTACCTAGTGGTGTGGGTTCTCAAGCAAGACAATTATCATTTGTCCAAAAACCAACCAGCCATGGCGAACAACGAGGTTAGGAGCTGCGCGGCGGCAGCATTTCCTCCCATAAGCTGCGGCATGAACATCGCCGACTGCAGCATGGCGGCAGCCAACGGCAAGTCGCCCATCTGCGACAGCATCGACTGCTGCATCAGCGCCCGCATCTTCTGCGCATCGGTGTCCACTGTGCGCTTGCGTCCTCGCCGAACCTGGAATGAAGCCTAACTTGACACGACGCTGGCGAAAAGCTGTACCACGGCTTCTGGAGCAAAGCGAGTACCTGCTGCTGAGCGCGAGCTCTCTCCTCCACGTCGCTGTCATCCACGCTATCCGTGCTCGCCGTACCATTCCATTTACCAGTTTCCACGGTGGTGCACACCTCAATCACTCGACGTAGCAACGTCTTCTCCGTTGGCCGAATGATCTGAAATCCAATATAGCCATTTAGAAGAGCACCTCGTACGAGTCTATTGCAAAGCTGCAGGTCACACCTTCTGGAAAGCTGGCTTTTGAAGGATGTTCGCCGATATGTTGTCGATGCCGTGCTGGTCGCAAACGGATATCAGCTCCTTGTCGTGCTGTGTCGTCCAGCCAGACGGCATTGCTTCAGCCGAGCACAGCTTGAGCATTGGTGTCACCTTGTCCAAACCAGCAGCCAGTGCATGGACCTGCAACGGAGTTACTGCTTCGACTGCCCACACACCGACGAACATTTACCTTCCTGCGAAAATACCCTATACAGAATATTTATGTGGCACTCGTACCAACCTTTCTTGTCAAGTGAAGCCGGTTCATCAACTTTTGAGCTTTCCGCGACGTCATGGCATCTACCGAGAGAGCTCGCTTCGTATCCAGCGCAGAAAGTTCTCCACCTTGAGCCTGAAACAAAGTCCGCATAGAGCCATTGGACGTGGCAGAGCAGTGAACAGGAATTGTGCACTGCCAAACGAATTTTCACAAACAAACTTAGGCAAACACTACGTCGCGTTCATTTGAAGATCTCACCCATGTTATGCATGAAACAAATTACTAATTGACAGAAATTTTCTTTTTCTCAAGCTCCGAGTCGCTAACGGTACAATGAGCGATCAAGGTGGCAACAGACAGCATGTTGGTGGAAGCCCAGTCCCTGGAGGCACAATCATCGCTTCACCTGGAGGAGCAACTCAAAAAGGAGTGGAAGGTTACACGGGCAAACCAAGTGGCGCAAAGAAGTTGCTGGAGGCGCAATCGGCTGTTCGTATGGAGAAGCGAGGCAAAAAGGAGCAGAAGGCTACGTATCGTCAGGCGGAGTTTGAGAAAAACCAAGAGCTACTGGTAACGCGACACTTTCATCGTGAAGATGATCAGGTCGAATAAATTTGTATAACCAAATGCATATGGAAATCGGTTTTGCGAACAAAGGAGTAGCCTCGTCTGGTGGCTATGATTCCATAAGATTTAAAAACGCTCCAATGCTGCGGATACTCGCAGAGAAAGTAAAATGGCTGGTCAAAACGCATGACTTTCCCCCGATATCAGATGAACTTTTTGTCATCTCTGTTCAGACGCCACTTGTAACTTCAAATGCAGACGTAAAGTGACCCTAAGGATAGCTAAGCCGGCGTCAGGCCGACTGAATCTATAAACCAACCGCGGAGGACAATAGAAAGATGTGAAATTCGATGGAGGAAACTCCCAGGGGTACCTAAAATCCACTGCATGGCATGGGTTGCGAAGATACACAGCCTCAGAGTAATGTGCTGCTCAACAAAGGAAAACTGTGTGCGGTAGTAGTTTTTGAGCTAACCAGGACACTGCTTCGGAGGATCCGAGAGCCACGATTTAGACGAATTCGAGTTTTAAGAGGCTTAACGACCGCCTTTCGAGTACTTCAAGACATACAGTACATATGATTGACATACCAATTGCTGTCGTCCAGACACTATCAAGCCACCTCCTCTCACCTGTTGACTAACAAATATTTATTGAACGACTATGGATCTCCCTTGGTGGGGATGGAATGGGAGGGAAGGGGGAGGTACCTCACTTTGTCTCTTCAACGGCAAAATTAAAACCAAACATGTGCGATGATATTCAGCGATCTACTAGGAGGTAAAAAGTTAATATGACAAGGAACTACACTAGAATATTACACAATCTTTCGAACTTTTCTGAGCGGGAAAGTAGAACCGAATTATATGTGTACGATTCGCTTTTCCAATGATGCTCCTGCACCCTTCTCAATAGAATCTAATTAACCCAACTTCTGACCTAACAGATCTGACTGAATGCCATCACACTAAAAACAGAAGACAACCATCTAGATAGCGAATATTGGATATCCTACTATATTGAAACACTCTTAGATCCTTCCGAAGCAGAGCCTGAGAATGCATTCTGTTCAGATAGCTACCTTGTGCTTAAGGAAAAAATCGAGCTAGGGATACTCGTAGAACAATTATAAAACATGAAAACCTCTACAAATCAACACTAAATAATACAGAATTAAATGCTAAGTCCGTATAGGCCTATTTCTACGCCCTCGTATGGCTTAAATGAGCATTTCGGCATTTTGTACCTTTTCTTGACTTGCTGACATTTTCTGTAGAAACCGGGCTGACCCTAAAATGTTTTGTTTTCTTCTAATATTTTCACTATTATTTGAAATACCGATTTAGCTAAGCTTTTATGAGATATGCTCTGATAGGTTTAAAATGGCTTTCATATATTCCTATGAGTAACTTCTCTTTCGGTTTCCAACCTTCTATATGTACATAACTCAGTATAGGTATATTGTTACGGGGGTAACCATACAATCAATGTAGCCAGATGGTACGTACTAAGGTAGAAAAGCCTCCACTTGTAATGTAATTGAACGTCAATTCTACTGTTGCGTTTTACGGTTATTTCGTTTGTTTGACGACTTCGTTGGCGCAGTAGTGCACCCTCTAGTGCAACTAAATAAACAAACAAATAAACAAATATAATGGACATGGGCGTTACTTAGACCCACTCTGCCAGTTCTTCGTTCACTACTACGATGACAGATTTCGTAACTGCTAGAGGCGTAGCCGAGGGCGATACCGCCTTCTCGCTTTCTGCCTCTGCGATGCAAAATTCGCCCGCTGTGAACCATGTGGAATGAGAGGGCAGCGCTCACCTTGGTGCACATGGCAAGAATGCAGTACAGGTGCTCTTGCATCTCCTCATCGCTCTTCTTCTCGAGCAACGGTGAGAACGCTCGGAACGCATCCCAATCGATCATCGTCGGATCGTTGCGCTTATCTTTCATGCCGAACGACCGCAGTACGCGCATGTACTCCTGTTCTTCTCGCCGGCTCCACCTACACTTCTTCTCTCTGAGTTTGCTACAGATATATTATACACATCCACAACTACAACACAACAGCCAAATGCCTCTAACAGACACCTCAAGACGCATACGAACCTCAGCTTCTCGTAAACAGGGTCATTGATGTTTCGTTGACTAACAGCGATGAGTCGCCGGAACCTTGTCGACACCTCCGCAACGCCGGGGAACGTCTCCGGTAGCCCCGTCTTGGTGGCGAAGCACAATGTCTCATCGGCACGGATGGCGTCAACGTTATCCAGCCCTGTTCAGAAGAGCTGCATAGCAGAAGTACCTCAAGGTAAAAAAAGCTTCCTACCGTGTTTATAGATACCAATCAGCAGACATTTATCACAGTCGGCATCCCAGCCATCACACATAGGTTCGACCAAAGTTGGCACGGTTATGTCGATGGATGACCAGCTCGTTCCCGCCTCGATTTCAGCCGCCTTACCGCCAATGATGATCTGAACATAAGGTAGAATATAAGACCGCACGCGATAAACCCTAAAGTCGCAAGGCTTTTGACCCTCACCGACAACAAAAAACAAACCATTCAGTTTTCCACATCTCTACGCGAACAGGACCACCCCTAATTGATCTCCAACCTTGGGAAATTTCTAATTCAGGCTCCGACTAAGCTGGGACCATTAATACTATATCTAGGGATAAAGGCAGTAGCACTTTGACGAAGCTCTCTCCTCTACGACACATCGTCCCTCCAAAGAATATTTTTACCTCTAGTACTTGAGCGTAGAGCCAGTAACTTCTCTCACCGAAACCGCCTCGACGCTGTCAATGATGTGATGACAGTTAAGCTAACAAATGCAATTCTCATCTGGAACAGCTACTACTCGACGCTTCACATGATTTTTCCAAAACAAGAACCTTCGAATCTGACGGCTTTATGCAGCTGAGTTAGAAGTCAGGACAACGATGGCGGGAGGCAAGCAATGTAGTGTTAAGAGATTCCCATGGAGCTAGAGAAGGAGAGCAAATAGAAGCAGCATTCGTTTTTGACTTCCTTGCTTCTCCCAGGCCACAGTCAAAACGCTGTTTTGCATACGCAGGAAAGATTGACGTCCAGTGTTTAGCATTCAAAATTGTCATGTTGCACGCTCTGTTAACCTCGTCATGGTAGTTTGTAGATTTGCTGAGCTCGTCACTAGGACGTTAAACGGCTTTACGGGCTAACGTTTCGGCTTCGCTGCCTTTCTCGGAGCTTGAGAAAGTAATTGTAGTTTTCTGAAGGAAAGGACTCAGGAAGGCACAGATTGCAGAGTAGGGTCACAGAATAGCATCTACTCTAGGTTAGAATGGGAGAATGAGGTACGGCTTGAGCTCGTGCGTGATATATAAACATTCGCCTTTTCCGTTGAGGTGAACAGATACATAACGTCCGGAGAGCTTTGTGCAACAACGTTTGAACCTCGTGCGTCGGGATCTCCACTTCAACGTCAGAATCACGCGGCTATTCCTTGCCAGTTGAACCAGGATATCAAAGAAAGAGAGCCTGTTCCTGCAAAGCTTCCCCCTTACGAGTGTAATATACTCGGACTGGCTGTTCACGACCTCAAAGTACTTACCCATTTTATCTTGCGTGGGGCAAGAAATGAAGCAATCGATCATTTATATAGGCATATAGCAGAGGAAGTCGCGACACCACCGGCGCTTTAACGCTTAACATGAGGGTAATGACCAGTGCGGTTGCCGGGATATTTGGCGCAATAGCCCATAATTGATTCGACCCATTCAAGCTTTGAGGAAGGCGATCCAGTCGAAGCGTTAGCCAATTAACCCGTTCAAAAACCTCGAGATGAGTTTAGTAAATCAAAAAGACTCAAGGAGGCAGTTTTTACTCAAATGGGAAAGAGCACCCAGGTATCACTGACGATCCAAGTACAAATATGAAGATCGGAGAGCACAAACTATTGACAAATCTGTCGATAATCGGTGAACGATACCCATTGCCGAGTGGGCTTCGTAACGCTCGAAACAAAAAGCCAAGACAAAAGTCTTTTTTACCTGAGTACTCAGAGTCCATCCTGTAAACTAATCATTCACGACCTCGTTGTCAAATGTCAAATATCAACAAATGTGGAAGCATCCCATCAGCTCCCATCTAACCTGAGCCGAATACAACTGCGCTGTTACTTCAATGATTTTGTTTTTAAAGGTTTTCCCCAATTAGTGCACGGAATCGCTTCGTTGATATTATAGGGGTACCAATATTCCCAAGGGATCATTTGGTTGTAGTGAATACCACCCAATTATTAGCTCATTCAGGTGCTTGACATTCGGGTGACATTTGAGGCCTTTTGAGGCACATAATACTTAACACCAGGCTTACTGGTGACACGCTCACTCCAATAAACTTTGGAATGTCATGAAATGTTCAATTAAGACCGTCCCATTTATCGCTTTGCTTTTGCTTAAAATAAATAACTCTCACTTTCTGCAGGTGCCTAAGCTGATCGATCTTCACCAGCAGCTTATTCGCATGACGATGAACATGACGTTGAAACGAGGCATCCAAGGCGAAGTTCGGAGGGTTGAATTCCGGAAGCGCTGCCCAACCCTGAAAAAATCCGCTACTAAACCGATGCACAGTACGTCACACCCCGTTTCCAGTGCTACCAACTCCTTACCTGGTGGTAAATCGACTGAGCTCCTTTGGCCTCTTTGGCATTCTTGGCCCCTTGGGGAGCAATCATCTGCCAGACGGTCTGCCTGATCCGCTCGTCACCTCGATATTCACGCACACAATGAAGCAGCAAAGTACGTGCCATGTGAGCGATATCCATCTCAGACACCTGCAGAAAGACGTGATCATTCAGGCAAAATGGACACAGCCGCAAAGGTACAGTTTGAGAAAAAACACCGACTACCTCAAGTTCTCCACTCTTCTTCATTTCTGTCCATCGTCCCCATCCCCAAGAGGCCAACACCTTCTCCACCTGAAACAGGATTACATGCATCACACAAAATCTTTGACTCCGACCAGTTTGTCTTGAAGGATTAAAGGTTTCTGATATCCCACCTTGAAGTATTCACTCTTATTGAAGGCAAGCTCATCTGGACGATAGTTGACATAATCTCCGTCTTCATCGTCGCCACGTCTTCGCTTGCGGCCTACTGGCTGTGCTGTTTGAGCTTAACATTCACTCTTATTGACGACACTTTATTAGAAACCGTTTCAGTACCACCAACAAAGGCAAAGCACACTAACCCTGAACGCCTCCACGCTTCCGTCCCTTGGCTAATTCATCGCTACCGTCGGAATCCTCTCCCTCCTTCAGCGAGTTCTCCTCGAAACTGAAATTTGTGTTATAGCCCCAAAGCTGTCGTCAACACGTTGACCGGAAACCGATACCGTTTTGTGCGTTTCCTTGGCTCCTGCATGATGAGATCACGCTCAGGCGGTGCTGCTGTGGCCTTCTCAATATCAACCTAAAAAACAACGTTTTGCCGGAAACAAAACGAACTCCATGGACGTCTTCACCGCGAACACACCTGCGCTTTCTCAGCCCATTTCGTCCAGAAGTTTGGATCGTCGATGTCAATATCATCTCCGCGATTATGTGTCGAGTTGAACGCTGCCTTTGCGAATAGGGATCCCTAAACGCAAACTGTAAGGACACCAACTTTGGAAACAAGGGCTTTTTACACATTCTTCATGAGGATGAGTACAGCAGATTACTACTGCATAAACGCCGTTTACGCTACCGTTGACTATCAATTCGTCTAATTTCGCTGTCATATCACTGCTAGGCCAGAGATGAATATAGCTTTTGCTACGCGACGCGAGACGCAGATTGAACCTTCCAAAACATAAAGGCTAAGTGATACACCCGTCTCACCGCCACGCTGGAAGTTTGCAAAAGCAATCCGCAGCTGAAATTTAGCCTGAAGCACCTTTTTAACCCCAGCGCCCACGGGAGATTTTGTTAAATAAACCTCTGCCTCTTGAGTTTTCTGCAATTCCAAAATGAGTCCGACCAGCAAAAGCAGCTCAAGGTGAATGCAAAGAAATTGCATAAATATCTCATAGAATAAGCAGCACTTTTGGTGTCGCTGTAAAAGACAAGCGGTCATAATAGCAGTCGCAACAGCAGATACAAGGAAAAGCGAATCGGAAATGGAGTCTACTAAAGTGTAGAACTTCTATGATACTCTTAAATGGTGCACACATTCGATTCTTATAAGATTACCAGTTCTGACATTTACCGGAACTTGACTTTGACATTTTTTTTTCAAAATTAAAACCAAGGCAAGGAACAGGTGTGTAATAATCGCTAAAGTATGCGCAATAGCAGCCTCCCGGAGCATGATGCACTTCCAAACAGTTTCGGCTTAATCGCGTCATCACGACTGTACAGGGTGCGTAAAAAGTATTGACGCACCTACATTTTGTTTCAGTTCCAGCTTTCTCTTTCTACCTCTCTAGGTTTTTGTGTGTTATTTTTGTTTGCTGCATTGTGCTCAAAAAACACTCACGAAAAAAACTGAAGAAACATGATCGTCACCGTTACGGTGGCCCTTTTTTTGTCTGTTACTCAAAGAGCTGAATATTTCCTTAACAAGAGAATTAGGCGCTGTTCGAAACGGTTGGTGAGGAAAGAGGTCAGCAACCTAAACGTCAGCCACGGCTCTGTTATAACAGATGATGATTACAATATGTTCAAGCACGATAACGTTCAAATCCAAAATTATCAATCTCTGTCCGATAACGGCAAACAGGTAACGCGCACAGGTGTGGACAGCTTCTCAGACGAACACAGCTTAAACATGAATCCGCTGGATTACTCTTTTTAGGCGATTTTGGAAAATGAGGTCTGGGCTACTTTCAACAGAAGTGACCAGTCGCAGAAGGCTACCCTGTTAAAAGCACGGGACGAAATCCGAGCGAGTAGTTGCGGCGCGTGCTCATGAATTTTTCCGTCGTTTTCGCTCCTGTATTCACAGTAAAGGAGCCAATGTCAATTACGAGTTACTCTATCGTGTTCGCAAGATCATTTTCCATATCTCTCAAGTGAACATTTTAAAACTTACTGCGCAATACTATTTCCACAACCGTCATTTACTGCGTCAATACTTTTTACGCACCCTGTAATAACTCGCGGAGAGTATGAAGTGAAGTACCGAAAGCGCTAGTTTCCGTAATGAAACGAACCCAAGAATATCCCTTAGCAGAGTCTAAGAACATACCTTTTGTCCTGGCTCGAGGGTAATCGTGGTGGTTCGTCGCTGCAGGATGGTCTCAATATCTTCCTCGCTGAACTTGCTTCCTTCGTCAACATTCTCATCCATTATCGAGCCATACGCACCCTTAATACATGGGGTTTACACTAGAGATTTCTTCGCATCAGCATGCATCTGACAGACCTTCTTGAGAAGTTCTTCCACGTCTTTTTTACTCAGCGCCGTGCTGCTCTCCTTAAGTGCAGTTGTCGACTGCAGAACAGCTCTGTCCAGTCCCAGTTTCAGCGACGCCTTAACAGAAATTCAGGGGGCTGTGTCACTGGTTAGCTAGGCGGCGAAAACAGGCATACCTTGTCGAACATTTCTCTCTCGTACGTGTTAGCCGTGACCAACCGATACACTTTCACCATTTTTGTCTGTCCTATACGGTGACACCTGAAAGAGCGCTCGTAGTAAAGTGAACTGCGTTCCAGAGCTCGAAGTGCCAACAAAGTCGAATGAAGAGATACCTTGCTTGGGCTTGCAGGTCGTTCTGCGGATTCCAGTCAGAGTCATAAATGATAACGGTATCAGCGGCCGTAAGATTAATTCCCAGTCCACCCGCACGAGTGCACAGCAGAAAGACGAATCGATCCGAATCTGAACGAGAGCAGCAATAAAGTTCATTCAAAAAACAGCGTGGAATGAGGATTTCTATCCTCCTAGCTCTGTGCGCGCAGAGAATCTGTTCCTAGAGAAATTTCTCATCGAGATGGAGCTCTACACATTTAAGCTCTGTTTGGTTGGGTCGAGCTTGTCTATTAAGGGGAATGGCTCCGCGAAGCTTTCTGCTGCCGAAAAACAATCACCTACACTTCACATTAGATAGCATTTATTTGAACAAATAGAATAAACCAACCTTTTTTCGAAAACCGATCGATGGAAGCCTGCCGCATATCGCCCCTTACATTGCCATCAATTCTTTCAAATGGGTAGTTCATATTGACGAGGAACTCTTCGAGAAGGTCCAGCACCTTGACCATTTGCGAGAAAATCAAAACCTTAAGCACCGCTGTTATGTCAATAGGAACAAGCTTGCATATCAAAAACACGAAAAAGCAGCAAAACTTTCCCACCTTGTGACCATCTTTTCTCAACTTCGGCAGTAGCTTCTCTATCAGAACCACCTTTCCAGATGCTTGAACTAAAGCCTTATGGGACAGAGTCTCATCGTCCCATTCCGGATGGAGCATTCTCAGCTCAGACAGAATGGTCTCCTCAGCACCCTAAAAGTGATCAGCTGAAAGCATTGCGAAGAAAGATGGATAGGAGATGACTCGATCCTGCAGCATGGCAGAGAAGAAAACCTCGCACCCACCTGGATCAAGAAAGGATGATTGCAACACTTTCGCAGCTCCATCATAACATTCATGAGGGAAGGTGCAGATGCGCCTTAAAACAATCATTGACCACTGCGCTGAGTTCAACGAAGGTATAGGACCAGAGCGAATTCTTGCGACTTACCCTTGCAAAGGTGCGAGAAATTCCTTTCAAGAATAGCGCGGTAAAACTTCTTCTGCGTATCCGACAGTTGAACCTTTAAAATGACGAAATTCTAATTACTGGAAAACTAAAGAGACGAGGCGCAGGAGATAAACTAAAATAAGGGAGCAGAAAGATGACCAATCCAAACCTCAATGATGGTCTCCTCTTTGGGTTGAAGCGACTTTTCGACGTCTTCCTTTAATCGACGTAGCATCATCGGTTTAAGAATCTCTTGTAACTTTTGGACTTGTTCGTCGGACTGACACTGTCCAAACTGCTCCAAAAATGCAGCTGAAAGAGGATATCCATAGCGCATCTCAACTGCCACTACATGCAACTCAACAAAATATGTTTCCATAAAAATTTCCCATTCTATTAGCTCGGAATAGCTACCATACCTGAACTGCTGAATTGCTGTGGGTGAAGGAAATTCAGCAAGGAAAACAACTCCTCGATGTTGTTTTGCAGCGGTGTTCCGGTGAGTAGCACACGGTGTTCCATGCGGAAAGCGTGGAGTCCTGTAGAAAGTAAACTGTTGCAAAGAAACAGCTCGCTCCAATATGAACCTGGAGCATGTACCATTACTAAATAAGGTAATGTTTACGTGTAGAGCACGTAGCATTAATAAAACGGCTAGGAATGCACCAAATTTGGTATACAATTTGAAACACTATTTGCCCATGGTTTGTAGATTATAGTGGGGCGGTTTTCACGAGGAGCAGGATTGATAAGAGGCGCTGCAACGCGGGAAGCATACAGATATTGGACAATATTTTTCTATGCTTTATAGAGCAGGACTTTTTCGCTAAGATAGTGAATAAAAAAAAAGATGAAAAATCTAAAGATGCAGGAATTTCACAGCTACTCTTTTGCAGGCATGATGTTTGGCGGATGGAACGAGAACCGCTACCGCGTGCATTCCTTTTTGCTGTTAGAATAATCGTGTAGAATGTCCTCTTTGCATTTAAACTGCGCGATTGAGTTCAGAAAATTCGGCATTATATTTTTATGCCGATTGTACAACCACTTTTACTAATTGTCACTCTTTTTAAGCAAAAACCGAGGGTGTGATGGGAGACACTTTGGAAAATCGTGTAAGAGGTGCAGCTGCCGACCCAGACGAAGTGTTAAGCACACTATTATTTTGAACTTTTTGGGAACGCTCAGCGATGAGAAATGTTTCATCAGACGAAGCGGCGGCTGAAAACCCGGCCTGAGCGACGCACTCCAACGGCGCTTACAAATTTTTCCTTCTACTCTCTTCTCTTCATAGCTGACTGAGTCTTCGCCTCAATTGTGGGCTTGAAGAGCATTCCTTGTAGTATTCTTAAAACTGCATGTTGCGCAGCAACAGCTTACGCACAAGCCTGTGTTATGCATTTGTTCCAGCTCAAAGCTGCACCGTGTACGTTCCGAAAATTAATAGCGCTCATCTGTTGTAGTTCAGAGCCATTTATCTAATGCTCACTCCTGAGAGGGCTCTAAATCGCCCTACACGACACCATAACATCGAATGTTCCACCACCGATCTTCAGAAATTTAGCCACATCGGTGTGTGAGGGCTCCACCGCGGACGAGGGTAAGATTTTCAGGAGTTTTACATCAGAGCCCACTACTTTCTAATAAGAGTAGCTACAATTATGATACTCGCAAGGAGTATAGTACTAAGGATATGTTGGATAACAGTTGGTAGTGAGTTCTCAGCAATTGGAAAAAGACTCCTTATGAGGTCACCTAATTTTGTTGCAGGACTTACGGTTCACCCTGTACTAAATAAGGCTACGTTTATGTGTACGTTTGTTTTAATATCAAGTAGGGTCCTATTTGGCATCCGCACCAGAAGGCACATTGGTAGAGTCTCAACTTAAATAAAAATACCATGAGTCTAACCGGTTGAACGACGAGACCACCCATTCAGGTACACTGGAAAACTCTGATGGTCCGAAAGACAAATCTTCACCGATGATACAAAGCATCGATAAGGCTCAGTGATGTAAACACGTATGTTCTAATTCGGAAAAGTGAGAAACAACGCTGCGAACACTCCAAACCAAGCACTCATAAGAGCCCCTATCTTTAAAAAACGTTCGCTTCTGTAACAACAGAATACCTTGCAATAAACATCAATTATGGATCTCCCTGAAAAGTCAAGATTCTCCACGTCCTTATGAGGCTATTCTCGGAAGCGAAAGCAAAACAATCAATTCCAATGGCAACAAAATAATAAAGCATTTCGTGGAAAAATAAATTTCTAACTTGTTAAATAGAAGGAAACATGGAAAATATAAAACAATAACTTCTCGGCCTTGGCCACGAATATGAATCAGCTCTGAGAATTGTACAGAAGCACTGCCTAAAAACGTTTCTATCTGGCTGTTAAGCTACAACCTGAAATAAACACTTGGCGAATTGCATAGCGTTAAGGATGTGCGTTTGATCAGAGGTTACAAGCAAGTAAACATGACCTGACCCTAAGCAGAGCAAGCAGAAATTTGATTTAACCCATAGTCTAGCCTACCTCCAGTCAGCAACTTGCAGTTTCGGTTCTTAAGACGGTGAGCCTCATCGATCACACAAACCCTAAACGGGATCTTCCGCAGGAACTCGCAGTCTGTCACAACCATCTCGAAGGTCGTGATCAGCGCATCGAGCTTCACCAAGTTCTTCCTCCATGACTGAAATTTAAACTATACTGCCAACACAAAGAAGGATACTGGGAAATAGAGAAGAACTAGCTTCATGAACGCAGATGGAAATAAAACGCAACAGAGCAAAACTGCTAACGAACCCTACTCCCCGACGAATGCTGCTTGGCATAGTAGATTTCATACTGTTGAATAACATCGCGACTGTGTTGGCTTCCATGGTAGACAACAGCGTTCATATCCGTCCACGTCTCGAACTCTCTAACCCAGTTGTGGATCGTCGAAAGAGGCACAACAATAAGAAACGGACCATGAATGCCATACCTGAATGCAATTCTTCAGACTAAATCCAAACATTGAGGGCCAGTGACATTAGACAAACTATACGCTTTTCGAGAAAATCGTGGCGAATGGAAGGGTTCAGCTATAAGGTGTTGTTCTATGCCGGAAAACTAGACTCACTCATAGATCTGCGACAAGAATGTTATGGTTTGCACGGTCTTTCCGAGGCCCATTTCGTCGGCAAGTATGCAGTTCCGTCTAAAAAGATAATAAGCGATAGTGTATTATCAGCTGCAGAAGAGAACATTAAGAAAACAACATAAAGGAAGAACCCTCAACACAGTAACAGTTGGTTTTCAAGCAGGAAATTGAAGGAAAGGAAAACGCACTCATTGTAGTAGCAATAGAGTAGCCAGTCGACACCTTCGAACTGGTACTCTCGCAGTGTGTTGCCGTCCTTCCAAATGATATCCTCCGATATTTTCGACCACTCGTTGGCTTTCGGTCGAGGTTTCTCTTTCTAAAAACACATTTCGGTTCAAATTGCTGCTGCTCTCAACTCTATACCACTTACCACTTTGGCCTTGTCAATGACTTGTCGCTGCCTCCACAGAGCAACCTGAAAGGTGATGGTTAGGACCAAAAATCTTCTGCACCACTGCAAGAGCTACACGCTCATTCACGATGTATTAAAAATGATGTGAATTACAGCCGTTCACATACTGGGGACTAGAATAACGATCTGTGAAATAGGAGGTCCCGCTTCTTAAAAACCTTAATGCTCGTCTTCCTTTCTGGACCAGCTCCAGGAACATCTAAATGTGAACTGAGTTCAATTGGACAAAATACCAGGCTGTCCAATAGTTCCTGTCCGAAAATTTTCAAAATTCTATAATTTTCCTTAGAAGTGTTATAATATCAGGCAAGTGTAAAAACCTTCTAGAAGGTTCTCCAGAGTTCCACGCTAGGGGTATATGTATAAGGCGCAGTCGCCGCGTCTAGCTACCAGTACAAGCTAAAATGGACCAAGGTCGAATTCGTACGTTCGTGTACTACGAGTGGCTGCTGGGCAACGACACGGGCACCGCGGTCGCCAACATCTGCAGAGCGTGCAAGGAGGATGCGGTGTCCCAACGCACAGTTAGGCGCTGGTTCAATCGTTTCGAGAGCGGCGACACGAGCCTCGAGGACAGGGAACACCCGCTGAAGGTCACGCTCTGCTGCTGGTGGGACGCCAAGGGCATGCTGTACTTCGAGCTGCTCCCGCAAGGCAGGACGGTCACCGCCTCCATCTACACCGATCAGCTCGAGAAACTAGCCGCCGCCATCCGAGAAAAGCGTCCCCGACGGGCCTCGGTCCTCTTGCTGCACGACAACGCGCGCCCCCACGTGGCGAAGGAGACCCAGCAGAAGTTGGCGACGCTCGGCTGGGAGACGGTTGCCCATCTGCCGTATTCCCCGGACCTCGCCCCCTCCGACTACCACTTGTTCCGCCCGCTGAAGCACCATTTGGCCGGAAGAAAATTCACCAACTACGACAACCTCAAATCCGACATCGCGGACTTCTTCGAGTCGCAGCCCTCAGAGTTCTGGGCGAAGAGCATCGGCGACCTGCCCAATCGATGCACCACTGCTGTGGATAACTGTGGTGATTATATTGTTGATTAGACTTGTTTTTCAATAAAGTTGAAAAAAAAATAAAAATGGTGAAATTTTCGGACAAGAATTATTGGACAGCCTGGTATGTCACGAAGTCATGATGCATAAGAACACTTGGAAAAATGCTAGCTTTATTTAGGCTGCTAGATTACATCGGAGCGTGTTAATATCCTAAGCGACAGTATCTTTGGGGAATTTAACTTGCTACTAGGAAAGTATAAAGTTTAGCGATAGTATTCGCGCAGGCCTGTCAATTGTTTGTAGCATTTCAGACATTTCGCGCTACGACCAGCTACTGAGGACACTTTGTCTCCATATGGTTATACTCAGTTGATGCTGTTTTCAAAGTCATTTTTTTAAACAGTTGGGTGCAGTTTTCGCCTTACATATATCTACGAGTAAATTATGACACAGCTGCAGCCACAACAAGGTGCAGAAAACTGGTCTTCAGCTTAACAAAACGAAATAATATTACAAACCTATTTCCGTATGTTTCAATATTTTGGGGTTTCCCTAACACTTCAGAGAATGTCAGAAAATACGGCTTGGCGATCATTTATGACATCGGACAACTTTAGGCAATGCTAAATGGAAGCGTAACATCTTTTCCCTAGAACCTCATCCTATACATTGGTCAATGACATGACAATGGTTTTAGTCAGAAATAACAGCACCAGTAAAAAATACGGGCACCACGTGCAAGCGAAAAAGGCAATGTAGCGAAGGGATTAAGGTCGCAATTGAACTGTGGTATTGCATACCTTTTCTTCTGGCACAGAGGCCAGCGGTTCCCACGTGACTTCGTCGTAGGCAAGACTCTTCCACTTAACCAGTGCATATTCCAAACCATCATCACCAGCTCCTACGTCCAATACCCGATCCACCACTGTGTAATCACTGTTGAAATCCTCCTCATCCTGAAATGGAGAATCTGGTTCTAAAACACCTCAGTTCAAGTTGGAGAGTGTTGGCATAGACACGAGACATAATTAACAATTAAGGAAGGAGGGTTATTGGTACAAATTTGGAAGCTAAAGTTAAGAAAAGAGAAGTTAAGAGATCATGAAGATGAGTCTGATAGTAACAAGTGAAATTATCAACGAATTTGAGCACTGGTAGTTGTTTTGCGGTTATTTGCACCACTACTGAACTGAAAACCAAAGTTCCTCTCAATATGACAGTCAAGGCTTGAGGATGCAGACTCGGAGAGAAATGAGAGAGGAAGCGTTAATGCACTTGCCTGGTCGTTGTTCGAGTGCGACTTCTTCTGGCGGTATCGTTTAACTTTCACCACAGCTCGCTTGTCGACTTCCTCCAATTGCTGTAACCCCAATTTTTACTCCTCTCATCTGAGATATAGCATGAAAAACGAAATGATGTAGCTCGAACCTTTAAAGTTTTCCATTCGCAATGAATATACGCCTTCCCTTTCCATTTGATGAGATATTGGGGCTCTTCTCCCTCAGCTCCTTCACGATGGTTCAGGATCTGTGCAAGAAAGCTGTGGTAATGCAGGCAGGTTGAACTGAGACAGCACTCTCACCTTCTCAACGATCTGCTGATCGCTAGACTGCGTCTCCTGAGAATCTGTAGTCAGAATGGAATCTTCAGCGTCATCATCAATCCCGTCAGTTGCGTCAGCCCATTTAGACAAGCTGCGCCTCTGAAGAAATGAAAAAGTTGAAACAGTTCTGTAGTTTCCTGCAGCTATTCTTCTCAGTCTGTTTCGCCTCACATCATCGTCGTCAGCCGTTTCCTTTGGAGCCTTAGACGATACTCTCTTGTGGGACCTTCTCCGTCCATCAGGAACAAAATCGTCATCGTCGTCGCCGGAATCATCCGCGCTCTTTTTCTTCCGAGACTGAAAACTCAAATAGGATAGATGCAAGAGTAGATATTGTGCCGTATAAAAACCAACCCGTATAACTGCAGGCCTCCTCGGTTTTCTTCCTCCTTCCGGAGCCGGTGTTGAAGGCTCAGTGAATACACCATCGGTAGACTCCGCCACCTCACTTGGTGTTGCGTCACGGTCGTCGAATGGTTCCTCCTTCGTCAGAGCAGCAACCTGCAATGTTCACAGTAAATTTCAGAAATGCATAACTCTACTGAAAAAAGGGTTAAACAAGCTACCCTATCTTTGTTCCGCGACCTCTTCGTCGGCTTGACAGAAGGCGGCTCACTTTCCGTGACTTCACTCTCTTCAGGTGATGGGTCGCGACTGAAAACCATAGCATTTCACACTTTAACGAGTGAAACCTTCATATCGGGCTATGCTAGTGATAAGAACGCTGAAGACACTGTGGAGCAATTTGCTCCAAAACAACGCAATTCTGTTTATTCAAATTAGGGGTGCAAACAGAGAAAAAACGTAGATGAATGGGAAAGTACTATAGAAGAATACTTAAGAAAACGACGTTTTAATAGTAGGTGCAGAGCAACGAACCAGTAAGGAGCAGGATAGGAAATAAGGGCGGTTAAAGAATAAGGATAAGGATAAAGGACGGCGTTACTTAATCCCTTCTGAGATGCGCCAGCGCATTCTACTTCTACGGGATGTCGTGGAGGCGACATGAATGCGTATTTGGCCATACAATGACTTGCGGTGGCCAGCCGATGAACAAGTCAGCGCTCTATCCTTCCCAGACAAGTCTGGTACCAATTCACCGACCCCGGAGGGATGGAAGGCTTGGTTGGCCTGGGCGGGAAATCCGAACCAGGAACCTGGTATCGGGTGCACGCAACAGTCGCGCCTCCTCCGACTGCGCTACACGCGCCTCGCGGTTAAAGAATAAGCAGTAATAAACACCTGCTGCTAGGGCCAGGTGTCGGCTCGTCCGATGCTTCCTCTTCGGGTTCAATTTTTGGTTCGTCCTCTTCGGCAATAGCGAGACTTGATGTATCGACAGATTTCTCACCGGCCTCCTCCTGAAGGTAACGTAAGTTGAAGGCCTCCTCGAAATCAGATTAAGTTCCAAAAACAACAATGGCTTAGTGAACCGCGATTTACCTCGAGCTGTTCTTCCTCATCCTTCAAGTCTTCAGGGACGGCGATTGCCGGCTGTGTTTCATCCGACAATGTGGAGTAGTCGGCAGCAGCGATTCCACTGCAGTTTGTTACCGGTGGACATGGAGAGACGTCAGCTCGCTCATCTTTCACTTCTTCAGCTTCAGCCTCAGTTTCGATTTCTGCTTCAGCTTGCACTTCAGCTTGCACTTCAGCCTGTGGCTCAGCTTCAGGTTCTACTTCAATTTTGAGCGCAGGCTCTTCCAACGCTACGTCCGTTGTTTCCTCCATCACCTCCGTCCGCATTGGAGGCGTCGCATCATCCCTGGAAATCGAAGCATTTTTTGAAATAGCACCCAGCTCACTATTTTTCTAAACAAGTACAAACCTGTCATCGAAGAGATTGGCCGAAGGTTGAATCAGAGGCTCAGGTATTATGCGAGCCGGCTTTACGTCCACTTCTTCCTGAGGAGGAGGAACTTCGCTCTCAACCTTAGGCTAAACAGATCACTTCAACAATTGCGCATCAAAGAAGAAACATGGCAACCCAACCACTCTAGAAGAAGAACTCCTTTCATAAACTGTGCGCAGTCTTGTATTTTTCAAAAATAAACGGCAAAAAAATCTTCCGCGTGGATTGCTTAGCAATATTTTGAAAACTTTCGCCTATGAGTAGCTCCCTACCTCTCGTCTCGCCTATGAAATACATCACAAACTACAGATGTTCATGTGGAATTACGAAGCTCTCGGCCAAAGCTAAAAAACATCTGAAACATCCACTCCTTCAGGTGAATACAGGGGCAATGTCACAGGTAGGTCCTTCTTGGCTATTATTGAGACTTGACTCATTCTCAGGCAGAACTCATGTACCGAATCTTAACAAGTGGGCGCCTCGCATTCCACCCTTGTGGATCTTTCATGAGGCCCATGAAGACGGCGATACTGCCAAGATGTCGGCTAGTAAAGAAGTTAACAACCTCAAGTGGTCAAACAACTGCAAAACAACGGTGCTAATTAGTCGCTCGCTTCCCGCAGATGGAGATGATTTCCATAAGTGTCCTGCTCTAAGAAGGTCTTTTTCATAATTCTTAATCGCATCCTCTTGGTTTTCTCGTATTCAAAAAAAAAAAAGATCTCGCAAAATAAAAGAAGCCTGCTTCTCAAATATTGTTTGCTTTTTACAACTCCAAAGTGAGCGACGACTCCAAAAAGTAAGGCAAAATAACAATATGCACCGAACTAGCCAAAGCCAAACCTACATATTCTCACTCAACTTCACAGGCAATATGCCCCAAGTTTATTTATTTATTTATTCCCACATGTCCTATGCGACTGTACCGCATCTGGACGCCGAGCTTCCATATGCGGTAGCGAAAAGGTAGCTAAAGAGAAGACTAGAAACAACATGAATACCTTCTTCTCGGACTGCTCAATAGCTTTCTCTTGCTCTTGAGGCAATTCCTCATAAGGATTGAAAACTGATGGTTTCAACTCCACAGCCACGGGTGGATTCGATAGCTGCGGCTGCACTTGTGGCATCGATTCTGCTGCACTTTGACTGTGCTGGACCTTTAACAGACTTTCTAGTAGCAATCCAATTACTGTCAAATGAGGCAACCTTGCAAAGAAGAGTATTCCCAGCGCTCATAGGTAACATACGTGAAACTCACGCCATTGTTTTGGAAACCGTATTCAATCCCATTGACGGCTACCGACGGAGCTTGGTGAACAGGCTGCATCTGCGGTTGGATTTGTTGCGGTAGTGGTGGCACCACGTGCGCTGGCTGCTGCTGTGGTGGTGGTGGCGGTGGTAGTGGCTGTAGCTGCGGCTGCTGCTGAAGCTGTGCTTGTTGTAGTAGCGGCTGCAGAGGTGGCTGTTGTTGCTGTACATGTTGTTGCGGCTGAGGAGCTTGCGACTGATGGTGATGCGGAGGTTGGGACATCATCTGCTGAGAGTCCTGGAGAGCTAAGGCTTAGAAGCACCCTTCGAAGCGCATCTAGATGACCGACCTGGTACTGCTGGTGTTGCTGCTGAGTCGGCGTTGGCTCGGGAGGAACGGAGTCTTTTGCATCAACATTGAACGCCTCGTTGCCATTTGGAGACCCACCGAATCGATGGTACACACTGATCAATGTACGACCTGACGTCTCAGGCTTGATGTTCACCTACAACACCAAGAATGTCTGAATCGAACAATTGCAACACATTTCAGAGAAACTAAACCATACCTGCACTTGGCTTCCGCTCTGCGTCACCTGCACTGGTGTCGACGGTGTTGCCGAAGGACTCTGCTGAATGACCACTTGTTGGCTTGAAGGACCAGTACTGGGCCCACTTGGCGGGCCCATACCAACGGTTGGCATCTAAATTAGGCACCTTTGTAAGGTATTGTAATTCTTCATTCAACGTCAAAAACATACCTGCTGATTCATGGGCATTCCTTGATTGGCATTCGGTATAGAGGCCATACCGGGTGGAGGTTGACCAGGCTGAGGTTGCTGCTGCTGTGGCGGTTGCTGTTGCTGTTGTTGGGAAGCTGGTATCGGCTGACCGCTCTGGGCAGCCATCTGCATTCGATGGTGTTCGGCTTGCAAATACTGCAGACGCATTTGCACCTGGAAATCAATGACTAATTGGAGAAAAACCGCAGCTGTTGAAAATTTGACGTGAAAGGAAAAAGAAAAGTTTGCTCAAACTAGCTATAATTGACGTAAGTTGGTATATCTGCATGAACGCAGATTAAATACCCAACTCGAGACCCTTACTGCTGCAGTTTTCTTCTGAACTACAATATTTCCTGCCAATCTTGCTTTACGCCTCAAATTCCGCTATATGATCCCTGCAGTAAGCAACTATTCAAAAGGGACCTTTGGATGCGTCACAGGCTCTGCACGCACACACTACTCAGAAAAGGCTACAAGTCGTGGCTAAAAATTCCACAGATGACATTAACATCTATTACGCAAATCCAATGGCTCCCTAGTGCAACTGCTGATGCCAAAGACGTTCAACGGTGCCAATTACCGAGAAAATGAAGTCATACCGCAACACAATTATTGAGCGGATAGCTGCAAAAAGGATCGTTCTGCAATGTTTAGTGGAAATGTCGTACTTAGAAAGGCGGCCCCACTGCAACGCACATACCTGCTGCAGCTCTTGCTCTATCATCGGTGTTCGCTGTTGCTGATACAAGTGCTGCATCCTCTGCTGCATACCACGCATCTCCATTTCGAGGTGGTAGATCTGCTGAAAATGAGTTGATTCAAGAGTGACGTTGCACACAAACAGAAAACACGACAGAGGAATACGTAGTGGCCACCCTCAGCGTGTCAATCCAGAAAGAGAACGATTCTACCAATGCCACTGATTGAGCGACATGCAAGCATTGAAAAACAGTGGCGGTTTTGCGTAGCAAGACCACATATTACATAAAATTACTCCAAAGTGCACTGCACATTATCAAACGCGGAAAATTCAAAACGCATTCGGAAGCATCACCTCCAACGAGGTTCAATTTCTGTACTTGGAGCATCACAAGGAAAACCGGTAACCTGATAAACGCATGTGGCAGACTTTAGCGACTACAAAGTGAGATAAGTGAAAGAGAGAGGGTCATAAAGAAGACATGTAGAAAAAGAGAGAGTAAGAAAAGGACTTTATATGTACTTTCCATTCATTTACATGAAATGCAAGAGCTAAGGATGCTTAACAAATCAATCCCCGAAATGCTGGTTCAGGAGCACTTAGCAGAACTTGCCCTCATACATAATTTACTACAGAAAGAAGGCGTTTCTCAGTTGTCATCTACTGTACAAAGTGTTGTATGATATCTACATCAATATGTTCCGCAGTTTAATAGATGCGAACCTCCAGAACAACTTTCGGCTAGTCTAGTTGGGACTGCCGTTTGGAATATCCTGCATTCTAAACATCCAACAAAAGCTCTATAATATTCGAATAAAATTTAGAAATCCTGGCGCATCAAGCGCATAATACTAACTTCATCACGTCCGTCTTTGAAAGAATGTTCTATGATTTTTGGCTGCATGCGAGGCGCTTCATACACGAATTAAGGAACCTTGTAGAACAACTACATCGACTCCAGAAGTCTAAAACTCAACTCGTGGAACAGATGACCAATCGTTGTAGTACTACATACTCTATGCCATAGATATATGTAGTGTATGCAATTTATACTTGGCTGCCTACAGCGTGTGAAAATGAAGACTGAAGAAGATTTGAAGGTTTTTAGAAAATTAGGATAGCCTTACAAGATTAATTTGAAGAACCCTAATCGCACTCAGACGGTAAAATACACAGCACGGTTTTGGCATTAGGCACTTCATAGGCAAAACCAGAGCCTTAAATAACAGGTAGCCATAGATGGGTGGTAGGCATTGACGAACTCTATATTGCGGATGTGAAAAGCGTCAAGGTGGGCTGTTGTCCAGATAGAGCAAGCTATAATCTTTTATGAAAATATAGATCATGCAATTAATTGTGAAAGAAAGGGAGAAAAGGTCAACAATGAAGCACCTGTGACTTAGCTGAACAGCAGGACAACACTCGATTCTAAAGAAATTCGCCCTAATTTTGCTTAACTGCTTGGAGTATTTTCTCAACTGTTCTTGTTCTCGGTTTCATTTGCGATAAGAATTCAGTGTTCCAATAACCGAACTAACAAATCCGGAAGGTGTTTAACAGTGCTGAGAGCTTGGCTTTTGAACTGAGATATTGTACTTCGTATGTGGGGGTTACAATCCCCCATCAGCCAGCTTGAAGAACAATCTCCAAGTAGAGAGAATTCGGCCTTCGAATAACCAAAGCGACACAAACATGAGACATGAGCTGCGAAAGTATTAATGACACAAAATGATTTACCTGTGTCGACTGCTGGCTCCACTGATCTGGCTGAGAGGGATGCATGCTAGGAGCACTCTGCGGTGTTTGCTGCTGTTGTTGCTGCTGATAATACGGATGCTGTTGCGGCTCCCAGTACTGATTCTGCATTGGCAACTGAACAAGCCTCGAGAGGATAAGTGAGCAGATGCCATCTGTATAAGAAGTAAAGCAGCTAAACCTACAGCCTGCTGTCCTTGCGGGTATTGTGGGCGCATCTGTGGTGGAGGGTACTGCTGAGGTGGGTAGCCACTTCCAGGTTGTGCTCCATATCCATAGGGGTTCGCGGCCGTTGACTGCGGGGCGGCATAGGCGTTCGGTCGTTGCTGTTGTGTTTGCTGCGCCGGATACATCGGTTGTTGCATTCCGGGATATCCCGGTTGGGGAGCGTATTGGGGCCGGTATCCTGGCGGAGCTCCTTGCGCAGCAAAGTGAGGTGACTGTTGCGGAGGACCGGCTCCACCGTACATGCCCATCTGTCCTGCCTATAAAATACGAGGATTTTGCGACTTGTAATGTTACTCGTCTACTAGCACATTAACTCTCTTTGACTGGCAACAAAGTATTCCTAAAAAAGACACCCTTTGTTCACTGCGTTCAGCAACAAAAAAGACGCATTTCACTCACTTCGCCCAAAAAACTTGTAGTAAAGTGAATGTTACTTTCATTACTCTTAATTTCTACACACCTAACTGAATCTATTAGTGTTCTACAGTACTCTAAAGAAAATTCGAGCATGCCCTTCACTCCCGCTTTGAAACTGTTCATTTGTCCAGTAGTCACCCTATTTTCTCAACTTGATATCTCGACATGATTACTCTGGTGATTGCATCTGCGCCAGCGAGGTTGGTAGGCGGAAGACTTTATTTTAGGCCTATCTTCAGTCTAATATAAAGTCTTCCATCTACCAACCTCGTCGGCACAGAGGCAAACATCGATGTTTATTTGTTTTCTCTGCATTAGCTGTCCAGCAGGTTCCACAGAAACACCTATCCGATCATACATCTCTTGAAGCATTTTTAAACCTTGATTTCATAGATATTTCAAAGGTATTCTTTAATCTTTCTTCTTTGAAGAAAATCAAAACCCTCCTGCTATTTCGCCGTCATTTCTGCTGCCCATCACAAAATACTCAAAAAACACTAATGGAGCCAAATTGAGAAGAAGAGAAGAAGGAATTTATTAATTTTATTTCCATTTCTAATTTCGAAATAGAATGTTTCACCGCACTCCCGAAGGCATCATGAAAGGACAATGGACCGGTACCTCTGATGTTTCTGGGACATATTTACAGCTACCAGTCGTGCTTGTTGTTTATTGTAATAAATGAGTTCATTATAGTTTCCTATTTTTAAATACCTTCCTTGTTAACCATGTATAGAATAAAATTTTGACCGTTATGTGTAGCGAATGCAACCCGTTAACGGAGACCGAGTTGTGTTACAACGTTGTTGAACTGTGTTGTTGAACTATGCAGATCTCTTTGTGATAGACTATCTGAGAACAGCGCCAAGTTTCTCAAGGTAGCAGTAAAAACAATCTATCTTCCAACTTAATCAGTAGACACTGGCACTTGAAATGTTTTTGGAAATTCGAAGAATGTCAGAGATAAGAGATACAAGGTGAAGAAGTGACCTGCGGTGGATACATGCCTCCAATCTGCTGCATTGATGGTCGCATCATTGGGTTATTTGACATTGCAGCCATGCTTTGCATGGGATCCATTTCTTGCTGAAACAAGTGTGCGCTCATATGGCCTTTAAAACCCGACCCAACCCTCAAAGCTTGTGTTCAAGAGGCTCACTTTCTTTTTCGACCGACTCTTTGACGCTGGCGCTGGCTTTTGTACAGGTTGTGACGGCTGGCTCATCATCATCATTTGCTGCTCGTACGGATTATTCATCGGGGTCAAACCGCCGCTCATTGAAGGGTATCCAGGAACTGATGGTGGTTGGCCTAGAACTGACTTGAATATAGAAAAAAAGAAGACTTTAGAAGAGAACCACAACGAGAAAAATTATAGAAGAATATCCTGAAGCCAAAAATAGGGATGTCCTGTGGAATTACTGAGAATGAAGTTTTCGAAACAGTCGCAAGTAGAGTGCACGCTAGTTCCAGCTAATTGTAAGACCAGCCCAACTATCACATGAGAGGGTTCTCCACAACGACGACACTCAAGCTGAAGATGGGGTGCTTTGAAAAAGTTCAGCTCCCTTGGAGAAAAAATCCGAGTGAACGCTTCGTCAAATTACGAATTAAACTAATGGTAAGCATCTTGAAGCAACAGTAACGTCAGAACCACAGGACTTGGTAAAATCGGAAATCCACATCGTGTATGGCGCTCAAATGCAAACATATACTAATTCACATGGAGAAGATATAATAATTTACATCGGAATATAATTATGAGGAAATATCACCACATTTTCCGCAACCAACACCTCTGAAGCCTTCATGGATAAACTGCGCGTCACTAAAATAACGTTTCGTCCTCGTTTTTACGACCATTAAGGAGGTTTCCTGTTTACAACCGCCATGCAACCGTTTATCAACAAGCTGCTAGACCACAGCTATCTACAACGTACACCCCTCTTGATAAGAATTTCTTCTCCTTTACGATAGAAACGATACTAAATGAAGCCAAAGAACGGTATCAAAAAGCAAACAAACCTTGTGACATTCCCATGCCTCCTATCCCACCATAATCGCCGAGCTGCGACATCTGTGGTACATATTCGTCGCCCTCATCCATTTCTGCTACTTGGCTCTAGCTGGGCGATTATTAATAATTTACCATCTGAAAACGAAGGCGGATCAGTCGTTCGGCAACAGTTATTCTTAGAGGCGCGAGTAATTATGGAAAGCTGCACGCGACACAAATACGTCTCCGGAGACATGCCAGAACCCCACCTATCAACATGATTGGTAACCGATAGAAATCAATAAAACAAAACAGAACCGGCTTAAAATAAACATGATAACAAGAAGGCGCCACAAGCAGAAAACAAGTAATAAAAGGCGAAGGACGTTACATACAATCCTAGCGTGGTAGGCAATTACTCCTCTTCACGGGGTCTGTGAAAGATGTATGTGTACGGATTTATAGGTTCAGTTGATGAAGAAAAAGTCAATACTATTCGCATTCTTCTCGCTCAAATCTGTTGTCAATTAACACTAGTCTTGAAGCAATGAAGATGTGAGGCCGGATTGAATAACGATTAACCAATTGGGAACGCGGGGTAGAAGGGAAAAGCGTACGAATTCAGAACCTGGTTAGTATGGGTACTGTGCTGAATGGAACCGAAACTCGACAATCAGCTTGATCCATAAGGAAAGCGAAACCTTTACACATTCTATTCTTATTCGATATCTAGTTTGCATTGTAGATCCGTATTTGGAGTCCGTAACGACTTGCTGTGGCCAGCAGAGGAGAAGACAGAACTACGTACCTCGCAGACAAGCATGTTCCCAATTTAACAACATCGAAGGAACGGGATGCTCGGCTGTCCTCCCCAGAACTCAAGCGCCGAATCGATCAGGGGTGCGCACGAATCCAGGCTCTTTCGACTGTGTTACATGCGCCGAAGCTACACAACAACTGTAGGAGGACATTTAAGTCCATCGCTTTGTGAACGCAAAACTAGAAACAAGGTGCAGATTCCAAATTCTCGTCCCAGTCACCTTTTTCCTTTTTTCAAATTTTCTCCATAAAAACCTAATTCCAGAATAACAAAGGAATAAAATTTTTCATTTCTTCCCAAAACGTGTAATAAGGATTCTGAAGTATTCGTCATTCACCTGTACAATCAGGAATCTCAAACTGCACGTTCAATTGGAGGTGCAATCCCAATAAGGGGGTCCACCATATAATGGGATGTGCGTTCTTTCCCTCGTCCTTCTTGCATGTCCGCTCCCCAACCCTTTGGGCTTCTCCGAGAGTCCAGTGCCTGCCTTACGTTGCAAATTGTGTTGCATGTGTTTTTTTCAACCATTATTTAAATGTGTGTATAAGGTGGACCCCTTATTGGGATTGCATGCAATTGGAAAAGCTGACGATAGCTGCTTTGTTGAGTTCAAACACAGAAAATTGAGCCGGCGTCACCTCTCGAACATCTACTGCTTTGGCCTGTTCTTTGAGGGTGCTTTAACACAGACATAGAGACTGGGACGCATGAGGTGCACGCGCAGTTCGAGCGATCAAAAGTCGCATGGGGTTCGATTCCACCTCAAGGCCAAAGGAACGTTCACGGCCGACGAAATGAAACCAACTTCTCTGTGAGAATAGACCGCCGACGTGTTTCCCGTTTCACAGAGAGGAGCACATGAGGGGGCACAGCTCCTGTCCCTTCATTTCACCTTGAGAAAGGGGAAACGCAGCAGCAGAAAATGTTCGAGAAATGTGAAAAAAGCAGCGGCGAGGGAGACGAGGACAGGGAATCCGAGTTCGAGGGACTCCACCTGACATACGGGACTGGCCGGATCGATCGTTCCGGGTGGAACACGTCTAATGAGCTGCCCGGGTGGTGGCGACGGCGGCGCTTAGCGGCGGCGGCGGATGGGTTCGCCGAGTGGCCGAACGAGGGAGTGACCCGTGCAGTTGTTTTGCTGCGCATGCGCTGCTGCACACCTTGCGAGACCCCCTCACACTCACACCGGCCGGCGATCAATACACGGACAAACACTGCTGTGGTCAAAAAACGGCGACGGTTGCGTAGCGTGGCTGGCGCCCTGCACGGAGGCTTCGCGGCGAAAGAACGGATGGCAGAGGGTTGTTCGACGGAGCTCCGACCACGCCAGCTGGGCGCCCAATGCAAGACCACGGGAATATTTCCACCTCATTAACAACAGACTATGGCCAGAACTTCTCGAAGAATGAGCTCGCGAACACATGCAACCCAGCTAACGAAGCAATGAACACCGCAAGCTACTCAAAGGAGCGTTCCAGTGGTACCACGCATGTTTCACCAAGCTGCTCGGTCAGGCCGTAGATTGACTTGAGTACACAGATAGACAGCCATAGATAAACAACGCTCAAAGACACCTTCACGCCAGCGATGTTTATTCGCGCTATCGATCTTTGAGCCAACTGAATTTGAATGATCGCCTTGCTCAATGGAGTACGTGACTGAATACAATGAAAGACCGTTCTAGGCTTTATAACCAGTGATTTTTTTCAAGCAGCTAGGTTCCCAGACGGAAACAAAATTCTACAATAAAACTCAGTACTATCTGGTATCGCACTGTCCTAATGGCAAGCCATCACGTTCCTTTGTCGTCCTGAACAATCGCTATCACCACTGCTGGTTTGTGAAGATATTAGCTTCGGTGAGATTTGACATAGAGCGAGCTCGCCGAAATTAACAGGATATAGCCATTACCTTTAAACTTTTATCGCGTAATGATCCGCGAGTATTATAGGTAGTTTTGTCGATATTTGGCAGGTGAGGAACTTCACCGTGTTAAAGATAATCTAATATTTCTACTTATTATTCTAGCGTCTTATATTATTAAACAGGGTCTCTGCTTTGCATGAAGCTCAATGGACAATCATCAGAAAAATATGAGACTATGAATAATAAATAAACCAGGAAATAGGGAGCTTCCTTCACACCATTGTTCTTCACAAAATGTACTATTAGATGCTCAACTCATTCATATGGCAAGGACGATTAAAAAAAAATGTAAAAATAGGTAAAACCGAAAGAAAACTCCAAAACATAATTAACGTCACATAATCACGAACAGAATTTCAATCAAGCCTCAACTTTTCAGCACCTAGAGCTATTTGTCTTTTCTCTCTACCACTGAATGCAACAGCAGACACACAGGAGTGTTGAACAGTTCGACTTCGAGCACTGATGACATTCTTCACTTTAAGGGTACTATTCTCCCGACCTTGATACATAAACAGGCTCGCAGAGCTTCAAGAATTCTATACGGTAAATAAGACACTAGACAAAGAATACAGGAGACCAACACCTATCCTCCAGGTTTCCCCAAACCATCGACTGGCTCGATACCAAAATTCTCATAAAGTATCAGCGTTGGAAACGCGCTGACTGCCTGTTTCTCCGGCTGCGGACACATCGTCACCTTCACAGGACTGGTTTTTTATTACTGCGAATGGAGATTAACTCAGTTATTGGAAACTTGTTTTTTCAGCAGTCGCTGATAACAAGTCATATCTCTAGGGCAGCTCTCGCCTGACAGATGCACTCAGTTGCAAGTTAATGTTTGCTCTTGAAGCGCTCTGGTACTTGGAGGGTCTACCCAAGCGTGCCCTGGTGGAGGTTTTCAACGCACGTTTATCTTTTCCCTTCGAACCACCTCCGATTCCCTTTGCGCCCCATGTTTGACAGAGGAAGGAACCCCTAAAGACAGATGCGTTATTCTGGCCACATCTCGGAGTCCCTTTCCCTTGCCTAGTTATATGCTTTCCCTAAGCAACAACGGAGATAAGCTCAGAAAATAACCTATAGCATTGTTTTCTTTGGTGATGCTCTTTCTCCACCCTTTTAAATTTGTAAGCTAGCATCTCAAGACAAAGCCTTCCTGATATGAGGGCTCGGGAGCGAGTTCATGGGACGCTAGAGCATGGAAGCAGGATACAATAGCACAATACAATACTGGGCTGCCCTCACCCCACAGGTTCAAAACATCCCTATTTCGTCCGAATATGATTTACTTTCATCAATCTTTGTTAAGTTCAGAACAGCAAACTTATTGCTATATTTTACATACAACGCAAAATCTGGCATGTAACGGAGCAGGGACTCTTTTGAATTGGAGTACAGGGAAAAGGTGCATGAGCCAATAGGGCTCCAAAAAAGTGGATTAGGGATTGTTCCATGAGCTATAAAACCAAACATGCGTGCTGAAAGCCAGGTAAAATCTGATCAGCATCAAGATATTGTTGAGGTTGTCCCCTGGCGCCATTTGTCTCTGTATTAAGCCTGAATGTTCAGGGTTTATTAAGAAATAATTCGTTGAAAGTTCTGTTGGATTTCCAAAAAATCCGCTAAGCCGTCAAGTCAGACTTTAATCCAAAATGCCGTTCAACTCATTAAATCGCTAACGGCTAAATGTGCACCATGTAGACCAATTCCCAACACCATTTCCTGACACACAGGTGCAGCATGGGTTCTATGTAGGCGAGTATCGAGGACGTTCGCGGTTGATCGTGGAGGCAAGCGAAAGGACATGTCGGTCGACACAATGGAACAACTCTCTCCCTTCCCGCTCGGCGAATTTGAACACTCTGTCCAGAGAGCGTAGCAGGAGCTCCACGCGACAGACGGCTGACCTCCAACCGCCAAGGCTCCCTTCGTTCTGCCACAGCCATCGGGCGACCCTCCTGGTCCACTCCAACCTGTCCTCTGCCCTGTTCTCCAGTGGCCGTATTCATGAACGTTCCCGGGAACGTTCAAGGCTTCCCGCGGGAAGCGAGCGTGGCGGGAGGCAAAAGTTCGTATTCACGAACATGCCGGGAAGTAACGGGAGCCTCCCGAGCCGATGGCGGGAGGCTCCCGGCCTACCCGCACTCAACCGGTCGGGAACGCCGGGAAACCGTCAATGAGGTGGCGTGTGCAATTGCAAGAAATAGAATTTCGATGGCGATTTTGCCATCGAAAGTCGTCTTCACGGAGGGGGGGGGGGGCTATCTTCGCCATATGTCTCGTAACATCTTCCTGGGCCATCTTCTGAGGAGGGGGGAGGTCCGGCTACTATCACTTACTTGATTGGAAAGAAATCGCATAATTAATCTGAAATATTGACGATGAGTTGTTCTTTCGTCGGATGCGCCACGCACTCTATTTCTACGGGATATCGCAATATCACTTCTTATCCATTCCCATTGCCAGTCGGTGGACATTTTACGAGCAGGTCCTGCGTGTAAAAGGAGACATCGTCAGCGAAGTAGGATTGGACTTCTAATAAACAATAAAATAAAAATAAAACTGAAGGTATGTGTAAATTAGAAATTATTTCTTCAATAGTAAAGTAGTTCCAAAAGTCTTCGAAACACAACCCTTCAGCCATTTATTCTTTGTAGTTTGCCTTCGTCTCATCTTTAGAGAGTATGGAGGATTAATTTAACCTAATGGCCGCACGTCCAACGCTGTGCGCTACGTCCTGCGTGGCACGCAGAAGTACCGTAGAAATCGAAGAAACGAGTGAATGGATAGAACGCCACGAAGGTGACTGCACCAACAACGGGGCATTCCCACACGGCGATCTATACGTTCGATTTAATTACATGCGGCAAAATTAAAAATTTAAATGGTGCAGTTATAAATTGCGTCCAATTATTATAAATTGTTTGTTATAAATTATAAATTAAATTGTTATAAATTATTTCATGCATCCCAGACAGTTCCGCGTTCGACTACCTCAGATATAGCGATACTGTCGAACAACAGTAGTGGTTCTCATGCTGTGGAAGCAGGCTGATTATGCAGACCTTATTCGGTTGATGGTTCTGCGCAACCTGATTGTTCATAGCGTGGAAAAGGAAAAAGAGTCAAAGAAATTACTCACCTAAGAATCATTTTTTAATTAAGCTTTGAAGAAGGAAAAATTAGTTGACTGATGAGTAAAACTCCCCATCCGACCATGTGAAAACAGGCGACAGGCGAATAATTTACCGTCGGGTCGAGACAAATGTAGGTAAATAAGAATTGAATGAATCTCGCTATTGTCTAACTGCAAGGGTGGCTTATCAGCATTTCGATTGTTTCCAAAAGGTCATTTAGGTTACTTTACGCATCCATCCTCGCGTTTGGCCTCTTTAACTTCAAAAAAGGAAAAGTTTTAAAATGCAATTTGTGTTGTGAAATGATCTATAAACGAGAAGTTTCTTAAGCTGTCCTTGTTCTCTCCAGCCACTGAAGAAGGTGGTTGTGCCGAAACATCAGCCGAGTGGAGTGGCAAAAGGGTTTCACTATTGGGGATCGTGCCACTTTTCTCGTCGATAAGCTCGGTAACAGTTCATCTTTTTTCTTCAAAATACTTTTAAAATGGTGAGAGATGGCACATAACTTAACAGACCGTGAATATCTGATATTCTGTTGAGATTCGAGCAATTTAAAGCCAGTTTTAATTTTTGTTGCTTGTTCGTTATCCGTTTTTTCGTTATCCGGCCATTTTTAGGCAAAATTATCCGTTATCCGGATCTCAAAATTTCGTTATCCGCTCATTCCTGGCTGAGACAGCGGTAATTTGAGAAATTGGTTTTTGAAATCTTGCAATTCCCGCCTCCGCTGCGAATCTAACTCGCGCGTCGCGGTCGTTCCCGCTTCCCGGCGGTTCATGAATACCGACCGGGTTGTGGGAAGCCGGGAGCGGGATGCGGCGGGAGCGAGAAGGCATCGCCTGCATTCCCGATCCCGCCGCTTCATGAATACGGCTACAGATCGCCACTGCAATGCATGCAAGAAACAGACGTCAGCTGTCCTTAAACACACTGCACGTCAATGCGGCGCCGCGCCTCACCGGGCGATCGGTCCGTCGACCGAGTCGGAGTGCCACCGCGGCGACGGCGACGGCCTTGCTGCCGCCGTCCGCTCTTCTCCCGACACTGGTCTCGACACCGCCGCGTTCCCAGCACATCGCGCCTTCTTCGTGGAGGTGGCGGCGACACATCGCTAGTGGTATCCAATCAAATATGGGCTGCAGCAGCTATTGCCCTCGACGACACTCACTAGCCTCCGTACACTGCAATCGATGGCAGCGCGAACATGGACGCCGCCTCCTGCACTGGGCAGGACAAATTGTAGCAAACAGCACTCATATTCCTATGAACGCAACCTGTTCGCGAACAGCTGATATCTTGGAATGACCCTAAAGTCATCCTTGAAAGCCAGTAACATGGAGACAACTCGAGAAGGAACTCACTTGAAGATGGGAGTGGTTCCATCTTCCTCATCGAATACTGCAAAGGCTATTCACAAAAGACAATCCCCGGCATAAGGACATGACGGTGAAGCCTCTCATTTACGAAAAGCCGCACACACTTTAATTCCCTCTTACAGACGGGAGCTGAGCCCTAAAGGCCTTCGAAAAAGTGGATATAATGCCGATGCCTGTGTTTAGGCGATTTTTGAGCATTAGGATAATTGCGCTGAAAAGCTACCCTGAAGCACACAAAAAGGGTATCAAAAAACTTTGCTTTCAAAGAAATGCCTTGGAATGGTTGTCTTCAGTGCCGCAAAATGTGCAGTTTCTAAAAAGCGGAAAAAGTGCCTAGAAGCAAGTAGACCGAAGGTCAGCTCCTTGTTCTAATATTAACAAGAAATTGAGGGTTTTTAAAATTTTCAACTGGAAATGTTTGCTATTAGTTTTCAATTTTATGACATTCTTCTACTTAAGCCCACTTAGATGAGTAAGTCCTCGAATTAGCAATCTCAAATCGCTAGCATTCCACAGTTAAAGGAACACAACTGCCACGCAGCTCTTAATGAATGGAAAGCGCACTAGATAGACAGCCAGAGCATTTTCTCGTAAATATGTCCGCCTTGCCGAGGTGCCGATCAATGAGCGTCCAGCCAGATGTCTTTCAAAAAACTGGCCGTCTCGAGCAATCCGACGCACTACGTTTCCTTGTATATGAGGCCGCGCTCGCAGAGAAGATTTCTGGGCGTATTATCGCCCTTATGACGGTTTTCGACCACCAGCAAAAGATTCCACTACGACAGTTTAGAGCAATTTGAAAGTCTGGGGTTAAGAGACCTGGAAATTGGAACGGAATACTTCAAAAAAAAACGAAGTCTCTAGGTATAACGCAATGTTGGGACAATGAGCGTTATAGTTATTATTATCTAGATGAGCATTACCTCTACAGTCAGAACGCGATAGATGTGGCGAACTACTCTTCCAGAGGTCGTAATCAATACCCACATCGAGCGCTGATGCGGGCAACTTCGGAATACAAGGAAGGAGACGACCTGATTGTCAGGAGCAGCTTGGCAACGTGCCAAAGATGTCCGCAACGATCGATACGTGATGAGACAGCAGCGGTGAGACAACAATGCCGGCAAGGCAGCCAGCCGGAGCAGAGGAGGCGAAATGTTCGCGAATGCTCCCACGTTCCGGAAGCACATACTAATTGATTGGGCAGTGGCCAGGGACGTTGGCAGATCGCCAAAACAAGCCCCGCGAATCCGCCACCCTCGACGTCGCCATTTAGCCGATGCACCGCGCTCGTCAGGCTCGCCTTGATGCGACGGCGACGGCGCTGGACGGCCATAATGGCCACCGACCAGCTGTTGAAGCATTTCAAGCGCTGTCGCCGTTCGACGTGGACAGCATCGGCAGGTAGCGAAGCGAGCGGCGTACACCGCCGATCAAGAGCGGATACAACTTTTAAAAAAACAGTGTTCACTAAGATCGAGTCGGAATGTGCCAGAGTCATGCGGTAGCTTGATTAGATCTTCTAACTGGAAAGCACCTTGGAGAGAGCAGCACGACTATAATATTCAATCTAATGGGATAGGGCTAAGCAATAGGCGAAGCTAATAAAGAATGATTCAAGCACAATCGCAAGAGTGGGGCATCTCCCACCTCCGCGATTTGTGAATTGGTGCCTGTGATGGATTAAGCATCTACATGTCCTTCAGAAGTTTCCCGAAAGTTCACTGTACACCTCACAAGCTCTTCACCATACCACGGAAACATACAAGGTGGGGTGCGTTCAAAAGCGATTACCTTTAACCACTGATAACTCGAAAGGAAGACACTTTGAACAAGGCAGATCGAAATGAGCTATGCTGAGCCTCGGCTAAACATCATTTAGATTTCATGTGGATAGCATCAGTATAGCACCCAACCATTAAATCCATTTGGGTCGCTCAACTAATTCATAACGCGTTCGGGAGTGCTAAAACATTGACTCATTCTCTATTGGCTCTATTGGCTTTCTCCTACGAATCATTGTGGAGCTGGCGCGCATCTAAGCTGCCTCCAGCACATCTCGATGGACTAGAAAACGTGGTATCATATTTAGTAGAGGTCAAGCGATGGCGACACTAATCCTTTAAATCACTCTGGACTGCACAAAATGCGGTAGGAATAGCGGCGCTTTGATTGCTGAGTCGACGCTCCGTTTTGTGAAATACAGCTGTCAGCTATAGTTGGTTGGAACCAGGGGTGTGCGATAATTTTTTTGCGGTAAAATTTTTCTATTTTTAACGAAAACTTTTTGCGTTAAAATCGGTAAATTCGCTAAATCATCTTTCCTTCAGCTACAGCCAGTTTGCTGTGTTTTAGTATGTAAAAGCCAGGTCTTTTCCTTTATTGACTCTTATCGTCTCCATCTACATGGCAATTATATGACTACGTCTTCATCTTCACAACAGAATAACAACAGTCCATCTATAATCAGTAATTATTGCTAAACGAGAAAAATCATTAAAACGTCCAAAACCAAACAGCAACAACAACATTTCTACAACAACAAATTTCTTAGTATGCCTAGTTCGTTTAGCTTGTGGAAAGTGTTCAGTTTCTGCGAAGATCCGAAGTGCTATGCACAGTAGTCCGACTAAATGTTTCTGACCGTTTCATTTACCCTGAAGAACGTTTTACAAAAAAGTTTCGCTAGGTAGAGTTTCACAACCCAGTGATTCCTTTGGTCCCGCGGTTCTGTTCTCACTGCATACGACAGCAGGGTATCAAGTAAACAGCAACGGACTGCTGACCGAATTTTAATCGAATCGGGTTCTACTGCATTGGTACATATTTTGTCATTGCCACCCAAATAACGTAGATGGACGGTATTATAGTAATTTTGCAAATTAGGCGAAAACTATAGACCTAAGCAAAATTTCTTGCTTGAGCCAGAGCTGCACTTCCAAAGATATACCTTTTCTGTAGAACCTAAAAAATCGTCATGCAACAGACAGCATGTAAAACACCAGTTTTTGGACAACCATATAGATAACCCCGTATATAATAACTGACGGAAAGTGGTCATAGGTTTATTTTTTTATTTAATTTTATTGCTTTTATGCACATATGTCCACTGCATCACAAGTATACTGACTATGCTTCTCCCAACAAAAAATTCCAAAAGGGCCCTCGAAGAAGGCGAAAATTTAAGCAAAACCGTTGACATGCACGACATGAAATTCAGTAAAAGCGAAGCAATGAGAGTGCCAGGCCACGAACTATCAGATAGGCGGCGGTCAACTTAACGTAGTCCTATAATCATCACTTGATGCTGCACGAAGAACCGTCCGGCTTTCCGAAGAACTTGCGGGGAAGAAGGTTTTTTCCACTGCTTCGTTTCCTACACTTATTTCTTCGCATTGTTTGTATTTCGCAGCGTTTCCTTCGCGTGTTCTGTGCCTTTTCAACCCCAATTATGAAAAGAACATCGCAAAAAAACTGACTGGTTGTGTAGCAATCAGGAGCGAGAAACGGCCAAGAATGTCCAAAAATACGAAATGATTGCATAGAAAAGTGGGGAGCACGCAAATAATTTGGTCAACGAGAATGCCAACAATTCTCGAGATATGAGGGCGATATCTACAGCCTTTTCCACAGATTCAGGTAAGGATTTTCTTGGAATCGCAACGATACGAAAGCTCATCCAAAAAATACGCCTGAAATGCATTTACATGAAGAAGCAGTAAAATTTCAAGTGGTGCGTAAAATGTCGTCAATGCAATTTAACGGAAATTTTCGTCGTTAAATTTCGTTAAAAACTTTTAACGTAAAATGCCGGTAAAACCGGTGAATCGGTAAATCGTTAACCGATAAACACACACCACTGGTTGGAACGTGCCGTCTGCAAGTCAGACACGCGTTCACTGGGAACCGGATCATGCAAAAGTAGAATGCATTCTCCGCCCCAAAAAGACAAAAGACGTCGAGCTTATCTCAATCTGAGTTTCCCAGTTTTGCAGCGTTTATTATTCCTCGAGGAATTCTACCTGTTCAAGATGTCTGTGTCCCAACAGCCCATTCCGAACGGTTGCTGTGGGAATCTGAAGACACCGACCAGACCTGCCGGCCTCTCCAATCAATACTACGCGCTATTCAGGCGCAATGCGTGAGAGAGTATGCCCGGTTGATGTGCTGCGACGACGGCCACAAAAAAGCTGAGAACCCGCCCTTACTAATCCATATAACACAACCTGAGTGGGAGGCGGCCAGTCGTCGGCGACGACACGACGCGTTTTGAGGGACATTCGCTGGAATCGATACTCAGCACTTCGCCACCTCCGACTTCGCAGGAATTTCCAGCCTGTACGTCTCCGCGCGCCTCGACCACGTCACCTGCTCCGCATGAGGCAGCAGCGATCTTCCTGCACCCATAACGGAGAGGTTATGTGAATGTGGTTGCCTACATCACACCGAGGCCTGACACACACACAATTAACACGGTGCTGTGAGAGTGAAACGAAAGAGTTCTCGACTCTCTGATATGAAGAAAAAAGGGTATTCCGTGGACTGCTCCCGGAATATCTGCGCCAAGTTGCTAATGCGGGGCACAGATGTTCCACCGGTCGATTGCAGAACTGCTCCTCGCTTTACCCGGGTCGCCCTACCAGCCTATGACGATCACTGGAACACTTAGAATCAACGCGGATTAGAGATCGGATTGTTCGGTTGCGACTACAGCTACTCTCAAAATATCAACTTTGTCCCTCTGAATCTTCTTTGGAGGGAATATGTACGGGCATCTGAGGATTGCCTAGGCCGCTCAGCAATAACGAACCCATCTTGTCCATAATGCTCGCGTAGAGGGCCTAACAAAAACCACATACCAAACAGCTCGGTACAGCCGGCTCGCCAGCACGAGATCTTCTCAATCAGATCTCAATCAGGATCCCAGAACAGGCGGGTGCATGTTCCAAGGTTCTGGTTGAGGTCTTAACGCTGGAGTCTTGACGAGAAACTGTCAAACTGGTGCTCAACTTGGGAAATTTGGCCGTATATGAAGATCTTCCACGTACGTCGCAGGCTGACACTCGCCCTGAGCCAGCTCTAGTTTGACCCACCGTGAAGTGAAGTGCTGATTCGAATTTGGCAAGGCTGTCTTAAAATAGGTTTACACGAGTACTTCATCTCCAAGAAACCACAACACACTCATAGATGAACTAAAGGGGTACGTGTTATAGTAGATAAACAACGATAAAACTGCATCTTATTTAGAAAGTACTATAACAAACACATCCTCGAGGATAAAAAGGCAAGCCTTCACAAAGGAAATTGTAGGTATAGATAACGGATAAGTCAAGCAACTACAGATGCCCAGAACAACTCAGAGGCTTTCCGACACTAAATATAGTCAAAACGCAGTTGTTTTTCCTTCACAAATGGAAGATGGAGCAGCAGATATTTTCAGCAGATATTGCAGCAGATATTCACAGGATTATGTTCTACCCGAATGAAGTTGCTTGTATCCTCTTAGTTTTTTCAGGCTCTGGAGAAGACGACTTACTTAGTACAAAAGTTTGCAAAGTCAAACAGTAACCATTTGGCGAAGAAACTATCGAAGAAGTAATATCCGACTTTGCCACGGGCTGGACAAACTGGCTCCCCAATTCAGTCAGAACAAGCAAGAATGATCGTGAAAAAAAACTATTAAAAACTCAAAACCACTAAAAAATCTGAAGTGGCTGTGTTTTCAAAGATTTCTACAGAACACCTTTAAGAAGTACACAGTAAGAGTTCGTTGTGCAAGGAAGCGGAAGTGGAACCCAGCAAATAGTAAAACGGAAAGGTCTCACAAAGTCAGGAATGTGTCCCAAAACATTTTATAGCAGCTCTGAATTGCATGTTCACTACTCCAGATCTTTGGGAGTATCCGACTGCCACTGGGGGTATCTGACGGCTAAACGTAAAAAGAGACTCAAAACCATGCGCTCCAAAAAAGCACGACGAGAGACTTGGAAGCAGTCACAATCGAAATGGTATTGCACTAGCTCTACACTTCCGTTTGCACAAAGGAGCGCCTTCGCTCTGAACCGCACCCGCCTGCAGCGTGGGATGCTTTCATATGGACTGAAAGTACAACGATCGATAAACCTGGTGTCCAGTGGTTTGATGCTATTGCAGCAATGTGGTTGCGAACCTACAAGATGTGTAGCTCTTGGTCATACGTTCTATGAAGGAGTGAAAAATTTTGAATTCACGATCATACAATGCCGTCTTTAAAAATTACTCGATGGAGGGAATGCACGCACCTTTTGAAAAGTATAGAAGGCCTCGTGACCGCCAGCAATAGATAACAACGAAATGATAAGGATAAAGGTCAAATTTAAAAATAAGGTTTTAGGGGTGCGCCGTCCGTGCACTTTAATTAAACAAGATACCGAACTCGTACACGTCCCATACAATGACTTGCGGTGGCCACCCGATGAACAAGACCGTGTTTTATCCTTCCCACACACGTTTTGTAGCAAGCCACCTATCTCGGATGGATGAACGTTTGGCTACCCTTGGCGAGTCACAGACATTGCATAAGTGCACACACGAGAGCCAGCGCCTCCCCTTGTAGCCCGATTGCGCTACATGCGTCCAACCTCAAGCAAAGGCTGTGGAAAAACACTGTAGACACCTTCCTGTATGCAGTCGCCTTATAAACAGCGTTTAGCTGAACAAGTAGATGTAGGGTCGAACGTCGTCGGCGATGTAAGCATCACCACTTATCACCTTTCCTGTTATAATGTGGCCACCAAGAGTGACTCGTTCCAACTTTTCCGCTCTTCTGGATGATTGTAATCGCTGCTCATTTCTGCACGCTGCATCCATTTATCGGCCAGTTCATCCTCTACTGATCAAATAGGCTTCAGTAAATAAACTTCAGCTCGGCTACCTCGGATTCCAGCGTAACCTTCGATGATCAAATCGCAATCGAAGGGCTCTAGATGATAGACAAGATAGGTGGGCAGTGGACTTTCGCTAACCAAAGCAGATTCAATACGAGATGCGACGTTATTGCTCGTCGATAATTCAGCTAGAGTGAATTTCCTGAGTGGTTCGGCTTCTGCCTACGGAATGATAGAGAAAATGGAGCTGTAAAATGATGACATGGTCCTGGTTGGGAGAGGGCCACCGAAGATGGTAATCAGAGATGGACGGAAATTTTTAAAATTTTCCCAGAAAACAGAAAACAAGAAATCGCTTTCGTCAGAAAACAGAAAATTTCGAAATTATCATACGACCTAATTATTCGACCCAAAAATCTATTTTTCCAGTGGCGAATACTTTTGCATGAATAGAAATGTGGTCGTGGGGACCAGCGTTTTAACTTCCAGGCGTTTATAAAAATTTCTAGTACGCCCAAATTCAATACAATCGGCAAATTGTAAATCTTGACTTCTAGATCCTAGAAATCTCTACATTTGAAGTATGTACATTACTACATTACTCATCAGCTCCGTTTCACAGCCAGTACCCCAATTAATGGTCTCACTAGTGAGAAACTGGCCTTTCAGAGTACCGAACACGATGAAGCCTCATTAATAAGTGTGCGAGTGCTTCAACTCCATTGAGTTTATAGACACCATCGCAACATACTCTAAAGGTATGCAGAGATGAGTACTGGCTGCGGCAGAATCTATACTCCTAGTTCGTCTTGTTCTTCGAGAATGCCTTTCCTTATACGAAGCTCATCGAAGAGTACAAACTGCAGCTATGTCTTACATTCATCGACCTGAAGAAGGCATTCGACTCCGTCGAGACTGAAGCGGTCCTCGAAGCCCTGCTCACTCAGGGCGTTCCTACTCAGTGCATCAGAGTCCTTCAAGAGCTGTACAGCGGATTCACGGCCAAGATCTCACCATTCTACAACGACGTCAAAGTGAAGCGAGGGGTTCAGCAAGGGGATACGGTATCCCCGAACCTCTTCAGCGCCACCCTCGAAAACTCATGTGCGAACTAGTATGGGAAGACATGGGAGTGAAAGAGGACAGCCGGCATCGACAGCATCTAACATCGAGCATTAGCCAGGCGGAGCAAATGCTTGCTTTCTTCGATCGTGTAATTGGGAACGTTGAACAGCAGCTGAATCTTACGAAGACGATGTTCATGAGGAACGGACAAGTCCTGCTGGCTCCCACTTGAACAGCTCAATGATCAGGGACGAGAGATGGTACAGGTTATTCATGAAAAATTTCATGTACTTGTTTCTCTACATCAGCCAAATCAATGTTAACTAAAAATTCTCGGTTTCTTTCTAATTTTTGACGGCCAAAAGCTCAGCAAGGTTCAGAGTTAGAAAGCAGCTTAGCCAAAGGCTCCGCAGAAAGCGATCATTGGGGATGACCGGCCAGCAATTTTCTATTTTTAAACCGGAGGTGGAGAATAATTTCACCCACAACAACTATAGGACAAAAGGCTAGTTAATACATATTTAAATGCCCCTCAGAACACTTTTTTATAGTATTAATATAAAGTTGTAAGTAATCGCAGACGCTCCAAACTAATGTTGGTATCAAAAAGAATACGAAGCCGAATTGTGAAAGTCTCAATGAAGGAACACCTTGTCAGCAGCACATACACAATCAACCAAGCAAGCAAAGCGGCATAGTTGATGGGTTTACGGCGCAATTTATACACGTGCACTTCCAAAAACACCACATGCTTGCTATTAAAAACACTCTAGAAACACTATTTCGGAATGAGACTCGTGATTCTATGATACTTCTTGGATTCCTTTTATTGGATTTCTATTCTATAATTTTGTTCGCAGCTCTTTTTTCTGTTTTCTGGCCAATTTTTTGGTGATTTTCCCAGAAACAGAAAAATTTTGCCCAAAAGGGCCAGAAAATCAGAAAACAGAATGCAGAAATTCCGCCCATCCCTGGTGGCAATGCATCCCTTCTATCACGCGGCACCAGCGCCAGCACTGAAATACCGAGAGGGATGTGAGACCGTGATGAGATAATGGTACCTCTGAAGCTCTGACAAATTCAGAGGACTGTGACGATTGTCCTATAAATATAAGCCTAGCCGTCCATGATTATAACGGATCAGGATACGAGCTCACAAGGACGGCTCCTATCTGCTCGATGTCTCTGCATAGATAAAGAACGAACCACTGAACCACTATTACTGCGAATCCACTCCTTAAGTCCTTAAGCCCTCCCTTGTCCACTCCCTCCTAAGTGTAGACACATTTCATACACAACCCACGAAAGGACAGCAGGTTGATCACAGCAGTGCCTCGCCACAGTACTAGCTGGAATCGCGCCAGAATGATATACTGCGAGACGAGAAAGTAATCTTTGCAAGAGCCCACTCCCAAGCACATATTGCGGAAACTAAAACAAGAACGGCCACCCATTTTTAGGCGAGTTTCTCTGGCGAACATTCCTCTTAGGGAGACGTAGTTCCGAAGAACACCTGCGGCTTGATCCTCCCACTCAAGGCTCATTCTGTGTCTCAGATCCACTTGGCTCCATTTCCACTTGTCAAAAAAGGATGACAACGAAATGAGATGAAGCAATGTGCGGGATCTCACAATGACAATTACGAAATGGCACAGTCGTAGTTGGGTACATTCGGCTTTTTATGCGAACAATTCCATCGCTTTCCCAACCTCTTTCAAAAAGGAAACTTAAGCTCAGTGTGGAACCGGACCACAAGTCAATTTGAAAAAAAAACCGTGGCCGCGATTTAAAGAATTCTGAACCCGCGGGCGTTACAAACAACTTTACGAGGAATTGCGTACCTTTCTGAAGAAACGGGTTACAAGGCGAGGGCGGGGGCAGACATAACTCCGACGCCGCGCGAACCCCGCTAGCGTCGCGCACGGTGCGCGACGAAATTGGACGAGTTGTCGCGGTCCGATGCTTCCGACGGCTAGAAACGCTCCCTACAGGGACATGCGGCACGCCTTTGCCTTATTTCTTGGAGATGGTATATGAATGTGGTTTCAATGGGACGATCAGCGACAGTTTATACAGGAATCCTGGTCATGTGGATGGTTTCTAACGTCAGTATTCGCCAACTACAACTTATTCGGTCAATTATTACCCGTGATTATGGTTATACTACGGAAAAAGGCCCCTATCACCCATTCTCGGATCAACTGTCCAGTCTATTGTCTACCACATTCTGTGGGATCTCAAGTTCCTAGCTAGAAATGTGGTCTGGGAGCTTTAACACTGAGAACATTTCGTGCTCCGCGGCTAACTATGCGTCACCGAGCGCACGTCCGCGTTTCAGCGCCGCGACGTCGCACGCGGCTAGCGCGCGACGTCGCGTTGGAGTTAGGTCCTGGAGCCAGGCGAGGGACAATCATGAGGGATTGAGTGCAAGCTGATTGTAAGATTTATGAGGGGGTATGGTGTTCGCCTAGGGTGAGCTTTCGGAAAGGCACTCCTGGGGCCAGATTCATCAAAAATGAAACCCGTGGGTATGAGGCATATCAGGGGTAGAGATAAGAGAGAGATAAGGTAAGAGTCAGACACGCAGGCTTCATCGTGGGTATCTCTACACGCTATACCCACAGGTTAGTCGTTGATGAATCCGGCCCCTGGTTCACATGAACCAACCTAAATGGAGTAGCCGCTCCCGGGCACTAGATAAAAGTTCCGACTCCACCGACCGGTCGAAAAATTTGTTTTCGCTGAAACTTCGTCTAGGGGGTTATTTGGGGTGCTGATCACGAATCTGACAACCGTTTTTCACGATTCGGTCAGAGACCACCCATACCGCTCGTTAGCAAGGGTGGTCCAGGAAAGGTCACCGATTTCGCTGAACTTCGTCTAGGGAGTTATTTGGGGTGCTGATCACGAATCTGACATCCGTTTTTGAAATTGCGGTCGATTACGGTAGGTTACGGTAGCTAAAGGTAACTAAGGCTACCGAGGTCATAATCATCGATTTTGCCCAAACTTCGCCGGGGGGTTATCTCGGGTGCTGACAACGAATCTGACATCCGTTTTTCGTTTTACACCGGAGTTTGGGCGAAATTTGTGATCGTTACCTTAGTCGCCCGTACCTTCCGTAACCTACCGCACTCCAGCGTAAAACGACGCACCCCAAATAACCCCTCCTAGACGAAGTTTCAGCGAAATCGGTGACCCTGCCTGGACCACCCATGTTAACGGTATGGGTGGTCTCCGGCCGAATCGTAAAAAACGAATGTCAGATTCGTGATCAGCACCCCAAATAACCCCCTAGACAAAGTTTCAGCGAAACCCCCTAGACGAAGTTTCGGCGAAATTTTTTTTCGGCCGAAGTCGTGTCGGTGGAGTCGGAACTTTTAACTAGTGCCCGCTCCCGTACTCTATGCCCACTCTCGAAGTTTCCCGACACCATACCACAAAGCAGCCACTGGGCTCTCAATTAGATTCATGGTAGGGTGTTGAAGCAAAATGCCATTTGGTTTCTGGAACTGGAGGTGCACCCTTTCGCGCTTCAATTTTTTAGCTGATACCGAGAACTGCCTTTGCCTTTAGAACTTCCATAAGCTGGTGGGATGGACGAGGGTACTGCGCAGTCATGGCTTGGAAAAATGAGCAGTGATTTTTGCCACGTAGGTCGACTCCAGCATGCCTATGGCCAGCAAGCAGTAAGACTGGTTATCAAAGCGCGCGTACAATTGCCACCCAGGACTTGGAGACTTCGCATTTCGTATTTTCGCATTTCATGGTTTATGGCCAGGGGTGTGCGCAAATGAAATGCGAAATTTCGTAAATCGTAAATCGTAATTACGAGAAAACCGTCTACATCGTAAATCGTAAACCGTAAATCGTAAAAGTGACCGGATGTGTAAAGCAATTCAACTAGTTTTACTTGCTGTTGTTCAAAAGTGTTCCAATATTTAGATATTTATTGTGTTATTTTCAGCTCAAGCCGAACAGTTTTCGTCCCAAACGTTTGCTTTTTTAAACTTTTTTCTTTTTATTCGGACACTTTCCACATCAATCATTACACCTTTCAATAGAGTCGAAAATTTGTCGATTCAAATACCCTATTTTCATCAGCGTATGGCCTTCCAAGACACTATGGAGACTGGAAATTTTTTAAAAAATTCACCGCTCACTCTCGACAAAGCAGCAGCTATATGACGCCCAGAATGGCCTCCGCTTTTCACATTTTGAAATTCGTTCAGAAACATTGCCAGTAGGATATCAAACTTGCGACCACCGAAACAACATGATCATATTTCTCGGCACCCTCTGTAGTAGCTTTCGAATGGAAAGTGTAATGTGTAACCTTTTTAAGGCGTCTCCAGTTTGATTCCATAGACACCCAATTTGATTTGGATGGTGTCTTGTTTGATCTTTGAAAATCCAAGTTGAGTTGGGAAGAATGCCGATTAAAGTGGAAAATGGTTCTTTTTGATTTCTAAAAGGCCTTTTTAAAAATGACAAAGGAAAACTATATATATATATATATATATATATATATATAATGAGAAGGTAGCTAGCAACCTTATCCACCGCGCGATACCCGATTTTATGTCCCCGTGAACTGTAGGGCGATTTAGAACTTTAAAAGAAAGAAGTTCATAACTTCCTAACAAAAGTACTGAACATTTATTTATTTATCTATTTATGAATACGTCAAAGGACGCGCCACATAAGGGAGAAACAGAAACAACAGCAGAAAGCAGACGAACGATCACAACTAATCTTGGCGGATTTTCCATGGAAACAAGCATCGTCCACCTATCAGTAGGTAAACACTGACAACAAGAACTCAAAAAAAAAAACGAGAAAAAGGGGAGGTGCTTAGTGCGGAAGAAAGGGTAGGAAGGTAAAAAAATAAAAAATATATATTAAAAAATAAGCACCTGATTTTTAAAGACCTGAGCGGAGTTTAAGGCCTCCGTTAGAAGTTGGTACATAGGCAGCCGGTTTAAATAAATTAGATAAACCAGCCGTTGACGGGCAGCGCGTATATCGGCGAGGGCCAACGAAGAGCATGCCCCTAGACAGTCCTATAAAGTAGGCTTTCAATAGTATGTGAACAATTCCAAGCGGACTATAGTATATATTGGAACATGACACCTGTGGCCCTATGGAACGCCATACGCAAATTATCTAGCAAGTAAGTTCAAAATAGCTCGTAAGCCCAGAAGATTCAGCAACGCCAGGTAGATAGCTGCCATAGGAGGCGTAATAGAATTAACAACAGGATGTTTCAACTCCGTAAAAAAAACTAAAATATTAGATTAACAGGCCTTCAGCACTAAGCACCCTGAGAATAACTGGACTAATCTGATGGTGAGTATAGCAGTCCTAAATTATCGTAACAAAAAAAGGGAGACTGTCTGGTCACACTTGAATCCATGGAAAATTTACAGATCTTCCAATGATGATAGTCTTCAAACTTTCAAGAACTTTAGCGGTGAGTATGTAAAACGCTAACGCATCGAAGAAACAAAACCAAGGAAGAAAAGAATAACGCATACATCATTAGCAACTAAAACGTTCTCCTATATGGAACACTCGGAACCTACGAAGACTCAGAAAGCGTCGAAAAAAAATTTACATAAATAGGCTCGAGCAATCATTGTTTTTACGACCTACATTTCCGCAATCCATGGCGAGGACGTTTTACTGGAGAAACTAAAAATTTGGGGGTGATATGCAACGCCAAGATCAGTGAAATAGTAGTCTGTTAAGATCGAGCTTATTAAGTTGCTTCTTAAAGCGCAGCCACTAGTTGCTCCAAAGAGAGTCGCCGGAAGTGGTTGGAACCATCTTGCACACCTGACAAACACATTATTAAACATTACATTATACTTTTTGTTGTGAATCTTTGAGTGGAAGATATGAAACCCACCTCTTCTCACACTACACGGTTTGAAGGTCCAGTACTTACTTGGAAGTATTTTAAACTCTCTCCGAAGAACATGAAATCAGAATGTTAAGTCCAAAACTGCACGCCTCTCCCCCAACGTCTTTAAGCCAAATTTGCTCAATCTTTGAGGATAGCTAGGCATATCTTGTCTACTACCATTAGGAGTAAGACGATACCACAGCAGACGGGTAAAGACTTGTTGTACCCTTTCAATTTTTAGAATTTCTTTTCTTAGGTGTGGGCTCCTAACGGGAGAACAGTATTCCAGGTGAGGTATTACGTACAACTTGTAGAGCCGCAATAGTATGACCTCATCTGAACATTTTATGCTTCGAAGGATAGAAAACATGACAGAATATGCTTTCTTGACAATGTTATCTATGTAATCTGAAAATCGAAGACTAGACTTGAAGGTAACTCCAAGATCTTTAAATGAGCTGCACGACTTCAAAGTAGTGCCATTGATAATGTACCTTGGTGTGTCAGAACTACCAATGTGCATCACAGCTGACTTGTTAAGGTTGAACGGAATACCCCAATTCGAAGCCCAGTTGTACACGTTTTCAATGGAGACTTGAAGTGCTGAACGCGCTTCCATGCATTTATCTCGTTCGTAGACACAGTAGAGCTTTATGTCGTCAGCGTACGTTTGTATTTTGACAGCCGTCATCGTTTGAAGCTCACGTGGTAAGTCAGAAGAGTAAATCAAAAATAAGAGAGGGGATAAAACTCCCCCTTGAGGAACCCCACTATTACAGGGGTATCTCAAGGAGAAGCTCAACCTCACCCTGACAGTCATGCCCCTATTGGACAAATAAGAGTTCACCCAGCTTAGAAGATTACCTTGTATGCCTAATGATTCTAACTTAGCAATCAGCAACCGATGACAGACTTTGTGAAAAGCTTTGGACAAATCTATGTGGATTACATCAACAAGCCTTCCAGAATTAATTGCTTGACTAAAATCGTAAAGCGTGCCTGCTGAGTTTGTTAATGTGGAAGCACCTGGAAGAAATCCATGTTGTTCAGCGGGGATAGCATGGAATCTAGTAAACCATGCCAAAAGCTTATCATAGATTATCTTTTCCATCACCTTCACTGGAGTTGGTGTAATGCTAATTGGCCGAAAGCTGTGAACAGAGTTGGCACCGGTTGTTTTAGGAATGGCTGTCACAATAGCCTCTTTCCACATCTGCGGTACCTCCCCCAACATCATGGAGAGGTTAAACAGATGCGCAAGGGGCTTCGACAGCGAAAGATAGCATTTCCTATAAATGATTTGTGGAATACCATCATACGGCTCGGAAAGAGAAGGGTTCAATTGCTTAAGTATGGCGGAGATATTATCCGGGTGGAAGTAAATGTCGCAACATCTGTGTTGGATGGAATGACAGTCGACAGATTGAAGATTTGTGGATTGGTCGCCACAGGGAAATACACTGGCAAAATACTCGGCAAGACCTGTAGCTTTATCCTGATCAGTGAAAAATCTCAGACCATCTTCATTAGTTAGCGTCGGTAATGAAGTCTTAGGTGCAATTTTGTGTCGCAAGTACTGGTACAACCGTTTTTTGGAACTAAGTCGACGCTCATAGTAGGCGAGAAATTCCCTTAAATGGTAATTCAGTCTAGTGCATACATCCTTATAAGTCTTGCTATCTAACGGCAAACTTAGCTCTTTAAACAGGCGCTGTTTTTGCCGAAAGAGGTTCGAAATGTGGGGAGGGTATTTAAAGGTGCGAGACCCGCGCTCCTTTAGAGGAACGAAAATTGCAAGGGCATCATAAAGTGTTTTGCAGTATCTCTGATAGACATCGTCAATTGAAGTGTATCTATCAAACAAAGCAAGCCAGTCAATTTTAGAGAAATAGCTGTTCAACGCGGGATAATTCATGTGCAGAAAGTCAGGTAAGGGTGGTGCTTGGAAATTCACAAAGCTTTCAGTAAATTCAAAAAAAAAACGATGCTGTGATCAGAGCATCCTAACGGCGGGAGGGTATGGACGTTGCTAATTGTCAGAGATGTGGCAAGGACAAGGTCGAGGGTGGTGGTTCCGTGTGTGGGTTCACGGACGTGCTGTTGAAACCCTACATCCTTGAAAAAACTAAGATATGTAGAGCTGTTAGAGTTTTCGGCGCGAGAATTATCCCAGTTGATCTGCAGGT
>OX375869.1:35963898-36048342 GCA_947359475.1 Heligmosomoides polygyrus bakeri
AGACCAAATGGTTCACAGCTCCACACAGCTGAACCATAATGAGATTCTAGTAAAAGGCGAACAAATGTAAAAATGTCCAAAATGTTCGTGTGCGCACGACAACCGGTACCTTTTACGACTGCGCTATCACGCGCAAAAATAGGCTCTCTAATCATATCGAACATTGCTGCCGAAAGAATTGATTTTTTACTGTATAATAACCAGGGTTCGAAATTTATACTAATAGCGCGTTACAAAATTAAGGAAAGGAAAATTTCCTTCATGAAAAGCAGCTGCCAAAACTTCCAAAAATAACACAATTTATGTGGACCTAGGGATTCGTTTGATCGATTTTACACAAAAAAATCTACCAAAAATCGGACCCTTCATCACATCGAAGCTAGCTGCAGAGAAGCTCGGCCTTTTAACGAATACTAATCAATGTTAGAAGCTTTATAGAAACCAATTTCATTTTGGGACGTTGCCTAGTTCTCAACAATTATTTCGTGATAAGTCAGTTCTTCGCATATGACCGACAAACTCAGGAAACGCATTGCCGGCATATAAACTCGCAGAGTTTTTGAAATCTTTGAAAAGCCTTTGGAGTGCGCCGTAAACAATGCATACAGAATCGAACCTTTCAATCGAGGGGGGAGGGACAGCTTGTGGACTGAGCGTTTGGGGAGTTCTACCAGAAGTTTCCTACCGCCTCACCCAGGAGTTGCTTTAAGGCTGTTTAGCTGATCTTTGGAGTGCGCCGTGAACAATGCATTCAGAATCGAATCTTTCAATCGAGGGAGAGGGACAGCTTGTAGACTGAGCGTTGTGAAAATGAAGCGAGTTCGAGCAGTCTTTCTGGGATGCGCCACGCACCTAAACATTGTTAAAGCGTAAATGCGAAATGAAAAACACAAGCGTATAAGTATAAGGGAGAGATCGTAGTTGTCCAAACCTTGTTTGGCGTACTATTCTATTCCACCTTCGTTTGGAAGGATCAATATGGCGCCGCGGCACCGGAAGTGTGAAAACTGTAGTTAGGCGATTTACGGCGCTCTCAGATGGCGCGAGGGGTCACAGAGGCAGGAGAGTGGACTGGCTCCGGAACTAATCTGGGTCCCGACCAGGGCTATGGTACATTTGACTCGTGAAAAACCGGTACAAATGAACGTAAATTTGAAATCGAACTATCCTTCGATTCAGAATTAACTAGGGAATGGCCTCGTGGACAATTTTTTTAGTTTTTAAACATTTTTAAAGTGACACTCAGTTAGCATTTGAGGTGAGTTTGCTCTGTAACTGGGTGGCCAAAATGTCCTCCGGGCCAGTCGAAATCCCACCTGTAGAAGACTATAAGGTGTTTTCATAGGCCTCCAGATATCTACGTTCCTGTCTTCAAAGAAACCATTTTGTGCCCACTTTAATGATTCGAAAAGTGTACGGCTAACTACGAAGAAGTGTCATATGGGCAACTTTGGCAGCGTACAATCGCTAACGATTTCAACCTTGAAGGTTCCAACTTCGCAGCTTGATTTTCACTCTCGCCTCCAACGTGACAAACGAGTATAAGCACATACAAATTTGATATTTTAAAATTAGAGCCATCCAAAGTGGAGACATTTTCTGAAAATAATGGAACTTAAATTATTAGATCCTCTGAAAAAGTACATCATTGTGATCGTGAAATACTAAGGAATCCAGAGAACTATGTGTTGCTGTATATAAGGTGGAAAATAGACTGTTATAGGTCGAATCTCTTCCTTCATTAGCCACTTGGGAGCTGTGGGTGTAATTATCTCCCGCGACCACGGGGGTCAGCGGCGCCAGGCAGGAATTAGGTCACTGAACTATTTTTCAGGCGCTCCCTAGGCGATTTTCAGCTCATCGGGAAGAGGGCTCGGTGCTGATCACGAATATGTCATTCAAGTTGCAATGCGCTCAATTTGAAGAGCGCTACAGAAAAGCGGCGGAAAAGGCGGTTTTTTTCGCTTTTTCCGCCCAAAGACCAAAAGATAAGGCCGGTATTGTAGAGCAGCTAACTTGATGTGATTGTCCTTAGCTTGAGTGCACTGTTAGACCCATCAGTGATTTCCATGTGATCTTTCCATATGATTCTAGTAATCGTCTACACCTCGCCTCCATTTACGAATGATATTCCATCATGTCTTGCATCAGTCCTCTTCAGAGGAGTAGCTTGAATCGTTTATGAACAGACTTACCATGTGGTAGTTACCTAATAGGGTGTGAATCCGCGAATACTCATTTCTTTTCCCTATAAAAAAGCCTCGAATATCTTTCTGTGGGCTGTAATGAAACTTTCTTCGACAGTAGTAGAATGCATGCCTTGCTAGAAAAAGAGGAGTCCAATCTCCCAGTGAGCCTATTTTTAACAAGTGCTCCGTCATGTCTATCGGCGTGCCTCGCACTTGCGCGCTTCGTGCGATGTTGCAGTACCACTAAGCTAAGGACAATCACATCAAGTTAGCTGCTCTACTTGTACAGCATTTTTCCCTACCAAAGAGTACAAAGGCTCGCAGTACGTACAGTGTATAGTATGATATGGCGAGCTATTATTCCTCACTACTGGTCCCCCATATTGAAACGGTCCCCCATTACTGCTACTGGTCCCCCTCAATGATCCACCCTTAGCGGACGACGTCTTCGGCACACCTGATTCCCGAGACATATTGAATGACGTCTTCGGCACCTCTACCTGAATCCCCAAACACGCTGAGTGAAGTCGTTGGCACGTGCTTTGAGTCCCAGGCCAGGGTCGAGCGTGGGGTTCGATTTTTGCCGAAATTTTACGACCCCCCAGAGTGGATCTGGTACGACTCCCCTTGTGTAGACCGCCGTTTTATTTCCTATCCGCATTGAATTTTTTAAAATTTTTCCTGCGATTTTTGTACCCTTTAATAGGTCCTTCTTTCCAGGTGCAGCTTCCACTGTGTCAGATTAGTTCAAAAAAGTGTTACTGAGTAACTGTTTAATTTAGTAATTTATTAGAAAATACGCTGATAAAAGTTTTGTGTATGTTATCTTTTGATAATGATATTTAGTTTGTTTACAGTTGAAAATAAAGCACGTTTGAGAGCAGTTGTCGAATTAATCACAACGAGTTCAACTTTTCAGGCTTTTCGAGCATCTCGTGGAAACGGTACATTGTTGAACGTGAAGGAGCAACATCTGCATTCGAAATTGTACTCTACACAATTCCGAGTGTTAATTTCTAAAGCTGACTTGAGTGCTTTATCAACAAATTTTTTTAGATACTCTCGGAAGCGATGACGGGATGGCAACCCACCCAGGTTTGGAATCAATGAAGTCTTCTGCGATCGTGATCAGCAGTCACGATCGCAGAAGACTCCAGTGAACTATCTCCGTTTGACGCAGGCTGTGCCTGTCAGTTCTTGACAGCCCTGTCCACAGTTCTAGCTTAAGGTATCAGAGTTCTTCCGAGAATGACCTTTCCTTGGCAATTGAGGAAAACGCTACTGCACTCTTCGGAGCTGATGGGCTTAGCCTTCTAGGAGTCTAGCATTAGTAAGAAAAGGAATGAACTCGCCATCAGAGGCGACCACTGAGGATCCGCACTCATTTGTCCGCACCTTTGTGCAGGATTCGCGCCTTCCGAGCCTTCTTACATGCCTTTTAGGACCATTTTTTCGTTTCGGACATTCCTGTCTCCAGTCACTCCTCATCCTTGGTATCCTTACATTTTGAACTCAGAACTTCTGCAGAATCCTGAACGCAACGTACCATCCTTTGCACTGACTATGTTACGACACGTAACTGGTAACGAGTGTGGCCATAAAGGTTAGCGATAGTTCCGGTAGGGGCATGGGGAACTAGCGCTAACCTTTAGGGCAAAATATCACAAATCTGCTGACTTAATGCGGTGGACTAGGCAACAACATTGGCTGAGGACTGAATTGAGCTGCGAAGACTCGTTCGGCTATGAAGGGGTTTAGTCAAGGGGAGCAGAGCGACAAGGCCGAAATTTCTCACAATCGTCAGCACAGTGAAGCTGATGCTTTCGCGGGTCCCTATAGGAACAGTTGCTCATATTGTTTTCCTACATTTATCCGCAAGGTAATAAAACAAAACCCTTTCCATTCTGCCTGATTGCAGGTTCGATCCGCTCTCCACCAAGATGATGTTGAACATGACTTCCTATGATTTATTAATTCTCGTAGTGCTGATTTATACAAGGATAGAATGTTTGAGCGATTGACGCGTTAGGAAAAGTGTATTAATTGTAATAGTGCTTATCTCGATCAAAATAGTGCTTCTAAGTCTGTCAAAGCTTTCAGTCAAGACCGGCCATTTCTTATGCAACGACCTAATATAATATATCTGTGTGCTTATGAGGCTACATTTGCACGAGAAAAAAAAAACGATGTACTTCTGAAGTCGATGAATTCGAGTAGGCCGCTTTGCCATTGGTTGACCTTCAATCTATGTCACGACTAAGAGATGTAGAAGAATTGTGTGAGGTTGTATTTCGTTTTGAAGAAATGTGGAGTACGCTGGGTGTTATGATTCTTCATACCTAACTCGTCCAGCTTATTCAGAGTTGATTTCGACAGAAACTATCGTCCAACTTTCCACGCTTCCTGATCTGATTGTTGACTGGGCGTGCAGCTGCTAACTTTTTTTCCCTGGAAAGTATTTATGCATACGAAAGACCTACCTGTCAATGTAACCTTTCGACTTACCAGGAAACTATCTCAACGGTAGGTCGGAACGGCCCAAGTGTTGTACATGTGTAGAATCGCCTTTCTCTGGGAAACAACAAAATGCAAATATCTCGACCCCAATACAACTTTGTGCAGAGTTAGGGACGACGGAAGTTGGGCCGTTGGCGGTGTTAGCGCTACGCCTGCAGGCGGAGGGCGGACTCAAGTTGGCTGGAAACAGCGATGACGAGTGAGCGATGGTGGCGCAGTGGGTAGACGGGCGGCGTAATCCCCATGATCGCTGTTTCCAGCCAACTTGAGCACACCCTTCGCGCACAGGCAGAGGGTTAACGCTGTCAACGGCCCAGCTCCCCTCGTCCCTAACTCTGCGCAGAGTTGTATTGGGGTCGAGATATTTGCATTTTGTTGTTTCCCAGAGAGAGGCGATTCTGCCCATATACAACACTTGGACCGTTCCGACCTACCGTTGAGATAGTTTCCTGGTTAGCCATGAAAAAGGCTAGTCCCTGTTGAGCAAGATGAGGGCAGACTTCATCTACTGTGTCTACCCCCTCTCTTCGACAGCCCAGTTATGAAGAGCCCCGTTGTTCGGCATTTCTTATTTCTATTTCTAAGGAAATGCGCGAGTTCAGTATATATCTGAAAGCTACTTCTTTGCTCCGTCCCAGTTACAGCAGTTAAGCTTTATTCTTGCCAATTAATCCATACGAAACCTATCAGCGCCCAGCACCCATTGAAAACCATTGAAGACTCTGATTTCCTCCGTAAACGCCTATGGAACTGAACTGTTTAGCCAGTTACGGCTCCCGAGCTTGTTCTACTACTCCGCTGACCAGCAGTTTAGTTTGGATGGGACATCTTTATTGCATGTTCATTTCGACAACACTCTACTTCTGTCTTCCGTAGCCGCCGTATGGATAATAGTAGGGACAGTCAAGCGGGTTTTCCAGACACCATTTGTTATAAATAGGCGCCATTCCGAGTTGAGCCACAATGAGCATCTGAAGAAAAAAGGCTTGTTTAGAAAGTAGCTCGCCTGTGCTAGTAAACATGAAGAGCAGCAACAGAATAAAGGAAACTCACTGGGATGAAGATGAGAAACTGCAGCCACCGGATCATGTCGTTTCAGATTAGGACCAGGAACTCTATAAATGTGTCGAGAAAAGTGGATAAAAGGATAAAGGACAGCGATAATCAGTCCCGCTGTTTGACAGCTTACGCGTTCTACTCTGAGAGATATCGCGGAGGTAGTTTGAATGGCATATTTTGCCTTCGCAATGCCTTGCGATGCCCAGCCGATGGGCTAGTCAATGTTTACCACTTCCCAGTCAAGTTTGATACCAAATAACCGACCCTGGAGGCTTGGAAGGCGGAAACTGCCGAAATACCAGTTGATTCGCGGTGCAGCCGACACCCCACCTACCACTGCGATACATGCGCTCAGAGAAATGGGTGCATAGGTATTCTTATAAGGGCACCAAGCAAAGGCGGGAATGCTGACAAAAACCACACCTAACGGCCGCTCTTTTATAACCATGTATCGGAGCATTGGGATTCGGAGCAGGCTGGTATTCGTCGTTGTTTGGTGGCGCTATAGCCACCGCTTCTGTATTGATCAGCAAGCTCATCTCCACTCAAGCTGTGGCCGCCGAATAATGAATTAACACATATTCTGCGCATTCGCTTATCGCTCGCTGCACCCTTCCCTTCGGCAGGCAGCACATCCCAGAAATGCGCCTTGCTCGTGTTCAACTTGAGCTCCTAAAAGCCGTTCGCAAAGGATCATCAGCGGCAATGAGACGTGAGGCGTGACTGTCTGTTAGTGACGTACTTGAAAAATTCGGAGCTGCATACTAGGACCTCTCCGTTTTCATAAAATTTTTGTTGCGATACAAAGTCTATTCAGCGTCCCCTATTAATAGTCAGCCAGTTTCTTTCAACCGGGACAGGATTCCTAGAATATTAGATTTTCGTTCATGGATCACTAGTGCAATGCACACAGATCTTTATGTCGATACACTGTACATAGATGTGTGAATTCCACTGGGATAGAACCGCTTTTCACGTCTGTAGCAGGCTTTCTCTGAAGATGTGTGCTGTCCACCGTGCAACTGTCTTATTAAGCAATTCCTTCTCTATTCAGCAGGTTTCTAATATGGAGGTTTGTTACGAGCTACGGTGGCGTTAAGCTTATTAAGGTGGATATGCTCTAGCAGTGTAAATAGGGAATGAAACATGTATCAGTGACAGGTAGTACATAGCTCATTCTAAACAGTTGCTTCCTTTGTTTGAACCCTGTGCATCCTCTTTAGAAAGATCATTTCAGGATTGTTTCCTCTTACCGACTGTCGTTTTTCTCGCCATATTTCACTAGCGTATCTTAGCTGTAAATGGGGTTAAATTACTCCGCTATTTGATAGCCTCAATTGCAAGCTGCCATTAAAAGGTTGTTCATGACCTAAGTTGCACCATTGATGCTGGTTTTATTTATTTATTCTTTCATTTATCGTTTGCGCACAAAGCAAATGATGATTGAATGAAAGAACAAATAAGATAAGCAAGCAAAGTAAAGCGCGTATATGGACACACTATCTTAAGAAGGGCAATAGGTTAGAAAACAGGAAACCTCATCATTGAATATAGCGAATTTAGGACTGAAAACAAAAGAACACTAATACTGCACGGAAATGAAGCACAAATTTTAAAATGGTGTGAGACGAGCATTAGGCAAAGTATCTCCTCTAGGTAATATCCGCAATCTGACGTCTGCCTCTTTCACAAGTTTCTTCATTTCAAACCTGACTCCGGATCTCGTGAATTCTTCAGGATAAGAACTTCCCATACAAGAAGCGCTATTACCAAATAATGCCTGTCTTATCTCAAAACTAGGCTGCGAGCTATGCCGCTTACCTCCAGAGCGGGTAGGCTCCTCTTGGAAATTGATAAAAACGTTCAGTCCCTCCAGACCTTGAAAGGCGCCTTATTCATGGATACGAAGATCACCTTGAAAATGAAAAAATACAATCATCTCCCAAAACCAAGATACAGTGCGAACTCCTGCCTCAAAACGATACCACAGTACGACCCCTGTTCGATTCTCGATTCTCACACTCAGGTGCTGCACCCTGGGAAAGCTGAGGAGTGGCAGTTGCATGCTGCGGAAACAAGGATGCTCAGGTGGGTACGAGCCCGTCTTGACAGGGTGAGAAATGAGACTGTTAGAGTAGTGATGAAAACAGATCCAGCCGAACATGAGGAAGCAACGCCTGAGGTGATATGGGCGGGCACATCCGCATAGGAAGCAAGACTAGATGATGAGTCCTAAAGAGCAGGAGTCACCAAGGTAGATGTCGCCGAACTCGGCGCCACGGCAGATGACAAACTTGGCTGTACGGGGTGGCGACGGATCACAGGAACAGCGGACAGTGCGACTGTGCGGGAGTAAGCATCAGAAGAGCGCCTCCAAACTACTCGTGGTAACGCAGGCAATGTGAATTCGCGTTCATCGCTAAATAGGGGTGAGTTGTGAGCAGGGGTGTGCGTAATTACGATTTACGATTTACGATTTTACAATTTACGGTGATTTTTGGCAAATTTTTTACGATTTACGATTTACGACATTTTGGGTCGTAAATCGTAAATTTTCGTAAATCTGATCTTCGGGGCAGAGATGCCAGCGTCCACATAACGTGATACAATTAGGGTTATAACGATGTACCCGCTTTTAAAGTCTTCTCCCATAGCTCATTGCTGTTTCCTATCTACTCTTCTATGTTCTGCTGTGGCAGTGCAACAGAAAAATGCAGCTTTGTATTTAGACCGCTCGAGCTCGACTCATCTGCTTACCCCTCTTTTCACCTCTTCAAGGGTTGCCGACTTAGTACCAGAGCTATACTAGAGAAGAAGCAATGACAATAAATGATTAGAATTATAAAATCCTGGTGATGAAACTGGGCTAGACCTTTTTTTGGTTGCACTTTTCACATTGCAATTGCCTGAGAACACTACATTCCAGTCCACAGAAAAAGATGCAAATTCGCCTTGTACCGGAAGGAATATGATCGCCTGCTGAACCATATTCTGTGCTGCAACCACCGCCTACTCAACTTGTGACTTTTTCAGCATATTTTTAAACGGCTCTTTCCAATGCGAGTGGAACTGAAGCAAAGCCATCAAGGAATATTGGACTTGATTGCAGGCGTGTTGTGGAATAACAGCTAAGCTGCTGGAAAAATAAAACACTCATATTTCGATCTCATTGTCACAGCACGTTATGGTGCGGAATGTATTTGCATACAAGGTGCAACCTAAACAAAACTTTTGATTTCGTCAAGAAAGAAGTGAAATGGTTTTGACAATTTTGGTCTCCTTTTTCAATGGTTTGATTTCACAAGGCTAATGGAGAGTAGGACTGGCGAATGCAAACACTCACTGAGTAGTGGTGTGATAATTTGGACTTTCCGAAATCTAACAAGCACAAGCAAACATGTGGGCGAAGTAAATACCGAAAGTAATTGCTAGGTATCGTCAAATGACGTTCTTTCATTCCAGAAGTTGTAAATGCCTTCAAAGAACGCTGAAGGGTAAAACACTGCGTTGGTTTGTTTCCTGTTTGAGACCACTCATTCTACCTTTATGGGATATCGTGGAGTTCGTTTGAGTGTGGGTTAACCTATAGAATGACTTGCGGTGGCCGGCCGATGTAAAGGTCAGTTTTACCACATTTGCTTAAACCGGAGCAGCTGGTAGAGAGGATAAATGTTGTTACAGGATGTTTTGTTGCTATCAAAACTCTTGCGCCAGGCGGGACTCGAACCCGCATCCGCTTCTTTCCGGGCAGCGATGTTACGTGCGGTCAAACAGCGCCGGTGGTGTGAGGCGAACATCGCTGCCCGGAAAGCAGCGGATGCTGGTTCGAGTCCCGCCTAGCGCAAGAGTTTTGATCGCAACAAAACATCCGTAACAACGTAAAGGTCAGTGTTTTATCCTTCCCAGACAAGCCCCGTACCAAGTCACCGACCGAGGAACTATGAAAAGGTTGGTTGGCCGTGGTAGGATCCGAATCAAGAACTTCTATTCTGAATCGCGCGACAGTCGTTCCTCCTCCGACTTCTCTACCATGGGTCTTCCATATATGTTTAAAATGCACCTTGCACTTACGAATCAGTTGAACCCTTTTCAGTTTAAACAATACTCTTCTCCTCTACTCTACTTCTAAAGAATGTCGCATACGATGCTCCTTTTTGTAATCGAAAGTTTAAAAATCAGACTATAATGATTGTCTAAAAAGAAAAGTGATCATACCTTTTTAATTCTCACAATTCCTTCTCGTCTGCTGCAAAAATGCTCTTTGGTACAATTCAGAATGTGGACAAACTTAGAACTTCAGATGTGCCATACGATAGATATGTGCCATGTGCTCACTCAGTAGGCGATGCTTGTTGGATTTCTTGTGTAAATGCTGTCTTCGTCGAGTTGATAAGTGATGAAATGGTCTTCTGGTTTTGAACGGAACCATTTTTATTGGTTTTGACTCTGGCTTGTAGAGGTTGTTTCTTCAAAGCCATAATTTTATATGCAAGCTAAAGGCTAGCCATTATGATGCACATTTTTTGGTCGTCCAAGCAGTGCAAGCTTTTTGCTTGTGCACCGTGCATAGGTGTCCTAGTAGATAGCGTTCTGAACAAGTAGTTTATTTGGATTGTCCTCAAACTTGTCCAGCTCGATTTGAAAGATGTTAATTGATTTTAATGGCTTCCAGTTTAATTAGAAGGATGTTCAACTCGAACTGGAAACGACTCAATTAAAATATTTCCCTTCGATTAGCCTTAATATAATAAAAGAAAATCAGGTATTCAGATGCACTATGAGTCAGGCACCTCTTACGATTTACGATTTCTTCGTAATTAGGATTTACGAAATTTCGGATTTCATTTACGCACAGCCCTGGTTGGGAGCACTGTAATCTGTGTGGGTTGCTTCTTCAAAGCCTAGGACTCGTACGAATCGAACACATCGTCTGCATACTAGGCATGTTGAGTGGTCCTTTTGAATGAACTGAACTGTGCCGTCGCTCTCCAGCGATTTAGTGATATCCGCTGGAAGATTTTTCCGCGATGATCTGTCCGGCACAGCGTGTAAAGGCTGAAGCACCTCAGCATACGATGGCTGACCTTCTCGCACGAAATCTTGACCCTCTTGGTAGCCTTAGAGCAACGAGCAGAAAACAGTGGATCGCCCTGGCACGCAAGTAGCATGCGCCCATACCTAGCTCTTTTAAGACTTGTTTTATTGGAACACAAGGATGAACAGCTATGCTCATAACCTTTACACATTCATAGATTTTTAATTAAACAGAAAGCATAAACTCTGGCGATTAACCAAGTCACAACCTAGGATTAAAGTGAAGGAAGAAATAAACAGAGGATAAGTAGGTACATTACAAGTTAAACTGCGAGGCGGAATATCTCTCGAATACAAATGCCACAACCTGATAAGGAATAATCACTGTGATGATTATGCATGAAACCCAAGAAGAAGTCAAACCACCATCTGGCGCGAATACGAGAAGGACAACTGAAACTGGGGCCGATATGAGGATTGGATCCTAACTCACAACTACTTGATCACAATCACTGGGTAGCATCACAAGCGCAAACGTTGCGTAAGTGCGCTCGGAATCGGGGAGAGGAAATGCAGGCGACAAGGGAAGAAAGAAGCTTAGCCACCTGTGGACCTGTTAATCCGATCGGAATAAAACCGCAAGAACACCTATACAGAAGAGAAACACTCTTTCACGGAGGGCGGCCGCCCTAGTCACTCTCGGAGCCATCGCTGATGAAACCGACCGTCTCCTCCGTTCGAAGCGGCTTGAAGCCCTGCAATGATCTGCTCAGAGCCATACAGTAAGCCAAAACAGACAAAGTAGGAAGGGGTAGTCAAGGTCAGTACGTTGGAACTACAGGACTGGGGAGCCGACAAATACGAAAATAATCCTCCATTCACTCGAATTAAAACAACACCTCCAGCTCTTCTCCTCACCATTCTTTGACACATTTGTTGGTAACAGCCCTAACGAACTCTATAGAAAGCTTGACGTTCCACCACCTCCTTAGGGCCTCAGAGCACGACATGAGGCCCCAGGTTTACGCTCTATCCGATCAAGCACTTTCTCCATGCCGACAATTTTCCGAAAGCTAAGCACGCGAAGACAAATGTCTAAACGAGTGTAAGTCAACAATGTGCTACACCAAGCTGGCAAATAAGCCTTACTTGATGACCAGAACTTTTTCCACGTCTGCGCATTGAACAACATCGTGCTCTTTCCACATCGACCCTTTTGTGACCACGGCCAATAAAGGGGTAGGGACATTCTTCAGCTGTTCGCATAACTTTGACTTTTACGACTTGTCGCGACTCGCGACCTTCGCAGCCCCTTCCATCCTCCTGCGGGCGTTCGGGCCCGCGGCGCTCCGCGAGGCGCTCCTCGCGCGGCCTGCCCCCGCCTCCGCCGGAATCGATCCGCGGGCGGGGCGCGCGCACCGGAACGGGCATAACCCGCTTCCCGCGCGAACCCGGCAATCCATTCGACGCCTGCGCCGACCGTGAGCGGTTGCGCTCATCGGTCGGCTTCTCGTCACTTCAGCAGGAGCCGGCCGCGGGGCCTGGCCACGTCGTCGTCCCAGCACATCGATTACATGAGAACTGGTCCCCGAAAAATTTCGCCACGCGCGAGCGGCGAGAGTCAGATGGGCAGAGTGAGCGCGAAGCGAGCGCGGGGCTCCGCTGAGTCACTGCTTCATTCGAACGGCCGTCGAGCGCATTACGGTCAGTCACGTGAATAGCACGTGAATGGGGTTATGGCTGTACAGTGAAGATGTTGGTGTACTGCGGGGAAAACCGCTTCGTACTCCTACTCCAAGTACAACAACGGAACAAACAAAGCCCGAGGGGCTGCCGAGGGGTAGTACTTTCAGAAGCCTGCAAACCTCCTGTTTTCTGCTAGTAAAGACGTTAAAGAAGAGAGAAAAAGCGTTGGCATGGAATACAAGCACCAGCCGTACTCCGTTTCCTATGAAGGCGAGCCATCCCCATTTTCAAGTGAGACTTTAGCTTCAAGAAAAGCACAGAATTCTTTCTAGCTATAGCTATCTAGATTTTTTATCTAGGGACATAGAGTCCTCTTCGTTCGCCTCGGTTTTTGTTTTCAGATGACGACAATACGATGGGAGACAAGCAAGAACCATAGCCCATATAAGACCACCGACTGAGCAGGGAAGGCGAGGAGATCATCACCAATGTCACTTTCAACACTTCCCCCAATTCTGGCTACTGGACAACTACTACCATCCCGTTGGAATCCGTGATATTCGTGATCTGTATTTCCGCCTGTGGTCATGTAATGATCATGCGGATAAAGTTTTTACTCCATATGTGAACTCGGTTCGAATTATTCACAAGGAAAGCAAATGTAGTAACAAAAGGACCGAAACTTTGATAACTCTTTGGGTTCAGACAAGACAAAACATAAGTTAAAGGTCGAATTTGGCCTCATTTTGCACAACTGCACGAAACAATTTCTACGCCATGGTAATACATGCCACGGATCTCCCTCGATAGAGAGCCTTCCGGCTCTCTTGTTAAGAGGGATCTCGGGCCGCTTGTCGCAGGGCCACGTGGCGCGTCCCCGGGTGGTGGATAGGGGAATTAAACGCGAACCAAATGCGACCGTGTACTGCCCAGAGACGCAGGTGGGATGCAGGGGATGGACTCCTTGCTCCTGCTGTGTCGGGTCGATGCGTTCCTTGTGCGTGGGAGCGGCATGTTCGTGCACAGTGTGCGTGGATGTGTCCGTGACTGTGCGGATTGTAACTGTGTCGGCTCGGCCAAAAGCTTGCACTCGGTAGACTGGGAGTACATGTAAGGCGATTCGAGGCCGCCTTAAGTCTCGCCCCGTCCCTTCGGGCAGTCTGGCTGGCTGCCCGGAGTTCTTCGCCCGCACGACAGAGCCTGACTAGCTACCCGTGTTGTATTCCAGTCAAACACAGCAGCACTAAAGGGCCTCATTCCCCTGACCCCGAAAGAGCCCCCATTTCTGCATTTATTTTTTTTTTCGATTCGTACGAGTCTCTGACAAGCCGAATCGGACGTCTGCGACTGAAGCGTTGTGGCTCCGTGCCAGCCTTGACTGTGTTCGTCGCGTATGCCCCAACATCCGACTACGACGACGAAGACGTCGAGGCCTTCTACGTGGAGCTGGAGAAGTTCTATAAGGAAGATCACACCTTCTACAAGGTGATCGTCGGCGACTTCAACGCCAAGATCGGGCCACGAAGGTCGCCGGAAGAACTTCACATCGGAACCCACGGTTTGGAGTGGAACGAGCAAGGTGAAAGGCTGTCTGAGTTTATCATGTCGACCAAGACCATCCATGGAAACTCGCAGTTCCAGAAGCCTCCCTCCCTACGATGGACCTGGGAATCCCCCGGTGGCCAGTTCCACAACGAGATCGACCACATCATCTTCAATCGCAAGTATTGCCTGACCGATGTCTCCGTTGTCCCCAAGTTCTACACGGGATCGGACCACCGCCTCCTTCGCGCGAGGTTCCGCTTTTCGCGTCAAGGAGAGAAGGCCGCGAAGTTCAAGAAGAGGAGTCCCAGAACGACCATCAACTGGGATCTCTACACCTCTCTTGTCGGCCTTTGGGAAGATGCCGTCATGGACAACGTCGACGAGGAATACGATCGCTTCGTGCACCATCTCCACGATAGTGCTAAGGGAGCCGAGAGCTTGAAGACCACCAAGAGACGCCTGTCTCCGGAAACTCTCGAGCTGATACGCCAGCGTGGAGCAGCACGAGCGTCAGGCAACTATCAACTGACGTCCGAGCTTGCAAAGCTATGCAGAGCGGCGATAAAGGAAGATCTGAAGGAGAGAAGGGCGGAAGTGTTGGCTGAAGCAGCAGAGGCAGGGCTGAGCATCCGCAATGCCCGCCGGAACTTCGCCAACTTCAAGACCAAGATGACCGCTCTCCGACGTCCTGACGGAACCGTCACCTCTTCCAGAAGGACCATGGAGAAAGTCATCCACGACTTCTACTCCGATCTCTTCGATAGCCACGTCCACCTGCCCCCATGCCATCTTCCGCAGGATGGATACGTCGTTCCCTCTGTTCTCCCTTCCGAGATCCGACACGCCATCTCGTCGGTGAAGAAACGTACAGCACCCGGTCCTGACAGGATTAGAGCTGAACACCTGAAGAACCTCCCGCCAGCGCTCATCAACACCTTGGCGCGGCTCTTCACACGCTACCTGTCCGAATGCAAGGTTCCATCTCAGTGGAAGACCAGCAAGACCGTCTTGCTGTACAAGAAGGGAGACGTGCACGACATTGGCAACTATCGCCCGATCTGCCTGTTGTCCGTAGTCTACAAGCTGTTCACTCGAGTCATCCTGAATAGGATCAGCAGAACGCTGGACGAAGGACAGCCATGCGAACAAGCAGGATTTCGGAGAGGATTCAGCACGATCGACCACATACACACCATTACGAAGCTTATCGAAGTGTCGCGAGAGTACAAGCTGCCGCTGTGCCTTACTTTCATCGACCTGAAGAAGGCATTCGACTCCGTCGAGACTGAAGCGGTCATGGAAGCCCTGCTCACCCAGGGCGTTCCTACTCAGTACATCAGAGTCCTTCGAGAGCTGTACAGTGGATTCACGACCAAGATCTCACCATTCTACAACGACGTCGTCATTGACGTGAAGAGAGGGGTTCGACAAGGGGATACCATATCTCCGAAGCTCTTCAGCGCCACCCTCGAAAACGTCATGCGTGAACTAGAATGGGATGACATGGGAGTGAAGGTCGACGGCCGGCAACTGCACCATCTTCGCTTCGCTGACGACATCGTGCTCATAACACCGAGCATCAGTCAGGCGGAACGAATGCTGGCCGACTTCGATCGTGTATGTGGAAGCGTTGGACTGCAGCTGAATCTTACGAAGACGATGTTCATGAAGAACGGATGGGTTTCTGATGCCCCACTCTCGCTCAACGGAACGAACATCTCCGAATGCTCCAGCTATGTGTATCTGGGTCGCGAAGTCAACATGGCCAACGACCTAGCACCAGAGCTGAGCAGGAGGAAACGAGCGGCTTGGGGAGCTTTCAAGAGCGTCGAAGAAGTCGCGAAGAAGACGAAGAACGTCCGACTCCGTGCCCACCTATTCGACTCCACTGTTCTTCCTGCCCTAACATACGCCTCAGAGACCTGGGCTATACGAAAGCAGGATGAACACGCGATCAGCGTCGCGCAGCGTGGAATCGAGAGGACGATGCTCGGAGTGACACGACTCACGCAAGTGAGAGAAGGCCTCCGGAGTTCCGAGCTTCGCCGACGTTCGAAGATCAGAGACGCTGTCGCATGGGCCAAGTCGTCGAAAATTAGGTGGGCCGGCCACGTAATGCGATTCGCAGACACCCGCTGGACGAGAGCCGTCACAGACTGGATTCCGCGGGATGTCAAAAGAACACCAGGACGCCCACCAACGCGTTGGTCGGACTTCTTCGTGAAAGCCCTGAACGACCGATATGACGCTCTTCGTGTCCCTCGAGCGAGGAGGATCCATTGGACCACTCTGGCACGCGACAGGGACGAATGGAGACGCTGCTGGCGCCCGCTCGAGCAAGTCGATGATCAACGGGACGACAGGTGATACAGGTGATACAGGTAATACATGCTATTAGAGTTACACCCACAACGGCAACACGAGAGCTTGTTGATTTTTTGTCTTTCTCGAAGCATGCAGTTCTGATATCGTAGTGCAAAAAGAATGAGGAGTAGCGTTGCTCCAGCCAATCGAAAGGGATGCGCCACGCGTTTCACTTCTAGATTTTCAAAACCTTTCCGGCCTTTTTGTGGGAAGTAGTTCTTCCCGGATAAATTCTTAATCAGCCCATTGATCCGCCTGGCTGCGGAGCCGAACCCACCCGATCGTCGATCGAGGCGTCTCCAGCTACGGTACGAAACGGACACTCCGACTTCAGGGATAAAAGATAAAGGAAGGCGTTACTCAATCCATTTTGGGATGCGCCACGCATTCTACTTCCACGGGATGTCGTATTCTGAACAAATGAGATGGACTTACAAGGCTGATTTTGATATCAAACCTAGTCAGTTTTGAGAGACGTGAAGACGAGAAAGCATGGGAGAGCCAACAGTGTGAAATTTGATCGCCTGCTTCGTGCAGGTTGGGAGGAACGCAGTCATCCCCATTTTCACGTTTTCCCTGAGAATCCCGGATTCAAATTCTCTACCAACTTCGCACTCCTCTCCACTCAGCTAAGCGGTGACCGATTAGTGGACTATGTAGATGTTTTTGGTGCAGAAGCCTGTGTCACAGCTTTATTGGGCACTAGCTCTGCTGTATTATATTCACGAGGTAGCGCATTGGATATCGCGTGCACTACGAAACCAGGTTCCTGGCTCGGGTTCCTGTCCCATTCCACTCAAGCCTTCCAGTCCTTCGGGGCCGATGAATTGGGCGTCTTAAAAGTGGTTCGTTTGATCAGCCAGAGCCCCGGAGTTCCTTCCCTTGTCTAGTTCTTGGCTCTCTTCCACGGCCTGGTGCAATCTCGGAGTGGGCACCAGCCCGCTAAGTACCACACAATGTTACGTTACAGTTGACATTCGTTCAGGAGGGATTCAGAAGCTTCGGCTACGAAAGCCTATCTCTTTCAAATTTGTTCGATCAGTCCTTACATGTGCCTCGCACCACTATGCAGATCCTTCTGAGCATCGTAAATTGGAAAATGTTGTATGGACACTTCCGAGAGGTAAGCTATCGTACAATTTAACCTTCGCCTATGTAAAGCTTCAGGGACCTCTGCTTCGGAAGCCAGCTTGTTTGCCTGGTTTACAGTGAACTGTGAGCTTTATAGCATGGTGACAGAAGCTACCAAAAACTACTGATGCCTACATTCATCGCCATTCGTACCTCCGGATTAGGTTCAAATGAAAATGAACAATTGTTGTGTTGGGCTCACTTGCCTACTGTATCCATGCTGTTGACAGTGCACGCCAAGGCATGGCCGACGGATACATCACCTTCGGAAGAGGTCATCGCCAGCTCCATCGTCTTCAACTCTTTTATTTGAATTTAACCACGCCCTGGTGAATGGATGTGCATATAAGGAGCGGATTAGAGCAACGAGGATCTCACACACGACTCCAGCAGCTCCACTGTTTGCCTTAAAGTTTGCGTGTGATTTGCTAATTGGGCGTCAGTGGATCCATTGAACAGCCACAAAATTCATACCACCCATTTGTCACGACCCCCTTTTTCAGGCCAGCCGTAGTTACTCCATATTATGGGTGCTTTTCAACCTGTGCCAGCTTGTTTTGTTCCATCTCAGCAGCGTGGCCCAGATGTCGCCGTCTACATCCTGCCTAACGACCATGACTTGTGCTATGAATGGAGTCGGAAACGCGTACTTGCGGATGGACAGACGAAGACGTACATATGTTGTGGATGGCGAGCTTTGAAGGTAGCTCACTCACGCACATATCCTCATCCCATCCCAAGTTGCCGAATAAGGGGGAGTGATTTTATCACGGATCCTGCCAACCCTAGAAGACCACACTTTTGTGATCCGAGAAGCACACCGAGGGCTATGATGCGTAGAGCTGTAATTGGAAAGTGTAACGAGCTCAGCCAGAGCCACTCACGCAGACCTACAGCAGTTATCGTGCAGGAGCTCGTTCAAGAGGTTTCATCACCTCAGTTTGGTAATTAATTAATTATTATATATTATATATTATTTATTTTATTATATATTATATTATAATTATTATAACTAAACATTTTTCTTTTCCTCTTCAAGATGACTTCTCCGTACCTGAAAGGAGGGCGATGGTGGAACAGCTCACCGCCCCTTCGGTAAGCGGTGCTGGAAATCTGAACAGGGCGATTAGATGGAACATCAGAAGAGGACAAAAGATGTTATCCCCGGCAGCTTGCTATGTGGTAGTTATACCATTTGGACGCCGAATTGGACACTTTAGTAGATAGGTTAACACTTTGTTTGAAATTTTATAAAATTGTTATTTTTTTAACAAAAACAACGATTCAAGGCTTATCTTAAGGGCAGAAAGACGGCCATTTTTTGTTGCCAAGACATACGTTGCGCCATGTTCCGTCTGGAACTTCGCGATTTTTATTCGATTGATAGCAAAATTTCTGTTTGCATGCAGTTTATATTTTTATTTTTACTTGTTTATTATTTATTTATTTTCTATTATTTTTATTTATTACTCTTTTATTATTTCATATATTCGTATATTTTATTATTTATTCATTTATTTAATATATATTTAATATTTTTGTTGATTTATTATTTATTATTTATTTTTATTTCGTTTATTCAAATTTATATTTACGTTCTTCTAGAATCCTTCACTTTGCCAATGCGATGCCGACGGTGAGCAGTACATTCTTCACGATAGTGGCGACGTCATTTACATCGCCAGTATGATGCTGTGGAACGAGGTGTTCAGTGCACTACAACCGTTGTGGTGAGACCCCTTCTTCTTAATTTGTTCAGCAATGAAAGTAAGATTTCTATTATTTCAGGCTGATGGGAGGTTCAAGCAAATTCCCCCGGAGCTGAACCCAACAAGTCGCAGCTTTACACCATTATCGTAGAGTTCAACGCTGGTCATACTTTCCCACTGCTGTGGCGTTTCTGCCGGACGGCAGGGAGGAGACTTATTACAATATGATTAGGTCAGGAATATGCACTTGAATGAGCTTAATACGATCTAAACTTGGGTTCGTTATTCTACAATGTTGTATTGCAGGTGGTTCAGAACGCAGATCGAACCACTCGGAGGTGTTGCGGTCACCGAGGCTGACCACTGCAACTTCCTGACTGACTTTGAGCTGCCGGCCATAAACTCAATCCGGGTCATAATGGACGTGAATTACCATGGGTATGTGGCGCTAAGTTTTGAAATGCCTGAAATAATACAAAGTTCTAAAATAGCGTCCTTTCAGGTGCCTTTTCCACTACACGCAATGCATAGTGCGGAATAGGGACTCCCACCAACTGCGTCGGGAGTGCTCGAAAACGGCAGCTGTTGCCGTTCTTCAGAAGGCTACAAGTACTGCCTCTGCTTGCGACGCAGTACCACGCTATTTCTGAAGCGCTCGTGCACCCACATGTGCCAGTGGTGACAGCCGAGGTGGAAGCGAAGCTCCGTGAATTCATGGGGTACTGGGTGACAACGGGGGAACACTTGGACGCTTTGCTGGGCTCTGCGATCACTCAGCTAATTATGGGAGCAGAACCACCAACTTGGTGGAGGGCTTCCATAACAAGCTCCGACAGTTTTGCCCCAACAGGGCTCCCTCGCTTACCGAGCTGCTTCAGTTCCTAGGAAACGAGATCACCTTGGCGAAGTCTCGCATAATACCGCTACGCCGAGGTGGGATTGCCCCACGCCAAATCCGGTCTGAAGAGCAACAACGGCAGGCAGCTGTGTTGAACTTCGCAGCTTCCATCACTTCCTGAGCACCGTGGGGAGACCGCCAACCACTAGGGAGTGCAAAGACCACCTCGATCCTCTCGCTATTCTATTAGCCCAATGGTAATATTTGGTTTTCCGATTCCAGTTTTAATCGTTATCTACGCTGCCTACTTCAAGTATATAGCTGCCCTTTTCCATTGTTTCCGTTGTTTTCCTCTTTGTTGTTGTCGCAATACTCCATATGAAATGCATATACATAGGCCCTCCTAAATCGCACTGTACCACGCACCATGTCGTTCACCAATTGGCCTAATCCTGTTTTTGAAACCGCATATGAAATAAATGCCATCTGTACATAAATAAATAAATAAATTATTACCATAGCGGTGTTCACTCGTTGTCTAAGTCAGTGCTTTGTACACAGAAGTGGGCAAATTCGCTTAATAGCATGTAATCCGGACTATGGTGAGCGTTTGTCGTCATCCTGGATTCCTATCGTCGTTTTTATCTCCTCTCACTGATCACCAAGGGTTGTGAAAACCTCTCCAGCCATCAGGTCACACTTCCCTACTCCATAATACAATGCTTAAGATGGTTCGAAGCCATTCAGGTTCGTCTAATAGAAACGCTAAGCTCGGATTGTCTTAGCGAGAATAGCCCCATCGAATGCTACAGTGGAGGGGCATGCCGATTCACGTGGCATGCTCGTGGAGGTTGGCGGGAGAGGAGTGTCGGGCAGTGGACCGCGAGGAGAGAGGACCGGGGAGTGGAGTGCGCGAGACGACGCGACGAAAACACGCGCGCCGCCTCGGCACCCTGCCAGGGGGACCAGTTCTCCGGCAACGCAGCACATCACGGCATCGACTGCCGATCGGATGGAGGGCGACCCTTCCAAGAAGGGTCGCCAGGGCTGAGGGCGCGGAGTGGTAGCCACTATGATGCGCCCGGCCCACTGTATCTCCATCCACCCGGTTGCACTCCACTCTGCCGGCTATGTCCCTCTTCTGCTATCCTGTTATCGATCCTCATACTATTCTATTGTGTCGGCATGCTGGTGTGTAATAAATCAGTGCTAGCCCTTGGTGTGCTACAAGAAGGAGTGCGGTGAGTCCGTTCATACCTTGCAGTCATTCCGTATTCTGGTATTGCTGTCATATTATCTTGTTGGGTTGCTGGGATAAAGCCTGTCAAGCCCCTCGCGGGGTCCGGGCGGAGGGGCAGGCTCTGGCCCTCCGCCTGGACGCCGCGAGGGCAGTGTCGTTGTATCACAGGCTGGCAATTCATGCACGGGCTTAGTGTCTCCTCCACGGTAGTTCGCTGGCTGCAACCCTGGGCTGGAAGGATACAATTCGGTGGGAGGAGAAGGGACGGACCCAGGGAATCTGCAGTTCAGAAGTGGCACGTCAGGGCATGGGACAGTTCACCTCCCCGGGGTATCGGGCCTTGGCAGCTTCGGGTGCCCCATGGGGCAGGTTGGTGTCCCACGTGTTAACGGCACAGCCGCTGCACTGGGGCCGCCGACTTGCAACACGACTTCTTCTTTCTTATAGCCACTTTGGAGCAATATATGACGAGCTTAGTCCCGTACAGCAATTGCTGACAGCTCTTTGACAAGTTACACACTTTTTATTGTGTTCACTTATTGGCCTCTAAAGGAGGTTTCTGGGTTTTCTTTTTTAAGGAGAAGAAGAAACGTGCAGAAATGCGTCATCTTCTAACATTTCCAGCTGTGGGGCAATGACCATTACGCCTAAGCATCGTCACGAAACATAGGCATAGGCTCCAATGATGTTCTACTCGGGCAGAAGCAAAGCTGAACCATGACGAAAAGGTTCACCCGTACCTAATACTCCACCATATATAATCTAACCACAACACGATTTCCAAACCACGATTTGAAGCACAGACTGACCATTCTTCCTTACAGGAGATCTTAAATCATTAAGCAGACCAACGGTCACTTGACTGAACTAACCATGACACCGATGGCCCGGCTTTAACTTATCAGGAAGGTAGGCAAGTGGCCGGAAACCAAACTAAGCAAGTCAAGAATTCAGCTACCAGATATGCATTCATTGTTCCAAAATGTCAGAAAATCGAGCAAACAATTCGGGATGCAACTAACACGCACCCCGTGCATACAAGTTCTATTCCATGTGCCACGCACAAGCACAACACACTTTAGTATAAATGCGGTCATTTCAGTACTGTTAGATTTCAATTCCTGGCAGATCCCCATTTTATTGGCCACCAAGACGTTATCTGCAGATAACATAGCATTAGAATACGGTATGATTGAACGAAGTCTTAACTACCTGCAAGAGGAAGGCATTTGTCTTCGCAAGACTTTATTCTGCCGGATCTTAAGCGGATAGCGGCATCATGAGATTAAGGCTGTGTACCTTTTCGAATGCAACTATGAAGCTGCACCAGCTAGCAAAAGCAACGGCTGGTATTCACAATGAGTTCATCAAGTTTTCACGCCATTAGAATACCCCGCCCCCCCCCCCCCCCTCCCCTCCCTCCGATGTGGTACCGGCTCACTCCTACTGATAATAGACAAAATATACCTAGCTATCTTTCTTCAGAGTTTGAGCAAGTTCGGCTAAAAATAACAGGTGTTAATTTTTAATGATAGGTTTTTTGGGTTTTTCAGAAAGATGAGAAATACCACCAAGCAAATGTATTACGCTGCATATTGGATCCTTAAACCGTGTAGTGTGAGAAGTGGTGAGTTCAATATCTCCTTTTCAAAGATTCACAATAAAAGGCACCACAATATGTTCAATAACATCTTTGTCAGGTGTCCAAGGTGCTTCTAGCAACCTCCGCAGCTCTTTTTGGGGCTACCAGTGGCAGCGCCCTGAAGAGCTAACCTAATAAGTTTGATCTGAACCGGCTGTTAGCTAATTAAACATTGCAGTTCCGAGTTGCTTTCAAAATTTTCACGCTTTTCAGAGTACAGAGTTTACGTCGTGGATTGTCCCCTATACGTGTCTCTTCAATTACAGGCCATCTGGCGCAGACAAATTCAAAACTAATTATGCTTGTTTTGGTCTTCCCGGGCAGTTTCACCCCTGCCAGAGTGTTGCTGCTTATTGTCAGCACAGTTCTCACGGCTTTCAACGAATGCTCATAGAACAGATGGGCTAGGGCAAAGGCGATGCTTTCTGCTCCTGGGAATCTTTAAATGTTGCTGACGCTTTGATCATGTTATTTTAGTCATTTGTGCGCATTCCTAGACGAGTGTACGAAATAAATAAATTAATAAAAAATAAAACATGAGCGAAGGACGCAGAATTTATGATTACGTTTTGAAGAGTCCATAAAACCACTCCTTTTCCATTACCGCTGGTCTGCAAAAACTATACGGTTATGAAGCGTAGGTGCAACTGTTCCACATGAGCCTACACTGTTAGCAAATAGCACACAGTACTTTCTGTTATTAGAAACAAACAAACAGTGTGTTAGAAGGCATTAACACGAATGGAAAAAACCTAGTGTTCCTTTAATGTATGTTAGTCTCAGTGCAAGCACGACCATTAGAGTTAACTATTCCAGCGTGATACGCATGCTTCGGTGGGTCATTAAAAAAGTGTAACACGTCCTGCCGTAGGTTGTATACCGAAAATATCCTCGCTTAGGAGACAGTGCACCTCCTCCCATCTTAGGCGGTGCGAAAAACCACGACTCTAACAAGGGAAGGGTCTGAAGCGTATGTCTGAACGGAGAGAACGAGTCATATAGGAAGAATCCCCACCCCTCGTTTAGTATAAAAATGTGTTTGTTTTTTGCCAAGCCGTTAAACCCAAGGAGTAGAGGTTCTTTGAACTTACAATGGAATCGGCGGCTCTCACGAGTTCGGGGATCTTCTACTCCCGCGATGCCTGCGCCTGCAAGCGGCTTCGAGCGCACTGGATAGTGACGTTACGAGGTCGGGATTCAATTCTCCTGCTTCGCTGTATTTTTGCATTTCATCCCACTGGTTGAGATTTGAAGGATTTTGACGTCCATACCATTTTCAGAAGTTTTTTTGCCTAATTTTTTATCTGCATGCTGTGGTATTCAGCATGATGTATAAATGTCTAACACCAGTGATACGCAGGTACAAAGCGCATGAAGCAGCACTGCTCACAATAGGAGCTCCGTATAAAAGCTACAGAAGCTACAGGGCCCTCACCGTTTGTTTCCATACATGGACCAATGACCTCGGGAAAAACCACCTGTGGTTAAAATGTGAAACAAGGTCTGTGGGTTCCACAAATTGACCTAAGCGGGAATCGATACACTTTTTCCTTCATCCTTGCCTGTCATCTGGAAATCTGATGTCTACTGACGGCTTTCTAACCCTAACACCAACAATGCCGCTCGAGTGGTAAACCACCTGCTCACGCTGAAGTGTGGTCCACCTTTAGACAAGGAGCCTTCGAGGGAGGAAATCAAGCTGGCCGAATGGATGGCCAGCATACTCAAGGACTTCGAAGCACGTCAACTTCAAGTTGACGAAGACGAAGAGCTGGAAGTGGTGGAAGAACAAGTAGAAAATTGGGATTCGGAAAGTGAACTGATAGACGTGGACTGGCAAGAAAGCAGTGTACACATGATAACGCATTCGGTTGGAATTCTTGTTTTGGAGGAAAGGGTACGTCTTCCATTGAATTTCGACTATAGAGCCGATGTGATTGGTTCCATGTATGGGAGCGAACTGTGAGACGCCTGTAGCCTTTATACGCTTTCCCTATTGAGACCAGTGCTTTTGTTTCATGCACATTGGGCCTATGTATCACTGATGTTGAACAATTATATATCATTATGTTGAATAGCTTTCTCCTTGCCTTTTTGGTTAAAAACCCGGTCAGTAATAAACAAGTCGCAAGAAAATTAAGAAAGTTACTCTCCACAGCAAAGGGCAGAAAACGTCTGAAAATTAAGAAAGTTACTGAAAATGGTATAGACGTCAGAATCCCTCAAATATCAATCAATCAGTTGAAATGCAAAAATACAGCAGCGTGGTAGAAACGAACCCCTGACCTCTCACATGGAACGACGCCACAAACCACTGCACTCCGAGCCGTCTGCCAGCGGAGGCATTGCGGGAGTGCAAGAGATCCCCAGCGCTCGTGATACGCCGATTCCATTGTAACTTCAAGGCCCTCTACTCCTTGGGCTTAACAACTTGGCAAAAAAGAAACACATTTCTCTACCAATTGAGGGGTGGTGATTCTTCCTATATGACTCGCTCTCCAAGTTCAGACATATGCTTCAGACCCTTCCCTTGTAAGGAATGGTCCTTACGTTATTTCCAAAGAAGACATCTTCTTCATACTCTGCACAGTGTTTGCCCGTCAAGCGCTACACTACACTGGTTCCAAATGTTTAGATTAAGTAATTTGGTAGGTTCAATAATAGACTACCCACTCTGCGCTGAAACCCTTCTACAACTTTTTATCCTAACATTGCTAAAATGCACTAAAAAGGAGGAGATTCCCTCGCTTTAGCAACAAAAATAAAAACGTTTTGGAACAATAGTTATGACGATCATATTCCGACAAGTGCCACGACACGCTTAACGTGTCTCGCACTTGCCCGCTTCGCGGGGTCATAGGTTTAAGCTTTGTTCTCAGAAAATACTCTCACACAAAAAGTACATGAGCAGAAGGAGGTTGCGCTTCCTCTGGTGCAACAACACCCCATGTTGAATGGCAAACGTTGCCCGCGCGTGGTACGCAGAGGCGTCGCAAGGAGTTCCATGAGATTGCGCTTGGTTTCACGAGGCGTATCTCAGCCGGGTTTCTAACCTGGGTGCGATACGCCTTCATCTTCTACAGAGCGGGGAGTTAGCTCAATTATATAGTGGTAGAGTACACAAGGCTCCTGCCCACCGTCATAAAATGAGGTGCAGATGAAACGCTTATCGTTACCAATAAAAGGCATCAAAGGTCTCCCAAGAAGGCTGGTGATAAGTATTTCTAGGACGGAAGACTCAACTAAGAATATCTCGAGTAATGGTCAGAGGGTCAGAGATTTTTGCTAGATTACTACTGAATATTTGAAAAATTTTGGCAACCAATAGAGGAGACGTCTGAAATGTTTGAGCAAATGTCCTGTTTATTGGGTTTGCATAGAGAAATTCGCCTTGTCTGAATGAACAGCTGGCTTTCCCTCTAGCACATCTGCCGTTCGAGCTGTAGAAGGCTATGGACATTGTGCTCACAAATTGTACTTCAGTAACTGCTTCGCAGCCTTCATAATATGGAAGAAGCAATGTGTACGCCAATGCAATATTCTAAGCATAAGCACAGCCTACTGCTTGTTTCCGACCGGCTTTGAATGATGAGCATAATATGCTGACGATAGTCGATGGCAATGAACCCGTCACTTCTAGTTCCATTCATTCCCATAATTTGATATCAAAAATGATCAGCTTCTGTGATGTACAGGAATCAGGGAGCAGATCACATAGCGACGAACACCGCTAAAGCCATGATAAAATCGATCGATTGAACTATCTGATGATTTCCTTCGTAGACGAATTCATTGAACTCCTGGAAGCACACTTGCAAAATGCGGACTTGAAAGTCGATCCTTCCATGCTAGTTTTTGCACCTTAATCAGGAGATCGAGTCTCGTTTTTAAGAACTGTATAATTTCGAGTCCAGGAAAATAACTTTAATAAAATGCCCTCGACTTTTCCTTTTTTGAAGCAGCCGAACACCCGAATCAAAACGTGTAACAAACTTGGCCTACCGCTCAGAAAATACACCCTAAAACAGCTGTATACAGCAAGCCAAATCATCGAAAGTTGAACTTGAACGATTACAAATCACTTTTTATTTCTTCTCGGTGGCACTGGAAAGTATTAAAGAGTCGCGCTGTTACACTTGCAAATTGTGGAAAAAAGAACAAGAAAAAGTGACGTCATTTCTGATTCACTTCAGTTGGAGCAGGGGTATACTCTATACTGGGTGTACGATTCGTTAACCTGCTTCGAATGAATTCAAATGCTTCCTCAAAACGCTACAGCGTAGCTCCTCCACATCGCCTCTACATCTTCCCCAGGGCTTTTAGCAAACTCCAGCCATCTCGGACTCGACCACGTGCTCGAAGTGAAATTATACAGTGTAATCACAGATGTTAATAATAAGAACGCTTGTGAACGTTAGCGATACTTTATTACGGACAATAACATCCATTACGTGCACCGACACAGAGATGTGCCAGCTGGTCAAAGAAATAGCGAAAGACAGTAAGTACCCCATGCTGTTCCACAGGCACTACAGTCAACCTCAAACCGCCACTTGGCCCGTTTCGACCGGTTTAATTGTTTCAGTTTCGGACAAAGAAGGTATAGCTACGGTGAACGAAGGACAGATTTTAGAATGCTCATGTTGCGTAGATATGGGTAGTCCTAGGCTCTAAGGTTCCACCACACAATAATCAGCATGCAGCAAGCACTCGTACCTTCTTATCAAAGTTCGTGTGCCCACGTGCGGAAGTTAGCCTTCGTCGGCGAATCACGACGAATCCAACAACCAGTACGGCAAAGGCAAGCGAGATCAGAATGCCGGTGGTCCCAGTCGCCTTGGACGCCGATCGAAACGCACCGGCAAAGGAGGAACTAGGCATGGAAGGAGTACCACCCTCGTGTTGAATCTGAAGCGAGGCCATGAAGAATAGACCCACGAAACAAAATCGAAACAAAACACAAAGCGAAGAAGCCCGCCGCTTAGCTTGGAAAGCAAACGAACGCGTACTGCTCATATGACTCAATTATGTACCCTGAATTTCCACAGAGTCGATTTCCCATTAGCTATGTCGCCAACGAAGATGTGTTTGCCGTCCGGTGAGACGCGGATCACATGCGGCTGTCCGAACGGACGACTGGTAGGACTGAAGCTGAACTCGATCAAGCCGGTCCCTGCGCGGCCGACGAACGCACGAATCGAACTCTAAATGCAGAATATTACATATATTCTCCAAGTTCTCTCTTCGTAAAACCTCGGCATTATTTAGATGTTCCGGTTACTTCTGTGCCGAACGAGGTTGTTAGGTGGACCAGTATTTATTGAGCGGCCTAACGTTTCGACCCGTTCGTCGTCTTCGGAGGCCTAAAAGTGGCTTCAGGATTCGGATGTTGCTATCTATCCGACCAAACGCCTCATCGACTCTAGCCTTTCGGATATCGTTTTGAGGCATAGCAAGAAATCCCGAACCCATGAACGATAAACTCACCCGCTGATCCACCGCTTGTGCGGAGCGACGCCGCTGCCGCAGTTAGTCGACAGATGGTGACTGAGACTCACTATACTGTTCATTCTACACTATGTATACTGTGTATACCAGTGTCATTCTTAACCACATCCTTGTCACCACCGGTCGCTCTATAACTCACAGTGCGAAATAAACGGCAGAAAGTCAACAGTGACCGAAGGACACTCATTTCGATTGTTCATTCGTGGATTTCGTGAAAGAATCCAGAACGCCTCCAGCGCTTTTCTAGACGAAATATCTGTCTCGATGGTCAAAATCGTGCACTTCACATCAAAGTCGTTTCCGCCATGTTCCTCCACTTTATGCTTGCCCAGAGGATTCGTTAAGATACCCCGCCTTTTGCACGCTAGATGTTCATTAACTCGAATAGCAAGTACCCTTCCGGTTTCCCCAATGTATGTCTGGCTGCATGTCCGGCATTCAAGCTCATAGATAACGCCAACTTTGGCGCAATCCCCTACTTTCCCGTAAGGACATACAACACAGTTTTCCGTTACGCACTCCCTGTCGTAAAGCCTATTTCGAACCAGCTGGCGTCTGATGCTGTCGTTTGGAATGTTAACTAAGACAACATCATCCTCCAACTGGGCCCGCCTTATGCTTCGTTGTAGAGCGGAAGTTGAGTTGATTACATATATTCATTTACACCATTCAAAAAATGAATAAATATAAAGGATTTTTGAAAATTCCCACATGATGGCTGCTGTCGGAATACCACGAAATTTCCATAGCCAAAACCCCAAATGAGATCACACTTCTTTCTCCTTTCGAGAACAACTTCCTATTTTCCGGCCTATTGCTCGCTGTGAGAAAAGCGACGTGAGAAATACTACGGATCAATACTCCGTTTCAGCCTGTCATTTCACCAATTCTTTCACATTCCGGGGCCTTACCACATTTAGGAACACTACAATGTAAGATAGTCCACGTGGGACTTAATTAACCCAGGCATGATTCTTATTAAGTTGAATGGGGATGCTTAGCTTCGGCCAAAATTGTTAAACAACTTTGTTCGGTTTATGTTTTCGGCGTCGTCACCTTCTTCAGAGCCTGAAAGAATTGAATCAAATTTGAGAAGCTTTCGAGTAGATCACAGGCTAGCTCCTCGAATCTGATCCGATTTTTCCAAGCTCTAAAGAAGGCATTACGCCGAAACGTAAGTCGGAATAAACCTATTCATCAGCCTCGGCCGAAGCTAAGTAGCGCAACTCGGCTTTTAAATAAATAAAAACTTTTGTCAACATATCACTAACATTAGGTGAGGACGTATACTAGATCATGTACGTCTCTAAAAAACACTCGAACTCGCTATGGCGTTGATGCAAGATGGAACATTTTTGGAATGCCAGACGGGTGACACAAAGGAAATATGGGGTGAGTTATAGTTACGAGAGTGACAGCATCCAAGCTTTTTATGGGACACAAGGAAGTCTATCACAGAATGTTATCAGCAGTATTGTAGGCGTGCGTCACAAACCAAATGGAGTGGTCGGGAAGCACATGCAACCAAAAACAGAAAATAAATTCTTTGGTGATCATAAATTAGCAGGGGATTCCTTAGCTAACTCCTCAGCTCTGCAACATATTCACGCTCCATCCTACTGACATCAAGTCTATGTACTCCAGAAAAAATGTTTTTGAGGAAGGCGAATGCTTTCTGCTGGCAGACAGCAGTCTGTTGCGTGGCTTCATCATCGGCTACAAACGGAATTGCAACGAAAAGCTCTATAGAGGCAGTGTTTGGCATCTCGAAACAGACTCAGGTCAAGGTTCGCGAGCTCTTCCTCCTTCAAAAAAAAAGAACGAAGAAAGCTAATCAATCGGTTTCCGACGCACCATGTTTTCTAACTATCCATGCTCACTGGACGTACACTTGGATCACACAGCTATTTATGCAGCTCAACCCACGGTTAGGTCAGTGTAAGCTTCTGGTATATACAAAAAGCAGCTATGCATTGGTAGGACTTCAACGTGAAAACGATGAGCGGGAGTACGACGTCCTTCGTGTTCCTCGAGCGAGGAGGACCCACTGAACCACTCTTGCACGCGACAGGGACCAGTAGACATTGCTGGCAGCCGCTCAGGCAATTCAAAGACACCGGAACCATAGGTGATGGAATAGACTATGCCAGCATAGACCCCCTAAAAGCCGAAACCTCTCCTAAAACCAGGTGTTCGACGACTCCTGTAGTAGAGGTCAGAGGTCTTCCAAAAACCCTACCAAGGATAGCTGGAGTTCTCCAGAAACAGAGCAAAAGTGGAACATGTCAATACTCAGCACTCTCCTGCACGGAAAAAGAGAATGCTGCGATACTTCCAAGAGTAGACGAGTTCATGAGTAGAAATCGAAAGTACAGTAGCTTCGCACTCACGGATTCTCTATCTGCACGTCCCGGAATCATGTAGATGTACTCTTCATGGGCGTCAACAGAATAGATATTCGAGAAAACACTAAACAAATGGTTCTCAACTCATGGTTGTACCACGTAACAATCTTATTCTCACGTACCTCGCTGCCCACTTCATGATGAAGTCACCGTGACTCGACAGCTCTTGAACTCTGCCATTCTCACGATCAGCGACTAACAGATGGCCACTGGTAGGAGTGGTGACAACATCATGTGGGAGATTGAACTGGGCCGGGCCATTTCCAGGCAGGCCGAACTCGAACTGGAACCGAACGACCTTTTTCTGATACGAACATAGAGGCACTCATTTCGCTGCGCGTACCTTTCTCTCACCAGTAGCACTATCGAGCTGAACGATTCGGCTGTTGCAATAACCATCAGCAACAAACACACCCTCGTCGGTCTTGACTACACCGGCTGGCTTACAGAAATGAGTGTTGTCGCTATCTGGCACAAGTTTCTTTCCGCTCTCCCACAAAAGCTCGAGATCTGAAAAAAGATTCTGAGGCTGGAATCTCGTGCGACATTGTTATGCAACGAGTTTAATGTTCCGAACTCAAAAACAGTCTAAGTGCAGTGTCATGGATGGAAAAGGATTTTGATTTTTCTTAATTGAACAGGGTAGGTGGGAGCGCGCCAGCGCGGTAAGAGGACACACCTGCTGTCGCGGCGTGCACTCCGGATCAAAATTTTTGATTCAAGTTTCGCCCAGGCCAATGAAGCCTGTCATCCCTGCAAGGTAGATGAAACTTGTTTTTACGCACTCACATTGCCTGAATGCAAAGAGCAAAAATTTGGCAGTTAGACAGCTGTGAAACGCATTCATAGAGCCTCCATGACATCCCGTAGGGGTAGAGTGCGGTAGTCCTTCAGTATTTTATACGACCGAGAAGAGCTGCAGACAAAATCGAAAAGCAGGATGTACTGCACTGAGCAATAATCCACTTTAAAAACTCTGAGAGATTCAGACAAACCACAACGTTTAGTTAGTTAGATTTCGCTGTTTTTCCATCACATTGTAATATTCACAGCGTTTACTCGCTGTGAAACCGTTTTCGTCAACAACAACAAAAAAAAAAAAACGAAAATGCGCAGACTGAAAATAAAAATGTCTTACCGTCTCCGTTTATTTTCCATTTCGCCACTGTGTGCGAGCCAACATCAGTTGTATAGAGGAAGCCTTCCTTATCCATGAAAATTCCATGAGGAAGATAGAACCTTAACACCACCTCTCATGTTCAGGCAACAGCGCTGTCTGAAAGAGCTGCGACCCACTTATTTCTTCCGAGTTTCTTCAGAACGTGAGATTGGTTTCCAGTGACAGCAGCAATCAAAATCACATCGTCCTTGATGGGAGACTTCTCCATGAGTACGTTATACTGGTCAAACGTACTGAAGAAGAGCTATGTTACGTGAAAATGCCAAGAAATGCAGTAGTGAGCTCGTTCATACTTCTGATCCCATACTCGACCAGCTCGATGGAAGATAATCACGTTCTCGCCCATAAACGACAATCCAGCCACTTGTCCCAGCCTAACGCCATCAATAGTATCAAAGGCGCCTTCCTCTACTATACCAAACGGATCCTTAAACAAAATCCAGCACTTTACAATTTTAAGTGAAACGATGACTACAATAAGCAAACCTTGCTTTGATGCGCGTGGTGCTCAAGATCAGGTCGAGACGGGAGCAGTTGTGTTCCTTCTTTGGGATATTCCCTTATCATCTCGTTCTGTATCGGATAGGATTTGATAGACAATTGAACAGCAGAAGAAGAGAACATACCATTCGTTCTTTAGCGCTGCATACCGCTCCCCATGGGAACGGGTTCTCTTTTGTTGAGTCCCAGTAGAACATCATGTAGAAATTGCACATCTCATTCGAACCCATACTTCTGTAAGGGGCACAAAATTGGCAGAAGAACTAGAGACCCAATTCACTTTCTCCAACCCTTAGGCGTCTGCTTCTCAGGTTGTAAGTTGTTAAAACGATGTTTTTTGCGATCAAAACTCTAGCGCTGGGCTGTACTCCAAACTACACGGCCTGCTTCAAACACAACGTCCAACCAGCACTCGTTTGTTCTACGGAATGATAGTAAAATGCAATACCAATGGAAGAGCCTGAGCAGATAGATTGCAAATTAATCAAACTTCAACTTCACTAGGCGACTTTAATTTTCCTGCACAAGTAATCCAGATTCTAAAACGGACTGACTTCTCCAGTATTCAACCTCATGCACAATATAACATAACCTTCCTAAAAGGACCGAAGGTCTCACTTCCTCAGAGCATAACTCCTACGGTTCATTTTCCCTCTATCATTGCCTAGTCTTTAATTCGCGGGTCAACATCGTTTAAGATTTATAGAACGAAAGTGCATTCAGGTCGTTACGCACAAATAGCACCTATGATAAAGAAAATCAGCACTGTTTAATTATCGCTCGTTTTACACCTTTACGAGCACTGCGGCACACAGCGAAGAGCACTTTACCGTGTAGTATTGACCAACGCAGGTTAGACCAGAATAGAGTCTTGTACAAGGTGTTCTGCATCCCCTTCTCTATTTGTGCAATTTTTATTTTTTTAATGTTCAGTACAACAACTCTGCAGCTCAGCGCATCCATGTGCTCAAACTGTTGGGCAATATCGGTCGATCTATTCTTTTTGATGAGCTTCCGCTTCCGCAAAGACTACTAATGAAACTGGCAAGTAGAACTCTCTAACGGGTCCAAATGCCCATTATTTCCGGAACTTGCGGATAATTCCACTATGTTATTATCTACTAGAGGTTGCATACTAAATTTCCCGATCTTTGAAATAGGTATAGCAGTATCCTACGTCACTTATTTCTGCCTTTGTAACAGGCTATGCCCAGGTATTTAGAAGGTCTTAAAAGGAAAGGTTCCCAGGTCAAGTTGAGCTTTGCGATGCTATTTTGACAGGATGTAGGGCCGAATGAGGGAAGGTGGAACGTTTACTCATTTCGTCGCGCGTAGCGCTGCGAACGCACCCCGCCTGCGCGACGTCGCCATTCGCTGGCGGTGCGAGCGGGATTTACTCATACGTGCTCCATCAGTGGGCTTCTGGCTGCCAGTATTGCATGAACTTGCAAACGGGAACTGGCCGCTGCAAATTTTTGCTGTTGAGTAACAGCTGACTATTACTGTAACTACTAGTAGAAACAGCTGACTATTTTGATAAGGGTCTCACTATTAGTAGACAGTTAGTGAAATAAAATACCTGATCATCTAAGATCCCTTCTAGAAACCTTATGTGTACCATTTTCACGTCAAATTTAACACTTCTCAGATCGGATTGGACATTTTTCTAAACAAACTTGAGGCTATTGAAATCATGGTGAACGTCTTCCAAATAAAAACGAACGTCTTTCGGTCAAACTAGAGGTTCTCCAAGGAGAGCAGAATAATTTTTGTTCAAGGAAATTTTTTTTTTATAATTTTCTTTGAAATTATTTAGTTGACATGCCCAAACGAGTACAGTAATTTTTTAAATATTTTCTTTTTCGAGGAAAGAACTAATTTAATTTTGTTTAGAAGCGCAATAAGGCAGTAATCATTTAGTGCATTGAAAAGGGCCATGCATTCGGTTAGCTCGTCGCGTTTTTTATTTTATTGATAGTTATTTATAGTGAATGACGCTTACATGAAGCATCAAAGTGAAGATGTGTGTGTTCTTTACTTTGCTCTTTGTTTCTGTTGTGACGGTTACAGGTGTGAAACTGCATGCAAGCGGATGTTTTTCTATCAATCAACCAAACATCGCGACGTCTTAGACGAGGGCACGACGTAACCTCTTTTCACGACACGAAAAATGGCCGCGTTTCTGCACTTTAGAACAAGCTTTAAACCATTATTTTACTTCAAAAAATAGAATTTTATAAAATTTCAAACAATGTCTTCACTGATTGAGTAGGTAAATTAAACCTTCAAAGAAATTATTCTGAAAAATTTCCTTGAACAAAAATTATTCTGACCTTTTTGAAGAGTATTCAGTTTAACGTGGAACGAGCTCGTTTTGATTTGGAAGATGTTCAGCTTGATTTTAAAAGTGTTAGATCTGTTTAGAAAAGTGTCCAATTTGAGGTGAAAAACGTACATATGGAATGAAACATAGTTCAACAGCAAACAATCAGCAAGGACGGGACAATTGATATTTGCCAGCGGTCGTCAGTCGGTGTGGAGCTCACGTGCAAGGAGCCTTACAAGCCGTACGCGTTTTCCTCGCGCCATCGCGGGCTTGACGCGCAGCCAAAATTGAGGAAACGCTCCCACATCCGCCACCTGAGCAGAATTGCAGTTAGTTTTTGCTGAACGCTTTTTTGAAGACCGGAAAAGAGGTGTGAAAACGTGTGCGCAACAATCATCAACTCCTATGACACGAGATGTGCCTCGATGGTGCAGTCGGTCGGAGTGCCGCTCCATCGGAGCACACCGGCGGGGTTTTCAGTTCGAGTCCGCGTACTGTCAATACTTTTGCACATATTAGTTTGTTGTTATTATGTTTCTTCATGATCACAGGAAGCAATTTTAGACCATCAATGCTTACAACAAACCAAGGCTGTCTATTTGCGCCTTTCATATGTGCTAATTTTTCAACGATGCGTATCTGCACAAAATCATTTCTCTGAAAATAAATACTTATTGCATTTACTTTTTAGTCAGCAACAGTGGGACAAAACCATGAAACAAGGTAAAACACAGGCCCTTGTCACACCAGCAGCATCTTAGAAAGGCAAGTGAGCATTCATGGTCTAAAATTGACTCCTGTGATTATGAGAAAGCGTAATAGCAACAAACTAATATGTGCAACAATGTTGGCAGTACGCGGACTCGAACTCAAAATCCCGCAGGTATGCTCCTATGCGGCGACACTCCTACCGACTGTGCCACCGAAGCACATATGTATGGTGGGGTATCATAGGGGTTGATGATTGGTGCGCAAACGTTTTCACACCTCTTTTCCAGGTCTTTAAAGAAGCGCTTAGCAAAAACTAACCGTACTTTTCTGGACTCCGCTCACACTGACCTACATCCTGTCAAAATAGCATCACAAAAGCTCACCTTAAGTTGGGAACCTTTCCTTGTTGAAAGATGTTAAAAAATTTATTTCATTACCAAGAAATGGTGGTTTATCTGATTGTCTGTAAAGCAGCGTCACTGAAAAGATAAATTGAAGAATTTCCAGTGCTCTCTTCCTGTCTTATTTTGATCTCCAAATGAGTTTCAAAATAAAAGCCCTTCTAACATTGAAGTGTTCACGTTCCCTGGATGGAACGTCATCAGAACAGGGAGCAAACTCCCTTCGGTAATTGGCTAAGCTTTGATAATAAGTCACTCTGACAGAAGGCCGCGCGCAAATGTCAACAGTTGCTGACAATACGTGACAGCAGGAAACTCTCGGGGGCTGCCCCTCTATTCACTGCACAAACATTTGCAACCTGAGCAGCGAAAAACAATGGAACGAATTAAACCCAAAACTTCTCCAACTCCAACAATGTCACACCACAGTGCATCGACGCGAAAACCACATTCACACGCGTACGTCGATGTACTAGACTTAATTCAACACCATCGGCACAATGACGGGCTTGTATTGCACAAAAACAAGAGCACCATCTGCAGTGCCATGCGATTGAAAAGCAGTGATTCAATAGGCAGTTGAACAATTCATATAGCAGCTGTGATTCTGAACAGTGGAACTTTTTTGAGGTATGTCCCCATCCGTTATTACGCCTCAAGGGGCCATATTCATCAACTGCTTACTGCCCTCTAACGGTGAAAATACCCCCAAACCCCTGGTATGACATTGATTAACATCAGGTTTGGCGGTATCTTCGCCGCTAGAGGGCGGTAAGCGATTGATGAATCTAGCCCCAGATACTGCGGTTTAACGCAGAAATCTTGGGAAGCCGGGTAGCTCACATTTACACCAGTACAAACCATCTCCGGCAAAAATGCTTTGGATACAACGCCACTCCCGTTATAGCGCGGTTCTGATCATTGAAAGGGCTCCCGTTATAACACAACCAGGTATTATGCATTCTGCAGATATAAGTGAAGTAATTCATCACATTCAGCCTTCATTGGCATCACGCTCTACTGCGGCAACATGCAACTGGTGATCTGCAACGACATATTATCATTTCGCGGACCTCAATTTGTTCGCGTAAACACCGTATATAAGCACCACGACTCATTCATGAATTTCATTCTTGTTCGGCTAATAAAGTGTTCTTCAAATCGACGTCCTCTCCAACAAACCAGGGCTCAAGCCAGGCCCTGCAAGAAAACGAAGACGAGCAGGGTGCTGAATGCATTTGGGATCAGACCTACCCTTCTATTGCCCTATTTGTAGTCAGAACGACATCCATGCGACAATATATTGGACACATATCGACGCTTTAGCGCGTGCGTAGTGCAAAAAGTGTCCATATACAACAACACGTCGAACACAAACACCATGTAGCCATTGGAAACTGCCGTGTGTTGAACGATTTTCTCTATCAGAAACAACAGGTGTCGTTTCAAGCGCAGACTACTCGGAACAAGGCCTTACCCATTTATTTAAGGATAGAGCGGCTGACATTTTAAGCCTCGAGACTATATGCTGATATCTTACGTTTTGTTGCAAAAAGGCAAAGACAATGATATTCATGACCTACCAACAAACTGGCGGGTGCCGACTGATGATAATTCCATTTCAATCGATTCTATGTTGTTATTTAAATTTCAATTTCAGAAATGGTGACATTAAATGCTTCAGTCCGCGAATGTCAGAAAACATGGCATACTGCGGGAATAAGGGGTCCGAGATTTTGACTGATGCATATAGTATGTGAAAGAGCGCATCTTAGGTGGATCAAAAATGCAAAAAACGCAAAACACGGAATCCAAAAAATAATGGAGGAAAAGACTCGTCCACTAGCGTTTGCAGGAGGCCATGTAGGCATAATCTTGAGCAGGGAAAGGGAATCCGGGGTGTGGCTCGACTGGCGCACCTTTTAAAATTGCCTACATCCTGGAGTTCCCTCACCTGCCAAAATCTAGAAGCAAATTAAAGTGGATATGTGGTCGTAAAAGAAATAACAGTGCATTAACATTAGTCTCATCTATCAGCGCCGATAAGTCAGAAAGATGTTATTATGATATGTTGAAGTTCAATTTTTTCAGGTTACAGTGACAGCTTCCAGGAAAAGGGTGTTTTTATATTCCTATTCATCCCTATCCACCTCCTACTCCGTAGTGCGCCGAAAACTTATATGTCAAGCTAACAAGTGTGAAGTAACGTACCCCATTGTGATTACCTCCTTCTTGTCGTGTGAGTCGAACCGACATGTCGCTGCCATTAAATCACCTTTTTTAATCACTGGATTAGTAGGGATCATTTCGAACAGCTGTTAAAAGAGCATCATCGTCGAAGGAATAACGGGGCACAAAGTGATATCCAAAAATATGTGATTACCTGAGGCCATAGGGGATTCCTCGATCCTATTTTCGTCCAATGTCCTTCATGTTTATAGTAGGCGGATACTACTCGGCCCATTTGATGAGTGTGCGTTCGGAAAGCGAACGGATGCAGCTCGACATCCTGGTTGTACTCGCAGCTGACGTTAATCTATAAGGCGGTGGATCTTTCAGAGCCATTGATTGAACGGTATGAACGAGCACTCACTTGAACCTGACTGAATCCAGGTTGAATGGGTTCACCGGATACGAACAAAAGTACGGCCGCAAGATTGTCTGGTCGCTTTTGAGTTATGTGCAAGGTCACACCAGAGTAGTCCTTCACGTCCCCAGCAAAGGGCTGTGCGTAGTGCACCTATAAGAACAAGAAAGCTAGTCTGAAGGGTAGACGATTGCTTGGCACCCAGTGGGAGAGCGATTTTCATAGAAAAACCGTCAACAATCAGATCGTAAATTAGTATGCAAACACTACCTGAAGCACAATATGGCGAATACCATCGTTTTCATGGCCGATACTGAACGCCACATTCCTTGGGAGGTCAAGGCTGGGTGCTAAATGTCAACCATAAGTATCGTAGTTTATCACGGGCGGGAAGGAAACTGATTTGTGTGTACTGTCAAGAATCGGAATAACAGGTTATGACGACATGGCATGAATTACTTGATTTCAGCCGATACAATCAAAAGCAGCTTTGCTGTGAAAATAGTATAGTAGTGACAGTGTCAAAGAAAGCAAAAAAAAAAAAATGAAGAGAAGGCTAGATGACCGGGCATGTAATGAAAGATTGGCCAAACAGTAGCTGTCCTCGCGGCAGCTTCAATGAAAGTGCAAGAAACGCATAACGGCCTGCTGTTTTTGATCAGCAACCTCTTTCTCACAGAACAACTGGGCTAATATAGTGAAAATCAGCTAGTCGACTAACCATTTCTCGCCCAGGCATAGAGAATATGCGACACTCCAGATCCACAGGTTGCTCCACCTCTCCAGAAGCCGGAGGTGTATGCGGGCTCCGAGCAGCCGAATAACAAGATATGATGAATTCTATCAGCATTTGCGAGTGGTTCAAATCCAACTGCAAAGAGATGCATCCAAGTATAGGAGCCCAGAAGGAATGCGGATTGCAATGTGAACAAGCATCCTTACCAATGTAACCCTCTACTGCTTCTCTTGAAACAGCAACATAATCGTCATTCTGTAATAAAAGAAAACTGGATCAAAGTCATACTGTGCATGTTCCACAAATAAACTTTTAAGCCAATCTAGTGAGCGCCAATAAGGGTGGGAACTGACGCATTTAAAATGGCGGATTTCCACACGATAAGAGACAGCATAACTGCCTCTTCCTTCTGCAAACCTCATCGCAGGCCGCAGTTATTCACGGCGTCAATGTTTAACGTTGTGGCTTACTTCGAGCAATTCATTGATAATTGGATTCACGGTCACGTTTTTAAGGTGTTCCAAGCGAGACGAACAACCGTAAACAAATTGATGACAGATAAAACCTCACACTAGCTGACTACTCCAAAAAGAAAACCCCTTAACAAAGCTTCCAATTTGATAAGAGCACAATAAATGTGCACATGGATACGACCGCAGCAGGCAACAGATTTCCCTTCCACCTGTCCATCCTATGCAATATGAATTCCTATTTGTACAAAATGTTGAAGAACTGGAAGAACTTCGCGCCTTTCGAACGAAAAAGCGTGCTGAGACGCACGGTGGTGACTGCGGACAAAACGACCTTCACTCGGAGCACTGATGCTGTTTTCTGTCGTCCAGAATCTTTTGCACAATCTAAATTACTTTCAGTTAACGTATACTCTTTGATGAACAGTAAAATCTTTACTCCAGTAAATATGACTTTGAATACACTACACCCGCTATTTCCTAAGCCTCAACTAATGTAGAAACTGAATGCTAGTGCTATACCGCGCAGAACACGGTCTCATGCTTGGCCATGCCAATTTATGATCAGTGTATGTGGCAAAAGTGTGGTACTTAGCGGTCCTGCACTCACATCCGTATCAAGATTGCAGATGGTCGTAGAACAATCACACAATACGGTTTCCGTACAGACAAGGCAAAGGAAGAAACTCCGAGCTCTGGCTGATCTAACGTATCCGTTTTAAGATGTCTTGCCGGTGTGATGCCGACACAAACCCGCTAAGTGATCAGCCAAGCCGAAGATCTTGATTGAAATGATTAAACTCATTTTCTTTCCACTTCAAGTGGTTGGTACTGAGGTTGTAAGCTATCATAGCGATGTTTTGTTGCACACCGGTCTGCAAACTGTTACGATATTCATAGAACGTCTCTCTGTGAGTCTGACTTCAAAAAGGGAATAGATTTTGATTGACTCAAGACAAATGTGGAATTATTGCCTGAGCAAAAGATAATTGCCGGCGTATTTTCTACATTATTAGCTAGCTTCAGGCGGTCCACTTTTATTAGGTTGTAACGAAATAAATGGCACTGAACCACTGTAAATTTAAACAGTTAATATCTCGGCTTGTATGCAAGCTTATTAATCGAAATAAAAACCTTCTGATTCTACACATCTTTGCCAACGTGACACAAGCTTTTTTATCCCAGTAGCATAAAAATCAGAAGTTCTGGAATTGACGAAATCTTCGAAGGCACTTTCGGTATCCTGTTGGTATTTGAATATTTTCCCTACCAAGAAGTCGCCAAGATGCTTGAAGAAATGGTAGTCTGTTGGGGAGAGGTCGGGAGAAAACGGAGGATGTGGTAGAGTTTCAGTGCTCAGCTCATTCAATTTCTGCAACGTCATTCGTGCTACATGGGGGCGAGCATTGTCGTGCAGAAGGAGAACTCGCCTTCGGTTTACCAAGGCCGGCCGGATATCCTTCAACTTTTTCATCATTTCTTCAATTTCAATGCAGTACTTCTCTGCCGTGATGGATTCACCGGGAGGGAGGAAGCTGTGGTGAATAATTCCCAGCGAACACCACCATACTGTCACCATTACTTTCTTTTGGTGCAATTCCGGCTTCGCAAAAACCTTGGGGCTCTCATCGCTGTCCACCCACTGTGCCGATCGTCGCCTGTTGTCGTACATTATCCATTTCTCGTCACAGGTTACGATGCGATCAAGGAATGGGTCCGTTTCGTTCCGTAGAAGCAGTGCGGACGAGATCTCATATCGTCGGTTTCTTTGCTCCTCAGACAGCTTGTGAGGCACCCAGCTTTCCAGCTTTTTGGTCTTTCCAATTTCCTTCAGATGCCGGGCAGCTGTGTTGTGACTGACGCCAAGAACCTTCGCTATCTCCCTGGTACCTTTGTGTGGATCCTCCTCTACCACATCTCTCAGCTTGTCCTCATCAACATCACTATGCCTCCCACGACCTTCATGTTCTCCATTCCGGAACTTCTGATACCAACGATACGCCGTCCGAATTGTGGAACATCCTTGACCGAATGCGGCGTTGATCTTCTCGTCCGCCTCCTTAGCTGTAGTGCCCAGCTTGAATTCATACAAGTAAATGCCTCGGATTACCCTTTTGTCCCTCTGCAAAAAACTCAATAAAACTCTAAAGTTTTCCCACTTTTACATAGAAAATTTGGTACTCACCGGTAGAGCAAGGTTTGCGCTTCTAAATGATATGCCAAATGTTACGGTTTGTTCTTGATCAAACGCGTAAAGACGCGCCAAAAAATGGCGCGAACCAGTGCCATTTAATTCGTTACAACCTAATAGGTGGGCATGTGATCGTAAACGTCTCCACTTACAATCTTGTGCATTGGGTTCCATGAGTTTCCATGCTGACAGAACGTGGCCGACAGCAGCAAACTGTCTTACCAAGCTTACCCTTAGACAACGCTAAGTCTACAATGTACTATCACGAGTAGGTCGCTGGGCCGTTAAGCAATTCAGTGAGAAAATGATGGTAAAACACCTATTGGAGAAAAAGGTAAAGGGTAAAATTGACTCCAGGCGGAGAAATGGAGGCGACTCTGTACACATTCAGACAAGCTCTCCCAATAAGAAAAGTACGAAGTATAAACGGATGATTATAGGTGACATGGGCGCTGTTTGATATCGGCGGCTACCGCGTCGCTCCACCGCTTTTCCCGCCGCACGATCCCTAGGTCTGCAGAATGAACGGCACTTTTCGACTCTTCCATAGTTTTCGTGCTATATTCATGTGTGTGTGTCTGTGCTAATGGAAGTTCCTTGAAAAAAATGAACAGTGATAGATCTCAACTACATCATGAAGGCTTATGGTTGATTAAGCGTTCTAGTGTAATAAATTACAAAGGAAAACTGATAACAAGGAATAGAAACCCTGAAGCGAATAAATAGGTCCAACGATCAATATTATGAATATACTGTAGACCTTAGACCCCGTTTAGGCGCAAATAAGGTCCGGGGGGGTCACCTTATAAAAAGTGTCACCAACACGAAAAAAACAAAACAAGGTACACTGATAGTAGAGAAAACAAACAGACAGTGCTGTAGCTCTGTTCTGTGCTCTCCTCTGCTGACGCGGAGGAGAGCACAGATTTAGGCAAGAGGGGGACTTCAGGATGTGGCTCAAGTGACGCATCCGTGTTAAAATTGCCTACATCCTGGAGTTCCCTCCCTTGTCCAATTAGGAAGCACATAAGACGCGGATCTATAATCGAAACGAAGAGATAAGACTGCATCTACATTCGCTGTGTGTAGCTACTCGGCACACCGGCCCGCCGCGCCATGCTATGGTGACCCCCCCCCTATTTTCGCCCCCGTTTATACCTCCGACGTCGAACGACGCGACGGCATGTAAACTGGCCACATTGATCGATCGTGCCGCTCAATCAATATGGCCACCATACATGGCGTCGCGTCGCTCGGCGTCGAATTATAAACGGGGCCCTATCACAACGATAGGTCGGAACGGTCTAAGTGTTGTATATGGGCAGAATCACATCTCTCTGGGAAGCAACAAAATGCAAATATCTCGACACCAATACAACTCCACGCAGAGTTAGGGACGACGGAAGGAGGGTCGCTCCTCTGCCTGCGCGCGAAAGGCGGGCTCAGGTTGGCTGGAAACAGCAATGACGAGGGAGCGGCGGTGGCGCAGTGGGTAGAGGGGTGGCGTAATCCCCCAGGATCGCTGTTTCCAGCCAACTTGAGCCCGCCCTCCGCGTGCAGGCAAAGTTCTAACGTCGCCAACGGCTCAAATTCCGTCGTCCCTAACTCTGTGCAGAGTTGTATTGGGGTCGAGATATTTGCATCTTGTTGTTTCCCAGAGAGAGGCGATTCTGCCCATATACAACACTTGAATACTTGGGCCGTTCCGACCTACCGTTAACTAGTCTCCTGGTTAGACTGAGTAACCAACCTCGTGACGTCGTGCAACATCTCCTCTGTGAAGTTGTCCTTGTGATTTCGCTTGTTTTGACTTTCGAACTGTACTATTTTCCCCCTTAACTGATCTGCGATCTCCTATCAAACTTAAATATATACGGTAGGATGTCTACGATTCTGCATCATTCCATATGCTGTCTATAGGTCGTGTGTACGAAAGGCGTTCTCCCTTGTTCCTGCATATTTCCTTGATATATGGCGGATGACGCTTAACGCCGGCACTTGAGCCTAATGAAAAGTTTCAATAAAATGGGCAAGTGATCGTTAGTTATTCAACTGATTCTCAGTACGAAGAGTTCTACGCCGCAGTAAATCGCCACTTTAAAAAATGTACAAACACGGTAGTGGTTCTCCATCACAGTGAATCACGACGGGCAGAAGAGGAGTTGAATGGTCGATTTATCTGACCCAAATAATCATAATTCTAGATACCAAGCTAGTGATACGATGACAGAAATCCCAAACTTCCATCCCTACGTGCAAAAGAGACATGAATGGTAACAATGAAACGAGGAAAAGGTAGAATAAGATCCTGAGGATTCTAATGAGTGAGCAGAATATCCGTGGCCAATGGACAGGACGAGTTCGAGATCTATCCTAGTCGGGGAGGGAGCGCATAACTAAAAATTATGCAACCAATTGACATGAGACTCTTGGAGCCGTTTCAAGAGGACAAGATAGGAACCAAAAGCAAACAAACAAACAAGAAACGAAAAATCGCAACGGTTGCAAAGAAGTCTCGGCGGGCAGCGCGCATTCAAATAGAGCTGACCGCCGTCCCACATGTTATAACAGGGATCTGTCATGTGAGGGATGCACATAAAGCCACATGCCGTGTGCTGACCGCCGCCTGACATGTTGTAACCCGAACCAATCGTAGGGAGGGGTCACATAGCTTTGTCTGCTTACAACCGTAGCGATACCGAATGCAATTTTTTGTGAATGTTTTCAGATTAGGCCCTATTTTGGTCTCTAGAAGTGGCTCCGTGAACTCCAAGTCCATTCGTTACATCATTTTTACTGGTGTGCCCCCCCCCCGACCAGGATAGATCCCGAGGTCGCTGCACAAATCGAGCAGATTGTAAGAAAGCGATGGCCCAAGCGCGATGCGGTTGCCGTGTGGAAGCCATCGATATCAATTATGGCTGTATCGAACAGCTCCCATCCAACAGGCGACTCAAGGGCTGACGCTGTTACCCCACCCCCCTCCCTCCCCTATTCCTCTACGCTTCAATAAGATGCTTCTGCCTGCCCGGCCGCTTTTTCAGGCCGATCATGACAGCGCAATGCGCTACATGCCAATGCAAAAACACTCGCACCTTCGACTAATAGATGCGCGCATCTCATGTCATTACAGCGAAGGCATCACATTAAGGATGAAAAACGTGCAGAAAATGCAGACAATAAGGGCTGCTGGTGAATAAACAGAAGCATTAGTCGCGCGCAGTACTCATGAAAAGGCATAATGCATACCACTGCATGCGATAATAGCGCGTCTTTCTCAGAATCACAAACGGTAAGCAGATGTTTCTAAATATTGAGTGGGCCGAGGCACTCAATATTTAGAAACATCACAGCAGTAAGGACTCGGCGATCATTTTGAGGAAAAGGCTGAAAATGTAGGCGAAAACGAAAGACACGTGGAACCTACTTGTTGAGGGGAGTAGCCGATCATCTGGATGGTGAACTTGGAGACATCGGCCTGCACCTCCTGCTTCCGCGAGACGGAGGCCGCGCTGGCGCAGTACAGCAGGAATATCAGGCGCTGCATGAGCCTGAAAGAAGGTCCTGAGAGACGGACTGAGGAAGTCGAGCCGGCGAGACGGAGAGAGCGGCGGAGAGCCGGGAGCGGATGTGTGCACGTGCGGAGAGCCGGGAGCGGATGTGTGCACGTGCGGCGACCACGCACCGGCTACGCCCCGCCGGTGACGTCGCTGTTGACGGGTGGGAGCGGTGACGCGGACGGCTGCTTAATCGGGGCCAAACGGAAGATGGGGGGGGGGGGCTTGGGAGGTGGTTCAGGAGATTAGTGCTCCTGTGAACAGCGGAGATTGAAGCTTTGTCGGAAGGCGACTGCTTAGCGGACAAACAGAGGAACAGTGTACTTGACCTGCTGCGTCCATCTCATTCTCATGCACAACATCCAGATGTTTTGTTGGAAGACATTTTGGCACTAACTGAGCTGATTCCAGTATCGTCGCAGGCCGTCACGCTACGCACTACTACCTGAGGGTCCGACATCTGGCGACAGAGGCGGCTACTGGCGTCATAGGGCCTGTTCATATTTCGCGACGAGAGGATCCGTCGCTCGTGCAAAAAATGCAAATCGATTAAAACCGAGCAATCGTCGCCGAAATCTGTTCATACTCGCGCCTGGCGCTATTCTGCCGTAGCTCCTGTCGCTCTCGTCGCTGCCGTCGCCTGTCCATATTTCGCGTCGGCGACAGGAGCGACAGGATCAACGGACGGAGTGTGGAGTACGTAATTAATCACGTATTTCACACTATAGTTGTGCTTATTCGAGTATTCGAACAATTACTGAATAATTTATTATATTATATTATTCGGATTCGAAACTCCTTGTCTTCGAATATTGGATTTCGAACGGAAATCGAAAGTTTAGAAGGTTCGTCTAATGGAAGTTTTCGAATCATTTATTCCAGTTCGAACCGCAACCGCAAGTACTGCCTGACCGACGTCTCTGTTGTCCTAAGCTCTACACGGGACCGCACCACCGCCTCCTTCGCGTAAGGTTCCGATTTTCGCGTCATGGAGAGAAGGCCACGAAGTTCAAGAAGAGGAGTCCCAGAACTACCACCAACTGGGACATTTACACCTCTCTTGCCGTCCTTTGGGATATACCGTCATGTACAACATTGACGAAGAATACGATGGCTTCGTGCACCATCTCCGCGGCAGTGCTAAGGGAGCCGAGAGCATGAAGACCACCAAGAGACGCCTGTCTCCGGAAACTCTCGAGCTTATACGCCAGCGTGGAGCAGCACGAGCGTCAGGCAACTACTAACTGACGTCCGAGCTTGCGATCTATGCGGAGAGGCGTTAAAGGAAGATTTTAAGGAGAGAAAGGCGGAAGTGTTGGCTGAAGCTGCAGAGGCAGGGTGGAGCATCCGCAGTGCCCGCCGGAACTTCGCCAACTTCAAGACCAAGATGACCGTTCTCCGACGTCCTGACCGTCACTTCTTCCAGAAGGACCATGGGGAAGGGCATCCACGACTTCTACTCCGGTCTCTTGGATAGCCACGTCCTCCTGCCCCATGCCATCTTCCGCAGGATGGATACGTCGTTCCCTCTGTTCTCCCTTCCGTCATGTTGTCGGTGAAGAAGCGTACAGCACCCGGTCCCTCATTTTCATTGAACACTCTTCTAAGCTAGCTTAAGACTTTTGAAATCAAGGTGAACATCTTTCAAACAGAAACACCCTTCAGGCAGATTAAAGTACAGTCAATAAGATGGTCAGAGCTTTTTTTTTTTGCTCAAGAGAAATTTGGTGAAACTTTTAAAGATTTTTTTGTTTAGCTGCCCAAATCAGTTAAGAATTTGATAAAATTTGAATTTTTAATGAGAATTTAGTAAATCAAATCGCGTCTTAAAACGCAACAAAACATGAACTTTTACTTGATTGGTAGTGTAAATACCGCTTACATAAACCATTAAAGTGAAGATATGTATATTCTTTACAGTTGTTTTTGTTTTACCGTTAACAGGTGCCCAAGTCCATGCAAAAAGAAATTCTGCCATCAATCGAATAAAAATTGCGACGTCTTAGAATGGAGCATGGCGCAATCTCTTTCTTGGCACTAAGAATGGTCAACTTCCTTATTAAAACAAGCTTTAAACCATCATTTTTCGCTAAAACCAAAAAAATTATAAGATTTCAAACAATGTGTTCACTTATTTTGGGGAAAAGGTGAATTAAAACTTCAAAGAAAGTTATACTAAAAATTTTGTTAAAAAAAGTTTTCCAACCTTTTTGAAGAGTCTCGAGTTTTATGCAGAAGAAGATTATTTCCATAATGAAAAGCTCGCCTTAATTTCAAAAGTCTTAGGCTAGCGTAGGAAAGTGTCCACCTTAATTTGAAAAGCGTCCAATGTGACGCGAAGAGCGTCCAATTTGGGGTAAAAAGTGCCAGTTTGACTTGAAGAGTGACCAATTCGACGTGAAAATGGTATAAATAAATTTACTTCTAAAATATGAAAAACTACAATAACTATCGAATAACCCAACTCTTTGGAATAGTAGCTGCGCGGAGAAGGCCTGTCATCATTCTCACGTGCTATATGACATTTTGTTTGCAGAAAAACGTCGACAAACCGTCTGGAACACCTACAGAGCCAGTTCCATGCAGAAGAAAAACGATTTTAGCACAAATTTTTCTAGGGAAGGTCGCGTTTGCTGTGTTCATCTGCTATGTGTCCTGAATTCGTCGCTTAAGGGTAAATGCAGTTAAACTAGCCCGTTCCTGCACTGATTTCAACGAACAGCGGCCAAGCGTTGGATGATTTTTCTTGAAGACGAGCGTTGCGCTAATTCAGCATTACGTCGTAGGTGACATTTTTTTCAAAAAGAATGCAGAAACGAGCTGAAGCAGCTATCACACCAAACGGCAAACACTGGTCGATCCAGTGGCATCCATCGATGTTGGCTTGCCGATCAATTTAACTCTTCGTTATTCAAGGGCGATAATTGATTACTTCAGTCCAGATCAGTCGATATCGCATAATATTGAAGCCCATCCAGTGTCCATCACATTCAAGCGATGCCAGGTCATATGCTGTCTCTTCTTAGCTACTTTCAGAGCTTTCGGTCTTATTCAAAAGGATAAGATTGATGATTGCGAGAACCCCTGGATGATGTAATCGAAAATGTCGATAGCTGTTCCCATTGTAAAAACTTCGAATTTCTTTAAAATTCCAAGTTCCATTCTTCGATGCCACACAGAGTTTGTCCAGTACAGAATTACTCGAACATTGTTGGAGTTCAAATTTTACATCACATCCGACTCAAGAGCTCTGCGTCAGAGGTGGCGCGCCATAAATTTCTTCGTAAATAAGCCTCTGGATTAGTGTCCTGCCTGGCGCTAAAGTTTTGATCGTCGAGGACATCGTTATAACACCCAGTGGACTCCTGGCCAAGCCAAGGGGTTGGAGGTGGGATGAGGGGGACAACGCACTGGCCAGGAGTCCAGTGGCTGTTATAACGACAGTGTGAGGACTAGCTTAATTTTATCCTACTATATATGAAAAAGCTGGTGGCGATGTCTGTTCCTCCACGTGGTGCCACTGGAAACTGCTCCCTCTGGGAGCTAAGCTAATCGCGGACACTCGATTGCAGGCGACAGGCCTTGTGACAGGCCGGCCTATGAAGACCCATGTCACATCGCACGGTTGATGACGCTTAAGAGATTTCGAGATAGTGCTACGGCGTCCGCGGGAGCCGACGCGCACTCGCAGAGCCCGGCGAGTGTGAGAAGTATGCGAGGGTCCCTGATGCGAGGACGGCATTGGGGGCAACTGAGCTAGTCCGAAAGTCCCGTAACGTAGGCAAGACCCGCGTACCAACGTTGAATGTGGGTACGTTGACGGCCGCTCGTGCGAGTTGGCAGAAGCACTGGAGCGAAGAAAGATAGATTTCTGTGCGGTGCAGGAGACGAGGTGGTCCTGCTGCAAGCCAAGGGACATAGGACGAGGTTTTAAGGCCGTTCTATGTGGAAGTCCCTGGACCACCAGTGGTGTAGGTATGATCGTCTCCGAACGTTTCCGTGACGCGATAGCAAGCGTAGAACGTTTCGATGACCGCTTGATGAAGATTGTTGTCGCCGTAGAACAGCGACGATGTCATTTCTTTTCCGCGTATGGTCCGCAGACTGGCTGTTCCGAGCAAACCAAGGACGACTTCTGGCCTCTGCTTGATGAGAAGTCAGCGGAAGTGCCGTCAGAAGATATGATTGTTGTGGCAGGTGACCTTAATGGTCACGTCGGAGCAACGAAAGACGGCTACAGCTGTCATGGTGGTTTTGCATATGGGTCGCGCAACGCCGATGGGGAGCGTATACTTGAATATTCAGACTCCCATGACCTCACCATCGTGAACACCAAATTTCGAAAGCGTGACTCCCACCTCATCTCGTTTTATAGCGAGAACGCTAAAACGCAGATCGACTATGTTCTTGTTAGGCGTCGCGACCAAATTCTTGTCGCAGACGCGAAGACCGTGCCGTATAAGACGGTTGCCACGCAACACCATCCACAGATCTGCTGGCTGAACATCATACCTCCGAGGTGTAAACATGTCGAGCGATGCGGGTCGGCTAGAATCAAATGGTGGCGACTGAAAGAGAAGGAAGCGGCAGTTATTCCTCGCATTCGGTTTCCGACGGTGACAACTGTCGACGAAACCTGGAAGGATGACACCGATGCGATAACTCGGGCTGCACGCTTCGAACTTGGCACAATGAAGCCTGGACGACGCTGGGTCGAAGAGCAGACATGGCTGTGGACTGACGATGTCAAAGAAAAAGTCCGGGAAAAGAAACGGCTCTATCACTATTTATCGGTGATAAAACAGTTCACAATTGGCGGAATTATCGATAAGCGAAAAAAGCGGCAAAGAAGGCAGTGGCCGCTGCTAAAACCGCGCACTACGCTGAAGTCAGCGAAAAACTGGAAACGCACGATGGTGAGCGTTACCTTTACCGACTCACCAAAGCTCGCTGTCGCGAAGCAGAAGACATCGAGAAGTTCTTTGGCATTAACGACGAGAACGGTCATCTTCTGATGGATCGTAAGAGGGCTGTGAAGCGATGGCACGACTAATTCGAGAAGATCTCGAATGTTGAATTTGCCCATCCTGCTATTCCTTTTGCATCTCCTGTATACGGACCCGTTCAGAAGATCATAGTCAGCGAAACCGAAGCAGCCCTGAAGAAGATGAAGTCAGGAAAAGCCACTGGCCCCGATGACCTGCCAGCCGACCTGTGGAAGTCGAAGGGCTGGTGCCCTGCTGACTGGCTGACAGAGCTTTTCAATCAGGTTGTTGCTGAGAAGAAAGTGCCCGAGAGCTGGCAGCAAAGCACGACCATCCCGAATTAGCTCAAAGATTTTCATGGTGTGCGAAGGAAGGCGAATTCCGATTTGGAAGAAGAAGGACACTCCTGCGGACTACGCTAGTTACCGTCCAACTCGCCTTCTTTCGCACACCATGAAAATCTTCGAGCGAATTGTCGATGGACGTATCAGGGATGTCGTCCGGCTTTCCACGAATTAGTATGGTTTTGTCTCTGGCTGTGGCACCGTTGATGCCGTTCACGCCGTACGTCTTCTGCTAGAGAAGCACCGCGAGAAACAGAAACCGGTGCATTTTGCCTTCCTGGACTTGGAGAAGGCCTTCGACCGCGTTCCACGAGATGTTATGGTATGCGTTGCGGCAACATGCTATCCCTGAAGAGCTTATTGAGTGGGCGCGCATTCTGTACTCTTGCCCAAGGAGTCGAGTGCGAGCGCCAGCGGGGACCTCGACGGAATTTCCCATCTCTGTAGGGGTGCACCAGGGATCTGCGCTATCCCCACTGCTCTTCGTGATCGTGATGGATGCGATCTCGCGAGATCTCCAGATGGCGGCACCTTGGACTCTGCTCTATGCTGATGACGTCATGCTTGCATGTGAAGATAAAAGTGAACTCGAGCGACAGGCACAGGCGTGGTGCGATCGCTTGGCATTGTTCGGTCTCAACCTAAATGTCAAAAGATCGAGTACTTAACGATGGATATGAATGAGCACGGATCCATTAAGATCACTGGTACTGAGCTCTCACGAGCTATACCTTTCAAGTATCTCGGATCAGCAATCACGTCCGATGGCAGCCTAAAGTTGGAGGCGAACGCGGGCGTGAGTGCAGCCTGGTCCAAGTGGCGCTCATTGACTGGGGTGCTTTGCGACAGGACAATACCTGAGCACCTCAAATCGAGGGTTTATAGAACAGTCGTTCGCCCAGTAGTGACGTACGGTGCTGAGTGCTGGCCCGTGACGAAGGAAATTGAAAGGCGCCTCAGTGTAATGGAGACAAAAATGCTACGGTGGACGGCTGGACTTACGCGTTTGGACCGCGTTCGCAACGACACCATACGACAGAGGTTCAGTGTCGCCCCGATAGCCGAGAAGCTGCGCGAAGCTCGTCTTCGATGGTACGGCCACGTCCTTCGCGCTAATGACAACACCGTCCGGAGGATAAGCCTGAACCTTGAGGTCCCTGGAAAGCGGGCCAGGGGACGCCCGAAGCAACGTTGGCTAGATACGTTGCATTTGGACTTAAAGATGGCTGGTGTGCACCCTGATCAAGCATTTGATCGGGAGAATTGGCGTCACCACACCAGAAGAGCGGACCCCACCATCAAGCGGGACAAACGCTAATGAAAATGATGATGATATATAAAAAAGCTAATCCATTTGTTGGAGGGTTCTCTGTACACACGAATTATCTGTGTATAGATCCCTTCGCGACGCGTTGAAGATGAAGATGTTTCCTACCATTCGAAAAGACCAACCAAAGAAAGCTATGAAGCACGGTGTAAGTCGATTCCTTTAGGGATGCCCCACGCATTCTATGTACTGTACGTCTGTCCGTGTCTAGCGGTTTCATTACAAAGCTTTTCGGACAAGCTCTCTGGATTTTATGAAGGAGGGTCGATCTTCCTTTCCTATATTTCACCCAAGTAGACTATGTACGCTGCAAATCAGCTAGTCAATGTATTAGGTAATACTGGAACGGAAAAGAATTATTATGAAAAAAGCGAAAAAGTTTTCGTCTAGCATTGCATGGCGCATTGTACTTTATGCAGAATCAGTGCTCAATCTGATCGTTAGCCCATACTCTGACTTGTTTCTGAAGTGATGAACATAGTGATGAATATAGTGGTGTCGGCAGTTTTTACTTTTGGAAAGCAACCAACCCCTGCCCCACACTCCAACTACGGAAAGGTCAGGATTGAAGCAGGAGTACGAGCAGGAGTCGTGATGTACGAGAAGGTGTCGCCATGCCGTCCCTTCAGAAAACACTGATCGACTGCGAACAGAGCTCGGAAAAAGAGCCTCAAGAAAAACCGTAATCAGTGGTGATCCTGCATTTGACAGGTTCAAGGTCTGAAGCAGAAGTCCTTCAGGAAGTACTGCTTTTATAAAGAATGCCTTTATGGTGCTGAGTTCCTCCTTAGGCGCTCAGATTTATGTTCTTTGGAGTAGTGACCATATGCCGATCAAGGTAGTGACTACATTCAACTGCCTCATAAACATAGACGCTTGTTGTAGCAGTGTAGCAGTTAATGAATTCTAGCAGGGGAAACATGAAGTGAGACCAAGTGAACGAAAGTAACACGAGCTGAAGGTGGAGGTATCATCACGGGAAGCTGAGATCTGTCAAAGAAAAAAGCACCTTCAAAAAGAATTTGAGCGGAATAGTGATATAGCGGAACATCGTTCGGACACAGTCAAATTATAGTTAGGCTGAGTATGAACTGGGAAGATAATACTTTTACTTTCTCCGAAATTTTATATCGAAGTGACCTTAATGAAATTAATGTTTAGAGGGATGAAGAGTTTGTGTACACAGTGAGCAATATTGACCAAATGAATTCAATTGGTGGTATACATGAATCTAAATCATGAGCTCTTCTCAGCTAGCAGATTTATTTCGGAAATAGCATGTCTTCCTTCCTTGTTATATAGCCAATCATAGAGTTGTCATGTTTTTTGCTAGTTGATTTTGTCGTTTTGTTATTGGCTTAAATAAAATAATATAGTGTACAAAGTCACCAAACTACATAGCTTTCGAGGTCAATCGAAGAGCGCGTTGAACGAAAGCCAAAATGCTGAGCGAACTGGGTTATTTTAGCGAAGAAAAGGAAAGAATGGGAGGTTTTTGGATCAAATCAAATCGAGGATATCGTTAGTTAAACGTGAAAATGGAAGGATTTACAGTAGATATTATAGACTCACATTTGTCTCATCATTTCATGCCGTTTCTTACCAGAGAGAAAGGTCAGTGAATTCTCGGAAGTTTTTCAAAGTGACTTACTGTGGGTTGCACGAGACTGTCTGAGAAGCACCTGTTTTTTCTGCGGGCGTCTATGTAGATCAAATAGGGTAAAAATCGTCATCTTCGACCATAACCGAAGCTTCAACCCTTCTGTGGGCTAATTTTTGAGCATGACAGGGCCATTCCAGGCGTCAGTTTTGCGTTATCAGCCCACACTGAAGTGCGACGTTTTCCGCCATCTTCGACTCATCCAGATGCTCGTAGGAAATTTGAAAACCCCTTACGGTGCTTCTCAGAGAGTCCCCTATAGCCTTCGATGGAGCTATTAAGGAACTCCACGAAAGGTCGTCGACCTCTCTACCAAGGACTGAATAGTTTCCCTGATACCCTGCACGTAGCAAACACAGAATAGGATGGCTCGAATTGAAGTGAAGCGAGGTAAGCGCTGCCGCGTGCTCTGCTGCTCTATAATGGCCTTCTGACTGATAAAAATGCAATCAAGGGCAGCAGGCAGGAATCAAAAGCGATCGCATTCCATTGATTGGAACACGTCGACATGCAACAAAGGGACAAGGGGGCGTTGAGGCATAGGTCTTCAGAGTGAGATATCAGCTTCAGCAGCTTCTGCAAGTTCTAAACGGAGACAATATGAATCGGTGTCAGTTAATCCGCTTTGGGGCACCACGCACTTCACTTCTAGTGACATCGTGGACGTTATTCCAGTGCGTCTTCGACACGTACACTGGTAAGTCAACCGAAGGACGTGTCGACACGTTAGCCCTTCAGGCCCTGACTCCTATGGTACAATGTATAAACACTGAAGGAATAGAAGGGATTATTACCCCTCCCCTCCCCAGATCGAGTCTGAAAGCGATTCCCAGATGCCACGTGTGCTCTGACAGAGCATTTACAACTGAAGGTTTATATTAGTCAATCCCCATGTGGGATGCGTCACGCATTCTACACCTATGGCTATCGCTGAGGGAACTTCAGTGCCTATACAATTAGTTGTTAGGGTCAGCCTATGGACAGGTCAGTGTTTTATTCTTCCAGGACAGGATGCAATTCACTGTCTAGAGGTATGGAAGCGGTTGGCGAGATCCGAACTAAGAGATTTGACTCGGGGTGCCGTGATAGCCGTTGCCTCCTCGTTGCTCAGAAAGCAAGCAATTAAATAGGTTTTCGTCACGAAGGGTCAGCAAAGGAATATCTCTTCAAAAGTGTGATTTATGAACGCGATTTTGGTGTGCATCCCTAAGAATTCCGACATGTTTGCCTCCTGCTGTTCTTTTTCAACAATTTGGAACGAGCAGTAATAGCGATCGATTTATTAAGAAACCAGTCGTTCGACTGGTTGGGGGCTTCGCCCCAAACCCCGAAAAGAGAACGCTCCGACCACCTTCTTTTCCCAACTTTTAGACCTTCATGCTTTCATTGTGATAAAGATCTGGTTTTGCTCCATAGAGTACAGCCGTTGAGAAGCCGTCAGAGCGGCCTGTCGGCCTGATCGATACCTCAAAAACGAACTTCAGATTGCTGTTCAGCGACCTCGATTACCCCAAGGCTGATGTTTCGTGCCGCTTGAACGACATCCCCAAAAATCGATAATATCGATCGATATCGATTGGTCGAACTCAGATTCGTGTTCAGCGACCTCGATTACTCCCAGGGCTGAAGTTTTATGTCGCTTGAATGCCATACTCAAAAAATCGATAATATCGATCGATATCGATTGCCTCCAAAAACCCCTCCCGTCGATGATAATGTAAATGCCCAGGCACAGTTGCCGACGTGTTCGGCACGTCTACGGCTCGCCATGCACGGTTGCCGACGTGTTCGGCACGTCTACGGCTCGCCATGCAGGTTGTCGACGTGTTCGGCACGTCTACGGCTCGCCATGCATGGTTGCCGACGTGTTCGGCACGTCTACGGCTCGCCATGCAGGTTGCCGACGTGTTCGGCACGTCTACGGCTCGCCATGCATGGTTGCCGACGTGTTCGGCACGTCTACGGCTCGCCATGCACGGTTGCCGACGTGTTCGGCACGTCTACGGCTCGCCATGCATGGTTGCCGACGTGTTTGGTACGTCTACGGCTCGCCATGCACGGTTGCCGAGTGTTCGGCACGTCTACGGCTCGCCATGGAGGTTGTCGACGTGTTCGGCACGTCTACGGCTCGCCATGCATGGTTGCCGACGTGTTCGGCACGTCTACGGCTCGCCATGCATGGTTGCCGACGTGTATGGCACGTCTACGGCTCGCCATGCAGGTTGCCGACGTGTTCGGCACGTCTACGGCTCGCCATGCATGGTTGCCGACGTGTTCGGCACGTCTACGGCTCGCCATGCATGGTTGCCGACGTGTTCGGCACGTCTACGGCTCGCCATGCAGGTTGCCGACGTGTTCGGCACGTCTACGGCTCGCCATGCACGGTTGCCGAGTGTTCGGTACGTCTACGGCTCGCCATGCACGGTTGCCGAGTGTTCGGCACGTCTACGGCTCGCCATGCATGGTTGCCGACGTGTTTGGTACGTCTACGGCTCGCCATGCACGGTTGCCGAGTGTTCGGCACGTCTACGGCTCGCCATGGAGGTTGTCGACGTGTTCGGCACGTCTACGGCTCGCCATGCATGGTTGCCGACGTGTTTGGCACGTCTACGGCTCGCCATGCATGGTTGCCGACGTGTTCGGCACGTCTACGGCTCGCCATGCATGGTTGCCGACGTGTTTGGCACGTCTACGGCTCGCCATGCAGGTTGCCGACGTGTTCGGCACGTCTACGGCTCGCCATGCATGGTTGCCGACGTGTTCGGCACGTCTACGGCTCGCCATGCATGGTTGCCGACGTGTTTGGCACGTCTACGGCTCGCCATGCAGGTTGCCGACGTGTTCGGCACGTCTACGGCTCGCCATGCATGGTTGCCGACGTGTTCGGCACGTCTACGGCTCGCCATGCATGGTTGCCGACGTGTTTGGCACGTCTACGGCTCGCCATGCATGGTTGCCGACGTGTTCGGCACGTCTACGGCTCGCCATGCACGGTTGCCGACGTGTTCGGCACGTCTACGGCTCGCCATGCATGGTTGCCGACGTGTTTGGTACGTCTACGGCTCGCCATGCACGGTTGCCGAGTGTTCGGCACGTCTACGGCTCGCCATGGAGGTTGTCGACGTGTTCGGCACGTCTACGGCTCGCCATGCATGGTTGCCGACGTGTTCGGCACGTCTACGGCTCGCCATGCAGGTTGCCGACGTGTTCGGCACGTCTACGGCTCGCCATGCATGGTTGCCGACGTGTTCGGCACGTCTACGGCTCGCCATGCATGGTTGCCGACGTGTTTGGCACGTCTACGGCTCGCCATGCAGGTTGCCGACGTGTTCGGCACGTCTACGGCTCGCCATGCATGGTTGCCGACGTGTTCGGCACGTCTACGGCTCGCCATGCATGGTTGCCGACGTGTTTGGCACGTCTACGGCTCGCCATGCAGGTTGCCGACGTGTTCGGCACGTCTACGGCTCGCCATGCATGGTTGCCGACGTGTTCGGCACGTCTACGGCTCGCCATGCACGGTTGCCGACGTGTTCGGCACGTCTACGGCTCGCCATGCATGGTTGCCGACGTGTTTGGTACGTCTACGGCTCGCCATGCACGGTTGCCGAGTGTTCGGCACGTCTACGGCTCGCCATGGAGGTTGTCGACGTGTTCGGCACGTCTACGGCTCGCCATGCATGGTTGCCGACGTGTTCGGCACGTCTACGGCTCGCCATGCATGGTTGCCGACGTGTATGGCACGTCTACGGCTCGCCATGCAGGTTGCCGACGTGTTCGGCACGTCTACGGCTCGCCATGCATGGTTGCCGACGTGTTCGGCACGTCTACGGCTCGCCATGCAGGTTGCCGACGTGTTCGGCACGTCTACGGCTCGCCATGCATGGTTGCCGACGTGTACGGCACGTCTACGGCTCGCCATGCATGGTTGCCGACGTGTTCGGCACGTCTACGGCTCGCCATGCATGGTTGCCGACGTGTTCGGCACGTCTACGGCTCGCCATGCAGGTTGCCGACGTGTTCGGCACGTCTACGGCTCGCCATGCACGGTTGCCGAGTGTTCGGTACGTCTACGGCTCGCCATGCACGGTTGCCGAGTGTTCGGCACGTCTACGGCTCGCCATGGAGGTTGTCGACGTGTTCGGCACGTCTACGGCTCGCCATGCATGGTTGCCGACGTGTTCAGCACGTCTACGGCTCGCCATGCACGGTTGCCGACGTGTTCGGCACGTCTACGGCTCGCCATGCATGGTTGCCGACGTGTTTGGCACGTCTACGGCTCGCCATGCAGGTTGCCGACGTGTTCGGCACGTCTACGGCTCGCCATGCATGGTTGCCGACGTGTTCGGCACGACTACGGCTCGCCATGCACGGTTGCCGACGTGTTCGGCACGTCTACGGCTCGCCATGCATGGTTGCCGACGTGTTCGGCACGTCTACGGCTCGCCATGCACGGTTGCCGACGTGTTCGGCACGTCTACGGCTCGCCATGCATGGTTGCCGACGTGTTCGGCACGACTACGGCTCGCCATGGAGGTTGTCGACGTGTTCGGCACGTCTACGGCTCGCCATGCAGGTTGCCGACGTGTTCGGCACGTCTACGGCTCGCCATGCACGGTTGCCGACGTGTTCGGCACGTCTACGGCTCGCCATGCATGGTTGCCGACGTGTTTGGTACGTCTACGGCTCGCCATGCACGGTTGCCGAGTGTTCGGCACGTCTACGGCTCGCCATGGAGGTTGTCGACGTGTTCGGCACGTCTACGGCTCGCCATGCATGGTTGCCGACGTGTTCGGCACGTCTACGGCTCGCCATGCAGGTTGCCGACGTGTTCGGCACGTCTACGGCTCGCCATGGAGGTTGTCGACGTGTTCGGCACGTCTACGGCTCGCCATGCAGGTTGCCGACGTGTTCGGCACGTCTACGGCTCGCCATGCATGGTTGCCGACGTGTTCGGCACGTCTACGGCTCGCCATGCACGGTTGCCGACGTGTTCGGCACGTCTACGGCTCGCCATGCAGGTTGCCGACGTGTTCGGCACGTCTACGGCTCGCCATGCATGGTTGCCGACGTGTTCGGCACGTCTACGGCTCGCCATGCACGGTTGCCGACGTGTTCGGCACGTCTACGGCTCGCCATGCATGGTTGCCGACGTGTTTGGTACGTCTACGGCTCGCCATGCATGGTTGCCGACGTGTTCGGCACGTCTACGGCTCGCCATGCAGGTTGCCGACGTGTTCGGCACGTCTACGGCTCGCCATGCACGGTTGCCGAGTGTTCGGTACGTCTACGGCTCGCCATGCACGGTTGCCGAGTGTTCGGCACGTCTACGGCTCGCCATGCATGGTTGCCGACGTGTTTGGTACGTCTACGGCTCGCCATGCACGGTTGCCGAGTGTTCGGCACGTCTACGGCTCGCCATGGAGGTTGTCGACGTGTTCGGCACGTCTACGGCTCGCCATGCATGGTTGCCGACGTGTTTGGCACGTCTACGGCTCGCCATGCAGGTTGCCGACGTGTTCGGCACGTCTACGGCTCGCCATGCATGGTTGCCGACGTGTTCGGCACGTCTACGGCTCGCCATGCATGGTTGCCGACGTGTTCGGCACGTCTACGGCTCGCCATGCACGGTTGCCGAGTGTTCGGTACGTCTACGGCTCGCCATGCGTGGTTGCCGACGTGTTCGGCACGTCTACGGCTCGCCATGCAGGTTGCCGACGTGTTCGGCACGACTACGGCTCGCCATGCACGGTTGCCGACGTGTTCGGCACGTCTACGGCTCGCCATGCATGGTTGCCGACGTGTTTGGTACGTCTACGGCTCGCTATGCACGGATGCCGAGTGTTCGGCACGTCTACGGCTCGCCATGGAGGTTGTCGACGTGTTCGGCACGTCTACGGCTCGCCATGCATGGTTGCCGACGTGTTCGGCACGTCTACGGCTCGCCATGCATGGTTGCCGACGTGTTTGGCACGTCTACGGCTCGCCATGCAGGTTGCCGACGTGTTCGGCACGTCTACGGCTCGCCATGCATGGTTGCCGACGTGTTTGGCACGTCTACGGCTCGCCATGCATGGTTGCCGACGTGTTTGGTACGTCTACGGCTCGCCATGCACGGTTGCCGAGTGTTCGGCACGTCTACGGCTCGCCATGGAGGTTGTCGACGTGTTCGGCACGTCTACGGCTCGCCATGCATGGTTGCCGACGTGTTTGGCACGTCTACGGCTCGCCATGCAGGTTGCCGACGTGTTCGGCACGTCTACGGCTCGCCATGCATGGTTGCCGACGTGTTCGGCACGTCTACGGCTCGCCATGCATGGTTGCCGACGTGTTCGGCACGTCTACGGCTCGCCATGCACGGTTGCCGAGTGTTCGGTACGTCTACGGCTCGCCATGCGTGGTTGCCGACGTGTTCGGCACGTCTACGGCTCGCCATGCAGGTTGCCGACGTGTTCGGCACGACTACGGCTCGCCATGCACGGTTGCCGACGTGTTCGGCACGTCTACGGCTCGCCATGCATGGTTGCCGACGTGTTTGGTACGTCTACGGCTCGCTATGCACGGATGCCGAGTGTTCGGCACGTCTACGGCTCGCCATGGAGGTTGTCGACGTGTTCGGCACGTCTACGGCTCGCCATGCATGGTTGCCGACGTGTTCGGCACGTCTACGGCTCGCCATGCATGGTTGCCGACGTGTTTGGCACGTCTACGGCTCGCCATGCAGGTTGCCGACGTGTTCGGCACGTCTACGGCTCGCCATGCATGGTTGCCGACGTGTTTGGCACGTCTACGGCTCGCCATGCAGGTTGCCGACGTGTTCGGCACGTCTACGGCTCGCCATGCATGGTTGCCGACGTGTTCGGCACGTCTACGGCTCGCCATGCATGGTTGCCGACGTGTTTGGCACGTCTACGGCTCGCCATGCAGGTTGCCGACGTGTTCGGCACGTCTACGGCTCGCCATGCACGGTTGCCGACGTGTTCGGCACGTCTACGGCTCGCCATGCATGGTTGCCGACGTGTTCGGCACGTCTACGGCTCGCCATGCACGGTTGCCGACGTGTTCGGCACGTCTACGGCTCGCCATGCATGGTTGCCGACGTGTTTGGTACGTCTACGGCTCGCCATGCACGGTTGCCGAGTGTTCGGCACGTCTACGGCTCGCCATGCAGGTTGCCGACGTGTTCGGCACGTCTACGGCTCGCCATGCATGGTTGCCGACGTGTTCGGCACGTCTACGGCTCGCCATGCATGGTTGCCGACGTGTTTGGCACGTCTACGGCTCGCCATGCAGGTTGCCGACGTGTTCGGCACGTCTACGGCTCGCCATGCATGGTTGCCGACGTGTTCGGCACGTCTACGGCTCGCCATGCACGGTTGCCGACGTGTTCGGCACGTCTACGGCTCGCCATGCAGGTTGCCGACGTGTTCGGCACGTCTACGGCTCGCCATGCATGGTTGCCGACGTGTTTGGCACGTCTACGGCTCGCCATGCAGGTTGCCGACGTGTTCGGCACGTCTACGGCTCGCCATGCATGGTTGCCGACGTGTTCGGCACGTCTACGGCTCGCCATGCATGGTTGCCGACGTGTTTGGCACGTCTACGGCTCGCCATGCAGGTTGCCGACGTGTTCGGCACGTCTACGGCTCGCCATGCATGGTTGCCGACGTGTTCGGCACGTCTACGGCTCGCCATGCATGGTTGCCGACGTGTTTGGCACGTCTACGGCTCGCCATGCAGGTTGCCGACGTGTTCGGCACGTCTACGGCTCGCCATGCACGGTTGCCGACGTGTTCGGCACGTCTACGGCTCGCCATGCATGGTTGCCGACGTGTTCGGCACGTCTACGGCTCGCCATGCACGGTTGCCGACGTGTTCGGCACGTCTACGGCTCGCCATGCATGGTTGCCGACGTGTTTGGTACGTCTACGGCTCGCCATGCACGGTTGCCGAGTGTTCGGCACGTCTACGGCTCGCCATGGAGGTTGTCGACGTGTTCGGCACGTCTACGGCTCGCCATGCATGGTTGCCGACGTGTTCGGCACGTCTACGGCTCGCCATGCAGGTTGCCGACGTGTTTGGCACGTCTACGGCTCGCCATGCATGGTTGCCGACGTGTTCGGCACGTCTACGGCTCGCCATGCATGGTTGCCGACGTGTTCGGCACGTCTACGGCTCGCCATGCAGGTTGCCGACGTGTTCGGCACGTCTACGGCTCGCCATGCATGGTTGCCGACGTGTTCGGCACGTCTACGGCTCGCCATGCATGGTTGCCGACGTGTTCGGCACGTCTACGGCTCGCCATGCATGGTTGCCGACGTGTTCGGCACGTCTACGGCTCGCCATGCAGGTTGCCGACGTGTTCGGCACGTCTACGGCTCGCCATGCACGGTTGCCGAGTGTTCGGTACGTCTACGGCTCGCCATGCACGGTTGCCGAGTGTTCGGCACGTCTACGGCTCGCCATGGAGGTTGTCGACGTGTTCGGCACGTCTACGGCTCGCCATGCATGGTTGCCGACGTGTTCAGCACGTCTACGGCTCGCCATGCACGGTTGCCGACGTGTTCGGCACGTCTACGGCTCGCCATGCATGGTTGCCGACGTGTTTGGCACGTCTACGGCTCGCCATGCAGGTTGCCGACGTGTTCGGCACGTCTACGGCTCGCCATGCATGGTTGCCGACGTGTTCGGCACGACTACGGCTCGCCATGCACGGTTGCCGACGTGTTCGGCACGTCTACGGCTCGCCATGCATGGTTGCCGACGTGTTCGGCACGTCTACGGCTCGCCATGCACGGTTGCCGACGTGTTCGGCACGTCTACGGCTCGCCATGCATGGTTGCCGACGTGTTCGGCACGACTACGGCTCGCCATGGAGGTTGTCGACGTGTTCGGCACGTCTACGGCTCGCCATGCAGGTTGCCGACGTGTTCGGCACGTCTACGGCTCGCCATGCACGGTTGCCGACGTGTTCGGCACGTCTACGGCTCGCCATGCATGGTTGCCGACGTGTTTGGTACGTCTACGGCTCGCCATGCACGGTTGCCGAGTGTTCGGCACGTCTACGGCTCGCCATGGAGGTTGTCGACGTGTTCGGCACGTCTACGGCTCGCCATGCATGGTTGCCGACGTGTTCGGCACGTCTACGGCTCGCCATGCAGGTTGCCGACGTGTTCGGCACGTCTACGGCTCGCCATGGAGGTTGTCGACGTGTTCGGCACGTCTACGGCTCGCCATGCAGGTTGCCGACGTGTTCGGCACGTCTACGGCTCGCCATGCATGGTTGCCGACGTGTTCGGCACGTCTACGGCTCGCCATGCACGGTTGCCGACGTGTTCGGCACGTCTACGGCTCGCCATGCATGGTTGCCGACGTGTTTGGTACGTCTACGGCTCGCTATGCACGGTTGCCGAGTGTTCGGCACGTCTACGGCTCGCCATGGAGGTTGTCGACGTGTTCGGCACGTCTACGGCTCGCCATGCATGGTTGCCGACGTGTTTGGCACGTCTACGGCTCGCCATGCAGGTTGCCGACGTGTTCGGCACGTCTACGGCTCGCCATGCATGGTTGCCGACGTGTTCGGCACGTCTACGGCTCGCCATGCATGGTTGCCGACGTGTTCGGCACGTCTACGGCTCGCCATGCACGGTTGCCGAGTGTTCGGTACGTCTACGGCTCGCCATGCATGGTTGCCGACGTGTTCGGCACGTCTACGGCTCGCCATGCAGGTTGCCGACGTGTTCGGCACGTCTACGGCTCGCCATGCAGGTTGCCGACGTGTTCGGCACGTCTACGGCTCGCCATGCACGGTTGCCGACGTGTTCGGCACGTCTACGGCTCGCCATGCATGGTTGCCGACGTGTTCGGCACGTCTACGGCTCGCCATGCACGGTTGCCGACGTGTTCGGCACGTCTACGGCTCGCCATGCATGGTTGCCGACGTGTTTGGTACGTCTACGGCTCGCCATGCACGGTTGCCGAGTGTTCGGCACGTCTACGGCTCGCCATGGAGGTTGTCGACGTGTTCGGCACGTCTACGGCTCGCCATGCATGGTTGCCGACGTGTTCGGCACGTCTACGGCTCGCCATGCATGGTTGCCGACGTGTATGGCACGTCTACGGCTCGCCATGCAGGTTGCCGACGTGTTCGGCACGTCTACGGCTCGCCATGCATGGTTGCCGACGTGTTCGGCACGTCTACGGCTCGCCATGCATGGTTGCCGACGTGTTCGGCACGTCTACGGCTCGCCATGCAGGTTGCCGACGTGTTCGGCACGTCTACGGCTCGCCATGCATGGTTGCCGACGTGTTCGGCACGTCTACGGCTCGCCATGCATGGTTGCCGACGTGTTCGGCACGTCTACGGCTCGCCATGCATGGTTGCCGACGTGTTCGGCACGTCTACGGCTCGCCATGCAGGTTGCCGACGTGTTCGGCACGTCTACGGCTCGCCATGCACGGTTGCCGACGTGTTCGGCACGTCTACGGCTCGCCATGCATGGTTGCCGACGTGTTCGGCACGACTACGGCTCGCCATGGAGGTTGTCGACGTGTTCGGCACGTCTACGGCTCGCCATGCAGGTTGCCGACGTGTTCGGCACGTCTACGGCTCGCCATGCACGGTTGCCGACGTGTTCGGCACGTCTACGGCTCGCCATGCATGGTTGCCGACGTGTTTGGTACGTCTACGGCTCGCCATGCACGGTTGCCGAGTGTTCGGCACGTCTACGGCTCGCCATGGAGGTTGTCGACGTGTTCGGCACGTCTACGGCTCGCCATGCATGGTTGCCGACGTGTTCGGCACGTCTACGGCTCGCCATGCAGGTTGCCGACGTGTTCGGCACGTCTACGGCTCGCCATGGAGGTTGTCGACGTGTTCGGCACGTCTACGGCTCGCCATGCAGGTTGCCGACGTGTTCGGCACGTCTACGGCTCGCCATGCATGGTTGCCGACGTGTTCGGCACGTCTACGGCTCGCCATGCACGGTTGCCGACGTGTTCGGCACGTCTACGGCTCGCCATGCATGGTTGCCGACGTGTTTGGTACGTCTACGGCTCGCTATGCACGGTTGCCGAGTGTTCGGCACGTCTACGGCTCGCCATGGAGGTTGTCGACGTGTTCGGCACGTCTACGGCTCGCCATGCATGGTTGCCGACGTGTTTGGCACGTCTACGGCTCGCCATGCAGGTTGCCGACGTGTTCGGCACGTCTACGGCTCGCCATGCATGGTTGCCGACGTGTTCGGCACGTCTACGGCTCGCCATGCATGGTTGCCGACGTGTTCGGCACGTCTACGGCTCGCCATGCACGGTTGCCGAGTGTTCGGTACGTCTACGGCTCGCCATGCATGGTTGCCGACGTGTTCGGCACGTCTACGGCTCGCCATGCAGGTTGCCGACGTGTTCGGCACGTCTACGGCTCGCCATGCAGGTTGCCGACGTGTTCGGCACGTCTACGGCTCGCCATGCACGGTTGCCGACGTGTTCGGCACGTCTACGGCTCGCCATGCATGGTTGCCGACGTGTTCGGCACGTCTACGGCTCGCCATGCACGGTTGCCGACGTGTTCGGCACGTCTACGGCTCGCCATGCATGGTTGCCGACGTGTTTGGTACGTCTACGGCTCGCCATGCACGGTTGCCGAGTGTTCGGCACGTCTACGGCTCGCCATGGAGGTTGTCGACGTGTTCGGCACGTCTACGGCTCGCCATGCATGGTTGCCGACGTGTTCGGCACGTCTACGGCTCGCCATGCATGGTTGCCGACGTGTATGGCACGTCTACGGCTCGCCATGCAGGTTGCCGACGTGTTCGGCACGTCTACGGCTCGCCATGCATGGTTGCCGACGTGTTCGGCACGTCTACGGCTCGCCATGCATGGTTGCCGACGTGTTCGGCACGTCTACGGCTCGCCATGCAGGTTGCCGACGTGTTCGGCACGTCTACGGCTCGCCATGCATGGTTGCCGACGTGTTCGGCACGTCTACGGCTCGCCATGCATGGTTGCCGACGTGTTCGGCACGTCTACGGCTCGCCATGCATGGTTGCCGACGTGTTCGGCACGTCTACGGCTCGCCATGCATGGTTGCCGACGTGTTCGGCACGTCTACGGCTCGCCATGCATGGTTGCCGACGTGTTCGGCACGTCTACGGCTCGCCATGCAGGTTGCCGACGTGTTCGGCACGTCTACGGCTCGCCATGCATGGTTGCCGACGTGTTCGGCACGTCTACGGCTCGCCATGCATGGTTGCCGACGTGTTCGGCACGTCTACGGCTCGCCATGCATGGTTGCCGACGTGTTCGGCACGTCTACGGCTCGCCATGCATGGTTGCCGACGTGTTCGGCACGTCTACGGCTCGCCATGCATGGTTGCCGACGTGTTCGGCACGTCTACGGCTCGCCATGCAGGTTGCCGACGTGTTCGGCACGTCTACGGCTCGCCATGCACGGTTGCCGAGTGTTCGGTACGTCTACGGCTCGCCATGCACGGTTGCCGAGTGTTCGGCACGTCTACGGCTCGCCATGGAGGTTGTCGACGTGTTCGGCACGTCTACGGCTCGCCATGCATGGTTGCCGACGTGTTCAGCACGTCTACGGCTCGCCATGCACGGTTGCCGACGTGTTCGGCACGTCTACGGCTCGCCATGCATGGTTGCCGACGTGTTTGGCACGTCTACGGCTCGCCATGCAGGTTGCCGACGTGTTCGGCACGTCTACGGCTCGCCATGCATGGTTGCCGACGTGTTCGGCACGACTACGGCTCGCCATGCACGGTTGCCGACGTGTTCGGCACGTCTACGGCTCGCCATGCATGGTTGCCGACGTGTTCGGCACGTCTACGGCTCGCCATGCACGGTTGCCGACGTGTTCGGCACGTCTACGGCTCGCCATGCATGGTTGCCGACGTGTTCGGCACGACTACGGCTCGCCATGGAGGTTGTCGACGTGTTCGGCACGTCTACGGCTCGCCATGCAGGTTGCCGACGTGTTCGGCACGTCTACGGCTCGCCATGCACGGTTGCCGACGTGTTCGGCACGTCTACGGCTCGCCATGCATGGTTGCCGACGTGTTTGGTACGTCTACGGCTCGCCATGCACGGTTGCCGAGTGTTCGGCACGTCTACGGCTCGCCATGGAGGTTGTCGACGTGTTCGGCACGTCTACGGCTCGCCATGCATGGTTGCCGACGTGTTCGGCACGTCTACGGCTCGCCATGCAGGTTGCCGACGTGTTCGGCACGTCTACGGCTCGCCATGGAGGTTGTCGACGTGTTCGGCACGTCTACGGCTCGCCATGCAGGTTGCCGACGTGTTCGGCACGTCTACGGCTCGCCATGCATGGTTGCCGACGTGTTCGGCACGTCTACGGCTCGCCATGCACGGTTGCCGACGTGTTCGGCACGTCTACGGCTCGCCATGCATGGTTGCCGACGTGTTTGGTACGTCTACGGCTCGCTATGCACGGTTGCCGAGTGTTCGGCACGTCTACGGCTCGCCATGGAGGTTGTCGACGTGTTCGGCACGTCTACGGCTCGCCATGCATGGTTGCCGACGTGTTTGGCACGTCTACGGCTCGCCATGCAGGTTGCCGACGTGTTCGGCACGTCTACGGCTCGCCATGCATGGTTGCCGACGTGTTCGGCACGTCTACGGCTCGCCATGCATGGTTGCCGACGTGTTCGGCACGTCTACGGCTCGCCATGCACGGTTGCCGAGTGTTCGGTACGTCTACGGCTCGCCATGCATGGTTGCCGACGTGTTCGGCACGTCTACGGCTCGCCATGCAGGTTGCCGACGTGTTCGGCACGTCTACGGCTCGCCATGCACGGTTGCCGAGTGTTCGGTACGTCTACGGCTCGCCATGCATGGTTGCCGACGTGTTCGGCACGTCTACGGCTCGCCATGCAGGTTGCCGACGTGTTCGGCACGTCTACGGCTCTCCATGCACGGTTGCCGAGTGTACGGTACGTCTACGGCTCGCCATGCATGGTTGCCGACGTGTTTGGCACGTCTACGGCTCGCCATGCAGGTTGCCAACGTGTTCGGCACGTCTTCTGAATACCTACGCACGTTGGACGACGTCTTCAGAACGTCTTCTGTATCCCCACGCTCCGCACTTGGTCCCCATCCATATTCTGACGCCCTGCCCGCTGAATATTATACATTGGATCCGATCGAAAATCTTCGGATAATTAAATGACTCGGATAACGGCGATTTTGCGGACCCCGGATTTTTGGATGATTCGGATAAGGGCGATTTTGACGCCCTCGGATTTTTGGATGATTCGGATCGGGTTTATCCGAATCGGATATCCGAAAATGATTCATTAAGATCCAATGTATACTGAATACATCGTGAAGTTGAGTGGTTCGCCGCCAAGGATATAGTTCGCCAGTAATCGCCCATGATTAAGCTCAAAGAAAGCCCGGCTGGCATACGCCGCACTGCCCTAGGCATCTCTTGGCTTCAGTCCCCCTACCCGTGACGGACACGTTACAGTAGCCGGTTATATATAGTAGGATATAGGGATAACTTGCCATTTGCAACAAAAGCGCCATTCTTCGCGAGCGTGATGCCTTCGTGGAAATTCATCGAAATTATCGCTGAAGAACCGCTTTCAATCGATATTTTTTATTATATCTAAAGCAGATATGATGTCCGTACGTGATAGAAGACTGGGGTTTCGTCGGAAGGCGTATGTTGTTGAATGTCTACTTCCATAGCTTTAAGCCTTAATCACACAAACATATTGGCTTTCTGGATACATCACACATTAAACAATATCGATTCGTCGATTTTGTTAATTTTACCAAAAATTGATAATTTGACGGCAGTCATATCGATGTTTGAGAGATCTTTATACTTTACTAAAGTAAGTATTATCAATCTAGTATTATAGATTTATTAATTTTTTAAACGCACTTGTTAATGGTCGACGAGAATCACGCTTACATGTGGGCTGTTGTAAATATCTCATAGAATTGACATAAAATTAACAATATCTATTGCATACACTTTATACTCGTCGTTTGATAGATTAAAATCACGTAAGTTAGCCTGCAAATCGATTGAGCTGATTAGCATAAATAGCATCATTAGTCCTTTAAATATTGTTCTATTTTTCACATAGTGTTGAATTTTATGATGTTATGACTACAGTATTACTGCTAATTAATACATCGCCCAATAAGTAATCACAAAGTTCTACTAACCTTACTGTCAAAATATATCAAATTTTGCCCATCATGCTGATTTTTTTGCTTTTGATCATACGCGCAGATTTACGATTTCTACGTCGTAGTCTAACAATATGACAATGTAAATGGTAGACAAAAGAATCACTGCAGAATTTCTCAATTTTACTCATCTTTAAGAAAGCATTTGTTAAGGTTTTACTTGCCTTACGTTTGGTAGGTTTTTCCATTTTTTACTCCTTATAGCTATACCGATGGGGTTACACAAGTACGTAGTTACTGGCACGGGAGGGTGGGAACTACGCCTCCCGTGCCTGTGGTATAGCTATCTCTTTAGGAGCACCAACTCCGGGAGGCATCCCCTCCAAAACCTCACGGTAACCATTCTAATCGTATAGGACTTGGCCATCCTACACGTTTGATACAGACCAAAAACCAATTCAAGCACAACTTCCCTCTCCCATTACTTTCAGGTTAAGCGCTTGTTTAAGCGTAAGATTAACGGCAAGTACAACCTAGCGAATTTTGGCTACTCCACAACAGGCAAAGAATGTAATAAAAATGTGCAATACGTGATTTTGCTAACATTAATAATATGTAGATTGTTTTACCACTAATTAGATAACAAGGACCCATAAGACAGATTCCGCCACTTGTATGTCTTCCAATGTTGTACATTGTTTTTCTTGTGCTGATTTTGGTGAGCAATATGCTAGTATTACTACAAGAAAATTAAAAATCAGAATAAAGGAACATATTAGTAAAAAACATGAAAAGAAAAGCAAAAAACCTATAAGCATTTTGATAGTACTTGTCCTAGTAAAAAATGTAAGGTTATTATTCTGGATAAAATTCTCTCTCATTTAAAACTAATCATCTATTTTTTAGCTTACAAATATTAGGTTGTAACGAAATAAATGGCACTGAACCACTGTAAATTTAAACAGTTAATATCTCGGCTTGTATGCAAGCTTATTAATCGAAATAAAAACCTTCTGATTCTACACATCTTTGCCAACGTGACACAAGCTTTTTTATCCCAGTAGCTTAAAAATCAGAAGTTCTGGAATTGACGAAATCTTCGAAGGCACTTTCGGCATCCTGTTGGTATTTGAATATTTTCCCTACCAAGAAGTCGCCAAGATGCTTGAAGAAATGGTAGTCTGTTGGGGAGAGGTCGGGAGAAAACGGAGGATGTGGTAGAGTTTCAATGCTCAGCTCATTCAATTTCTGCAACGTCATTCGTGCTACATGGGGGCGAGCATTGTCGTGCAGAAGGAGAACTCGCCTTCGGTTTACCAAGGTCGGCCGGATATCCTTCAACTTTTTCATCATTTCTTCAATTTCAATGCAGTACTTCTCTGCCGTGATGGATTCACCGGGAGGGAGGAAGCTGTGGTGAATAATTCCCAGCGAACACCACCATACTGTCACCATTACTTTCTTTTGGTGCAATTCCGGCTTCGCAAAAACCTTGGGGCTCTCATCGCTGTCCACCCACTGTGCCGATCGTCGCCTGTTGTCGTGCATTATCCATTTCTCGTCACAGGTTACGATGCGATCAAGGAATGGGTCCGTTTCGTTCCGTAGAAGCAGTGCGGACGAGATCTCATATCGTCGGTTTCTTTGCTCCTCAGACAGCTTGTGAGGCACCCAGCTTTCCAGCTTTTTGGTCTTTCCAATTTCCTTCAGATGCCGGGCAGCTGTGTTGTGACTGACGCCAAGAACCTTCGCTATCTCCCTGGTACCTTTGTGTGGATCCTCCTCTACCACATCTCTCAGCTTGTCCTCATCAACATCACTATGCCTCCCACGACCTTCATGTTCTTCCAAGCTCTCATCTCCATTCCGGAACTTCTGATACCAACGATACGCCGTCCGAATTGTGGAACATCCTTGACCGAATGCGGCGTTGATCTTCTCGTCCGCCTCCTTAGCTGTAGTGCCCAGCTTGAATTCATACAAGTAAATGCCTCGGATTACCCTTTTGTCCATCTGCAAAAAAGTCAATAAAACTCTAAAGTTTTCCCACTTTTACATAGAAAATTTGGTACTCTCCGGTAGAGCAAAGTATGCGCTTCTAAATGATATGCCACATGTTACGGTTTGTTCTTGATCAAACGCGTAAAGACGCGCCAAAAAATGGCGCGAGCCAGTGCCATTTAATTCTTTACAACCTAATAGTTAGAATTCGTTCACCTACCAGACATTTTAACTTTAATGGCATTATAACCAAAACTGTGTGCTTCCTCAATAACTTCTTACATTCCTTAGATCAAAAACAAAACTATGTAAAACTAGTTATTAAAACTCTACCGCCAATTACTATCAATTAGTATTAACAGTATGGAATCTTTAGTTATCTCAAAAAATAAGTTCGGTTACTCAGCATATTATGCTATTTCCATTTCAATTATACCAATGTTCTTTAAAAATCAACCAAAAATCGTTTTATTAATCTTAAATTTCCGCATTATAAAAAGATTCTTAACTCATTTAATATAATTAAAATTTTAATGATAGTAAAGTAGCCAATTAATTAAAGAAAACACCGATGAACCTTATAAACCATTTGGAATGGTATATCAGTATCAAGAACTCATATCCAAAACTCTTCAACTATAACCTTTTCACGTAGCATTAGTAACAATAACACAAAAAGTCCCCTGCATTTGTGATAAATACAAATCCTTTGTAGATCCCTATTATAACCATGTAGTTACTGGAAATTTTGATATTTTTAAGAAATTAGAAGCTTATGAGTTTTTGAATAAAGGAACGAAATACAGGCCACCTCTATGTTTCAGTTTTTATGACATTAAACAAATTTGCCACAATTTATTCACACAAGTTTTAACAAAAATTAGAAATCGCTACAAACTCAACAATCAACACTGTTTTTCCACAGCAGAAAGCATAGATCTCTCATATATATTAATAAAGCAAGTTATAAGTATTCTAAAAGGATAAACAGCTCTAGTTTTAAATTTTTAAAAAAATGTTTCATACCCTTTAGACAAAGTGTCTTCAAACTATGGTGTCGTCTGCAAAAAATTATGCTATAATATTATTAATCTTCTTCTTCTTCAGCGTTTGTCCCGCTTTCTTGCGGGGTCCGCTTTCCTGGAATACTGGCTTTACTTTTCCCGATCAAATGCCTGATCAGGGTGTAACCTAGCATCTTCAAGTCCTGGTGCAGCGAATCAAGCCAGCGCTGCTTTGGTCTCCCTCGTGGCCACTTTCCGAGCACCTCGAAGTTAAGGCCAGTCTTTCGGACAGAGTCACCGCTTGCGCGAAGAACATGGCCGTACAATCTCAGACGAGCTTCACGCAATTTCTCAACTATCGAGATGACACCAAATCTTTGCCGAATGGTGTCGTTGCGTTCACGGTCCAAACACGTAACTCCGGCCGTCCACCGCAGCATCTTCGTTTCCATTACGCTGAGGCGCCTTCCAATTTCTTTGGTAACGGGCCAGCACGTAAATAGCTACAGGTCGAACGACTACTCTGTAGATCTTCGATTTAAGCCGCTCTGGTATCTTCTTGTCGCAGAGCACTCCCGTCAGAGAGCGCCACTTGGACCACGCTGCACTCACGCGTGAATTGGCTTCAACGAGTAGACCGCCATCGGACGCGATTGCTGATCCCAAGTACTTGAATACCGAAGTACGTGGCAGCTCAATGCCATTTACCTTAATGGAGCTGGACTCATTTTCGTCAGTCATCATATACTCGGTCTTCTTGACATTAAGTTTGAGTCCAAATCTCTCCAAGCGATCGCACCAAGCTTGTACCTGCCGCTGGAGTTCAACCTTATCTTCGAGCATTACATCGTCAGCATAATGCAACGTCCAAGGGGCTGGCCGCTGAAGATCACGTGATATGGCATCCATAACACGATGAAGAGCAGTGGGGAGAGCGCAGAACCTTGATTACTCCGACAGAGATGGGAAACTCCATCGACGTACCTGCTGGCGCTTGGACTCTACTCCTCGGACAAGAGTGGAGTAGCCGCACCCACTCAATAAGCTCTTCGGGAACATGCTGTCTTAAAGCATACCATATCACTTCACGCGGAACGCGATCGAAGGCCTTCTCCAAGTCGAAGAAGGCAAGATGCACCGGCTTCTGTTTCTCGCGGTGCTTTTCTATAAGTAGGCGAACGGCGTGTATGGCATCGACGGTGCCACACCCAGGTACAAAGCCACACTGGTTGGTAGAAAGCTGGACGACGTTACGAATGCGTCTATCAACAATTCGCTCAAAGATCTTCATGCTATGCGAAAGCAAACGAATTGGAAGGTAGCTTGTGCAGTCTGCTGGACTGCCCTTCTTCTTCCAAATCGGAATCGTCGTGCTTATCTGCCAACTATCAGGTACTTTCTTCTTCAACCACCTGGTTGAAGAACATCGTCAGCCACTCAGCTGGGTACCAGGATTTGGACTTCCACAAATCGGCCGCCAGGTCATCAGGGCCCCTTGCCTTGCCTGGCTTCATCTTCCTTAAAGCCGCTCCTGTCTCCTCAACAGTGATGTTCTGAACGGGACCGTACACGGGAGGAGCAGAGGGAATAGCTGGATGGGCAAACTCTACCGTTGAGATTTCCTCGAAGTAGCTTCGCCATCGATTCAAGGCCATTTTGCGGTCCATTAGGAGATGGCCGTTCTCATCGTTGATGCCAAAGAACTTTTCACCATCCTCGGTCTGGCGATGACGGAACTTGGCGAGTCGATAAAGAAATCGCTCACCATCGCGCGACTCAAGTCTCTCGTTGACATCATCATAATGAGTGGCTCTTGCAACGGCCACTGTCCTCTTGGCCGATTTCTTTGCTTCCTGATACAAGCGCCATTTCTCGGCTGTCTTGTCGCTGAGGAATGCATGGTATAACCTCTGCGGACTTTTTCCTTAACCTCGTTAGTCCACAGCCATGACTGCCTGTCGACCTTACGCCGTCCCGGTTTCGTAGTGCCAAGTTCGGAGCGTGCAGCATCTAGCATGGCTTCGGTGGCACCCCGCCAGGTTTCTTCGACGGTCGTGACCGTCGGCAACCGAATGCGAGATGTCACAGCTGCTTCATTCTCCTTCAATCGCCACAACTTAATTCTTGGTGGTCCGCAACGCTCGGTCTGCCTAGTGCTCAGAGGAGCGATCTTCATAGTGCAGATCAACGATCGATGTTGCGTGGCGACCGTCTCATACGGCACGATCTTCGCATCAGTGACTAGCGCTTGGTCTCGATTCCTCACAAGGACAAAGTCGATTTGCGTTTTAGTGTTCCCGCTATAAAACGAGATGAGGTGGGAGGCCCGTTTTCGAAACTTCGTGTTCACGATGGTGAGATTATGCGACTCTGCATACTCAAGTATACGCTCACCATCGACGTTACGTGACCCGTATCCGAAACCACCATGACAGCAGTAACCGTCTTTTGTTGCTCCAACGTGACCATTAAGATCACCTGCAACAATAATTACGTCCAGTGACGGAACTTCTGCTGTCTTCTCATCAAGCAGGCTCCAAAACTCATCCTTGTCTCTTTCGGAGCAACCAGTCTGCGGAGCATACGCAGAGAAGAGGTGATACATTCGCCGTTCAGCAGCGACAACGACCTTCATCAAGCGGTCGCTAAAACGCTCCACGCTTGCAATCGCGTCTCGGAAGCGTTCGGAGACGATTATACCAACACCGCTGGTGGTCCTGGGACTGCCACACAAAATGGCCTTAAAGCCACGGCCTATGTCCCTTGACTTGCTGCAGGACCACCTCGTCTCCTGCACCGCACAGAAGTCAACCTTTCCTCGCTCCAGTGCCTCTGCCAACTCAAAGGAGCGGCCCGACAACGTACCCACATTCAGCGTTGCCACGCGGGTCTTTCCTACGTTGCGGGACTTTTGGACTAACACAGTTGCCCCCCGATGCCGTCCTCGCATCAGGGACCCTCGCATACTTCTCACACTCGCCGGGCTTTGCGAGTGCGCGTCGGCTCCCGCGGACGCCGTAGCATTATCTCGCGATACATGAAGCACCATCAACCATGTGATGTGACATGGGATCTCCATAGGCCGGCCTGTCGCCTGCACTCGAGTGTCCGTGTTCGGCTCGGCTCGCAAAAGCGGGCAGTTTCCAGTGGCGCCACGTGGAGGAACGGACATCGCCACCTATAATATTATTAATAATGAGATAGATAACATAAAGAACCATGTATCTTAAAAATATGCATTCACAAATACATAGACATTTAACACATTAGGAAGTGAACAAACAAACATAATAAATGTATCACAAATAATAATACTGCGGCGCTGCCGTTGCCGCTCAGCAAATGCGGCGGCAGCTCGATGATATCCTTCATCATCGCCGCCGCAGCAAAGCAGGGAAGTGTGCTTGAGCCTTTAATAAGCACGCTATCAGGGGTTTCGGCTGTATTTTTTCCGTTATGTTGCTGTAAGTCGTTGATGAATCTGGCCTCAGGTGGAGAATTTCTCCTTAAGTAACGGAGTTTTTGCCATCATAATCATGTAAGACGTAAGATCATGATCACTCCTTTGCCTTCTGCTACTCAAACTCAGCAGGCCATAAGCCATCTATCTAGTCTGCGTCTTGGTTAAAGGTCTCCGACCAAGTACTCCCTCAGCCTTCCGAAACTCAGTGACAAAACTTCGAAAGCGCTGTCAGCAGGGAGAGTCCAAATGCATCGCCTTCTCAATCAAAGGAGCGAGAGAAGACAACGCATTTGGACTCTCTTTGCTGGCAACACTAAACTGCGAACGGTGTATATCACGTGCAAGAAATGAGCACTATTAAAAGGGTATAGTGCGAGAGACTGATGTAACGCTTGACCTCGCGGTTATGATTATTATTTTATGGGATATTTTTTTTATTCTGCAAAGATACACGTTTTAGTCATCAACAATTCAAAGAGCGTTGCTGGGCAAACCGTCTAGGAACTATTCAAAAGTTTATCATTTGAAACGCCCCGAAAAGTGTGGTGCTCAGGGTTGGCAAAAGCGTATATAGTTGTGCAGGTTTAGTAGAGCAGCTAAAGTGATATACGTTGGAGCATTCCTGTGTCCACATGTCCTGTCTCACCTTTTCTGCTACTTCGCCTCTTGCCCAGCTTCGCCTGCCTTCAGCATTCCACTGGACAGTCTTAAAACGGTGCACCTTAGTGCTCCATTAATGTATGTGTTACATGCGCATGAATACGTTCTGTCGCTGTACTCGTCGACCCGAAAAAGGCACTCCCCGTCACGAGACTGGAGCCATAACCGAGGCCCTTGTCAGATAGTGTTCCTACTGAGAACATCAGTCTTCGAGAGCTGTACAGATGATTCGCGACCAAGATCTCTCCATTCTACGACGGCGGCAAGGGGTACCATATCCACGAAGCCCTTCGGCACCACCCTCGAAAACTTCATGCGAGGCATGGAATAGGAAGATGGGAGTGAAGATTGACGGCCGGCAGCTGCACCATTTTTGCTTCGCTGGCGATATGGAACTCATCATACTGATTGTATCACCCAAGAACAATGAACGCTAGCCAACATCGATCGTGCATGTGGGAACGCTGGACTGCAGGTGAATCTTAGGAACACGATGCACATGAGGAACGGACAAGTTTCTGATGCCCCATTCTCGCTCAGCGGAACGAACACTTCCGAGTGCTCCAGCTACGTGTATCTTGGTCGCGAAGTCAACGTGGCCAACAATCTAGCGCCGGAGCTAGGTAGGAGTAAACGAGAGGCCTGGAGAGCTTTAAGTCCAAGAAGTCAGGAAGACGAAGCACGCCATGCTCCGTGCTCACCTATTCCACTCCGTTCTTCTTCTTGCGCTAACATACGTCACAGAAACCTGGGCCATACGAAAGCAGGACGAACACGCGATCAGCATGGCGCAGCGAGGAATCAAGAAGACGATGACATGTTGCATGCAAGTCAGAGAAGGCCAGACACGATGGGGGGGGGGGGGGAGGGGGGTGATTAGACCAGCAGGTCTGCATCCCAGTATTGGTGATCAGAACAATGGAGTGGCCCTAATTGAGTTGGAATATGAGGAAAGTGGTTTAAGGATCCATATTGCACAGGCTGCGTTGGGTACCAATGGACCGAATTTTCGTATCCAATCAGTTGATTTCAATCCCTAACTAGAATTTCCTGGGTTACATCAGTATTGACTGACAGCGTGAAATCAGTTTGGATCCGCTTTCTGCTTGCTAAAGAAGATGTCCAAATCCAACACCATCGGGTGCCCAGAGATTCGATGGAATAGACACCATCATGAAGTCTCGTATAAACGGCAGTACATGTTTTGGAAACGTTCTAGTAAACATAGCAAAATAGCAGTAAACGTTCTAAAGTTGATCCTTTCCATCTTAGCTACATTTGCACAAGTTTGAGGAAAGATCTGAATGAAAATAGCATGCCGCTGCAGATTTGGTGATCAGAAGGCATGAACTGGGAAACTACAACATTGCACACAGTAGCAGAAGGTCTCCTCGTATACGAGCACACTCAGAAATATCCGAGAACTTATATATCAACCTAACAATACGGTATCAGACTTGTAGGGCAAGGATAAGACGCTGACTTGTCGACTAGGAGGCCACTGCAGTTCAAATGAACAGCCCTAGGTGGGGAGAGCGGAATTCGTAGAAACTCGAATAAGGATGCAAGCAAGACAATGCAAGGCAAACTTAACCAGTGAACGCATATACCTCATCAAAAGTCCAGCTAGAAAACAAAAATGCTATACTACTCGCGATTTAATCGAGGTCGAAAGCAATTCAAATGATGGCACAGGAATGGTAAATAATTTCAAATCTTTAAGCAAAAAGCCCATTCCTAGCATGCAAAAACATTGCGCTATGCAATTGTAAACTAGAAAAGGATAGAGCACACACTCGACTTGATGTTCAATTTCTTATTCTCAACCAAAGAGCAACTTAACGCAGAGATATGTAAATCAAAATAAGTAGAGAGCACAAGCATCTGTTCTTCAGCACCTGGTGAATAATAGGATCCAGCATTTTGGCCAAAAATCATCCAGCTAGGTCTCAACAGCATCACAATGAACTCACTAATAAGGATATTCAGACAATATTTAGGAAGCTGAAACATTTATCAAGTACCAGCACGGAGTTTTGCGGCTGCGGATGGATTCCTTGGGGTAAAAGGGTTCGTAGGATGAAAAGCGGATTATAGAAAGAGCATGGAACGCAGCTGGGAGCGAAAGCATTCCGGGATAAGGGCGGCTACGGGATATTATCAAACCGTCCAAGAATCACCTGACCTGTGGTTCGTATTGAATAGCTGTCCCAGTGTGGCAGCTGAATCCCTAAAAAATTGAGGAGGGCAATCTGCAGGAGTAACCGGCTGTCGCGAGCATCCTGAATCGATTTCAGATTTGGTTCGCTGCCCTCCAGGCCATTGTTCCCATTATTAGTGTTTGGGGAATTAATTGTGAACGTGTTAGAAAGGAAAAACGGTGACCTCTCTATAGGTTGGCTACCGCAACTGATTGCACGGACAAATATTAGGTCATTGCATATGAAGTGACCGACTTTGACTGAAAACTTTTACAGAACACAACCTTGCCTGAAATCAATTTGGTTAACCGAAATAAGCACCATTACAAGTCAAACACTTTTCGCAACGCGACAATGGCTCAGATATTCCATCTTTGTAAAAGTCAGAACTACGAGAATTGGGAAAACGTAAGAAGTCATGTTCTACATCATCTTGGTTGCTGAATTTTTTATTCTTTACATAACGATCTAAATGTTTGAAAAAATCTTAATCGGTAGGGAACAAATCTGATGAATATGCTGAATGTGGTAGAGTTTTGTATCCCAATTCGTTCAGTTTCTGGACAACAGTTTTTGAAAAGAGCGGACGCGCGTTGTCGTGCAGTAGGATTGGGCCTTGTCGATTGACCAAAGCCGGCTATTTTTCAAACTCTGCCACATCCTGCATATTCACCAGATCTGTCCCCTACCGAAAATCTTTTTTTTTTCAAGCATTTAGATCGTCATGTGAAGGATGAAAAATTCAGCAACCAAGATGATGTCAAAAATGACATTGTTTTATTAATCCTCGTAGTTCTGATTACGTACTATGTCTTAGAAGTCGTCCGTCACTGCACTAGATAGTACGTGTAGGTTGTATTTGCTTTTCTCATTCGATGATTTTTTATATAGATTGCGCACGATTACACTTGTACTCGTGTAAATAAATAAATAAATAAATAAATAAACTTCTGGTGCACTATGTCAATTTCGGCACAGTACTTCTCCGCTGTGATAATCTCTCCAATCTTCACGAATTTGTAATGGACTATACAGCCATTGTCCACTATACGGTCACCATGGTCTCCTTTGAATGGAGACTAGGTTTCGGCATCTCCTTGGGACTCTCGTACTTGTCCAGCCATTGTGCAGAGCGACAACAGTTGTCATAAGGAATCCATTTTTCGCCTGTCCAAAAAAGGCTCCCTTGGGTTCCGCAGCCTTAACCAAACACAGGTGTCGTGGCGCTTCAGCATCTGCCCGACGATCAGTTCGTGCGGGATCCATTCATCCAAATTCTTTGCTTTTCCGACCGCATTCAAGTGGCGGCTGATAGTGCTGCCGTTAACGCCGAAATGCTGGCTCTCTCACAGTTTGACGCGGATCCGCTTCCACCATGACTTTGGGTTGGTCGTCGTCAAGAGGTGATGGAGTCCTACCTCCGTCTTCATCTTCGAGACTTTCATCTCCAGTTCGCAACCTTTCGAACCAGTGGCGAATTGTGCGTGTCCTTAGCGAAATCCTCCCCAAATGCAGCGTTGATCTTACGAGCTGCGGCCGGGGCGCTGTGTCCACTTTTCCATTCATATAAGTAGAACAACCGTATAGCACCCGTTGATTCATACCGTAAAAACAACGTCAAAAACTCGGCAAGAGGCAATCATGTCAGCAGCGTTACATATGGTAAGAAGGCGTTGATTCTGCGCTTTCAGAAACTGTATACAGTGCCTGAAACGGGAACATTCGTAGCTACGAAAAGCGACCAGAACCTGAGGCAGCAAGATCGGCCATTTCACATGCAACGATCCAATACACAAAGCAGAAGTAGCATTAGTAAAAGTAAACTTAATAAAAGTAACGTTACAATGGGCCATCTGAGAGGAGCTCCAACTCGTTAGCTTGTGTATTCGACCTGATCTGCTTAGTTTTGCAAAGTTTTGTAAGACAGACACGTGCAACAAACGAGAAAGCACTCAGCAACGTCCTGTGGAAGTGCACCCATGCGTGGCGCGTTCCAGAAAGCACGCGCTATTGCCGACCTGTTAATGATTCCAGCATCCGTGCACTAAGACTAAGGTTGGCCACAGCAGAGTCTAGCGGTGTGGTTGCCCACTTCATTTTTTTTCCAATTTTTCTTCTTTTTTCTTCTTCATGGTTTCACTTGTTACACGATTTCTGCCTTCAAATGAAACAGTCCACTCACGTCAGTTGGAGATATGAAGATAGAAACACAAAACGGCTAGGCAAAGTAGTATTTCGTGACTACCGTTAACGAGAGAGGTTTAGTAATCAACGATGAGTAGAGAAACTTCTATGCAGGGGCTCAAGTGCATTTTATTTCGGCAAACACTGCTTGAGGTGTCTAGGTAAAAAGCAGACAGGCAAGCTCCACAAAACCGGTTTCAGCATGTGTATTGTTGGCGATGGAAACAGCGAACGGTGCCAAGGGAACGACTTCGTCAAACATAGGATGACAACAGAAGGCGAAGCGCCACCTAGCACGTAGGAAGTGCAGGCCTTACTGCGCGCTGGCTTGAGGAAGTTTGAACGGACACGGGAAATGGTGTCTTCCACATCGGTGCCAGCACTGCCATTTTGAAGCACTTTCAGCCGACACCATCGAATCCGTCGGGAATTTTGTAACAAAACGGCAAGCAGGGCCAAAGCGATAGGTCATCTCCTTGAGGCATGCTTTCGGATCCCTATTTATATGAACCAAATTAGCTGATGTACTGACCTTATCGAAATCTGTTAGGAAAATCGTGCTTTGTATCGTTTAATCAGTCACATTGGTCCTCTGTCCCGCGCTACGCACCGGTTGTTCGGAAGATGGTTGAAGGGAGTGAACAACAACGTTAATGACTTCTTTATGTAGTCGTAAACACCGCAGGTAATAAATGCTGTCATGACCTTTAACTAACAAACAAAGTATTTCAGCCCCCATGCAATAAGGTCTCCATTTATCATTTAACAGAAGCGTTGGAAAAGCTCAAACGTCACCAACCGAAACCTCAATAAAAATGTCTACGATCTAGAGAAATTCCATAATACAATGGAAAGGACAAACCGAGGGGGCATGCCACATACTGGTTTCATTGGAATGCACCCTAAATTCTGCTTCCCCTGCATTCAGACTTATTGTTAGTATGCGTTTAACCTAGACAAGACCACTGAGCAACGTCACAGATTTCCATTTGTCAGGGAACGCCAGCTTCAATCAAACAAGACTTCGGCTACTTTCCTTATTTTTGTTTTCAATTAAATCGACTTTGAAGCATAATTCTGATGGCATTCTTCGTTACCCTTGGCACATCTTCTAAATTCGGGTACATGCTGTACAACACCTGTGACACATTTTCTCAATCTCAACGCATCACGACATCGCATCTGAATCCCAACAGGTACATGATCCCCATCCACACCCTCACGCTTGTCCCCTGATCAGGGTCAAGCGTGGGGTTCGATTTTTGCTGGAAATTTACGACCCCCCCCCCCTCTGAAGCGGAATTTGTACGACTCCTCCCTCTCTCTTCCACTGTTCTATTTCTTGTATTCTTGATTTTTTCAAGGTTTCTTGTGCAGTTTGAACTCTTTAATAGATTCTTCTTTTCAGGCGCGGCTTCGGCACTGAAGAGGACAATGAAACGAGTTCCCTGATCAATAATGTTTTCAATACACAATAAAATTCTTTAAAATTTTGAACGCTATTTTCGACACTTCAAAATAAAGATCTTCTGGTAGCAGTTTCCAATCATCACTGTTCAATTTATGGAGTTTTTTTTAGGACACCATGGACACGGAACATTCTTCTACCTGAAGTAGCGACGTTTGCATCTGAAATTGTGCTCTGAAATTGTGTTATATAAAAATCTGAGTATTACTTTCTGACGACGACTTAAGTGCTTTCCTTATAAATTTTTTGAAGCGTTCCTCGAATCGATTATGGAGCGGAAAAAGGAAGGATGGACGATGGACTTCTCTCGGAAATAATGTTCTCCCATCCTAAGAAAACGTCATAAAAAACGAAAATGGAGCTAAAAAACCCCAGCTCTGTACATGATACAGCAAAAAAACAAGATTCTCCGCAGCGATGACGGAACTGCGATGACGATATGATTACGATGGATCGTAAGCAAAATTCTCGTTTTTCATGAAAAAATATTTTTTAGCCGAAGCAGACCACCCATACGAATAAAATTTTGCCAAAAAAACTTCCAAGTCATGATCAATGCACAGTGAAAAAATCATGATTTTCTGGATCGAACAGGATGAATCGACCTCAGGTCGACTTTGCACCAACGTCATCGGAGCATGAAACTAAACGTTCACAAAAGGTTCATAACTCGGTAAGTTTTTCGTATTTTGAAAATTCTTCTAGCCTGTCAGGAAGAAGATAAAACGCTCTTTCTCACAGTGTAAAAATTTTTTCCAAAAAAGGAGTCGCCACGCGTGGCTGCTGGTTCGATTTTTGAGCGAAAAAAAATGAAGTGGCTTCACAAAAATATTCATAACTTGACCAATTCTTCGAAGTTTCAAAATCCCGCTAGCTTTTCAGAAACTAGAGGAAGAGCCCTTTCTTGCTATGTGAGAATTAATGTCCAAAAATTCGGTCTTCATGCGCGGCAGGGGAGGTTCAATTTCGGCTCCATGTCGCGAAAATACGTACCGAAAATCGAACCCCCCCCCCCCGCCCCGCATGAAGATCCCTTTCTTGGAAATCGGTTCTTACATGGTTAGAGAGCACATTTGCTCTATTTTTTGATGAGCGAGCGGGATTTTTGATTTTCGAAAAAATAGCCGAGATATGATCAATTTTTGCAAGTCGTGAACTGAACCGCGGATCGACTCTTCGCCGTCGTCATCGGAGTGATCTCACAAAAATATTCATAACTCGACTAATTTTTCGAAATTCAAAAAGCTAGCGGGATTTTTGAATTTCTAAAAAATAACCGAGTTATGAATATTTTTGTGAAATCACTCCGATGACACCGGTGAAGGATTCAGTTCACGACTTCCGAAAATTGATCATATCTTGGCTATTTTTTCGAAAATCAAAAATCCCGCTCGCTCATCAAAAAATAGAGCAAATGTGCTCTCTAACCATGTAAGAACCGATTTCCAAGAAAGGGATCTTCATGCGGGGCGGGGGGGGGGGTTCGATTTTCGGTACGTATTTTCGCGACATGGAACCGAAATTGAACCTCCCCTGCCGCGCATGAAGACCGAACTTTTGGACATTAATTCTCACATAGCAAGAAAGGGCTCTTCCTCTAGTTTCTGAAAAGCTAGCGGGATTTTGAAACTTCGAAGAATTGGTCAAGTTATGAATATTTTTGTGAAGCCACTTCAATTTTTTTCGCTCAAAAATCGAACCAGCAGCCAAGCGTGACGACTCCTTTTCTGGAAAACGATTTCTACACCACGAGAAAGGGCGTTTTATCTACTTTATGAAAAGCTAAAAGAATTTTCAAAATTCGAAAAACTTACCGAGTTATGAACCTTTTTGTGAACGTTCAATTTTATGCTCCGATGACGTTGGTGCAAAGTCGACCAGAGGTCGATTCAACCTGTTCTATCCAGAAAATCACAATTTTTTTCACAGTGAATTGATCTAAACTTCTAGGTTCTTGTGGCTAGATTTTATCCGTATGGGTGATCTGCTTCGGCTAAAAAATAATATTTTCATGAAAAATGAGAATTTTGTATGCGGTCCATCCTCGTCATATCTTCATCGCAGCGGAGAAGCATAGTTTTTATTGTATGTTAAGCATGACTTAAAATTTTATATGATGCAATTCCACTCTCTGTCGTCCTGTCCTTCAGAAGGCAGAAAAAAATTCCAGCGAGGAGTCCATCCATATTTCAATTGCGATTGGTCATGTCAGAGAACGCAGTAGCCGCATTAAACTGCCGTAACACGGAGATTTTTTGGGGCTCCTGGAAAATTCATAAAGCTTTAGTAGATGTGTTTTCTATGCTCTAAAAGGCAGGTTCTAAAAGTAACGTGTTCCATGTGATTAGTGTGTCGATATCTTTTCGGTAAATCGAGACGTCTGATCATATAGAATATCGTTTCAGAGAAACATAGTTATATCACTGTGTGTCCAACGGGCTCA